>BMAU01017816.1:0-600000 GCA_019973935.1 Trichonephila clavipes | reverse complement strand
CTACCTGTATGGTTAGGAAGTACACGGACTCGCCCCCCAGGTGCCCCCCCCCTGGACAGCATTTTGCCAATGCAAATCCTGACTACTTAAACATTTCACTGAAACAGTTGAGGGATTGGATGAAATCACTTACTTTCATCAGCAAAATGACCTTGAATAGACGTTATTTTAACATCTCCCGTCAATTGATCATATCCCTTAAGGATTTGATGAAATTCCTAATTTCTCGTCGTTTCCCTGTGACATATGCACTTTTGTAAAATCATTGCTTCGAATGTAGTCAGATACATTAATGCAACAAATTCGTGCAGTTAAATTAATTTTAGTTTAAAAATACACATACATTTGGAAGATATTTAGTTCATGTTTCTGATATATTGTTGTATCCGAAAATTATGACTATTAAAGAACTTAAAGCATTTAGTATTAAGAACCTAACTGGTTGAGTTCCAGCAGTTAAGAGTCAGAATTTCAAAAGAATTCGTAGTTGAGGTGGAATACCAATACGAAATCAACAAATGTTATCAGCTCTTACGATTTAAGATCTTAAGAATAAATTAATATTTGTAATAATTAATTTGTAAGCTTTTTAAGAACAAAATATAACCTCGGGTTTTTTGTTCTGATTATTCGAACAAGGTTGAAAATTATGAAGTTAGTTTCCGTTGGGTTTTAAGTACTTCGATGGCTATGGTCATGAAAACCGTAACCATAAACGTATCGTGGACTTAATGGGCTACATACTTCCATTATTTCCCGAGGTCATTTGAACCTAATAATTTTCTATAACAAAATTCGACGAAAAAAAAGGCAAGTTTTTTGTTGTTGCTTTTTTAATACAATAATCATTTAAAAGTTTAAATCAAAAATATCTGGAACAGCCAGATTCTGTATAAAGGTATGAACTGACTGTCACTACTTTTAACCTTCATAAAATATCTAACAAAAAAAACGGAATGCGAAAGCACAAAATTGTACAAATATGGTGTTTTTCATTGCGTTACAATAGAAAAAAAATGAAATTGAAAGCATTTTAAGCAGGCATAATTATTATAGTTCTGAAAAATGCTCAAATTAAAAGCCTCTATACAGTGACTAAACAAGCTTGGTGGCTAGAAAAAAATTTTAAAAATTCAATTAATAAAAATATGTGTGACAAGATGAATTTTTATTTTCATGTCTTAAATTCATATATTTCTAAAAATGTTTCTAAAGAAAGAAATATTCCAGTATTTTTATCTGTCATAAAAGAAACTTTGAAATGTCTGAAAACTTATTTTCGCAAGACCCGTCATATCATCCAACCCCTCAAAAAAAAAAAAGGAACCTAATTTTCCCGAGCCATTTCACAACAAAAAAATACCCAATCGGCTGGCAGCTTTGGGAATTTCAAGGAGGGAATGTCAAATGCTTCGATTGAATTCAATCAACTAAGTGATGTTTGGTGCCGCTACAATCCCTCGCACAGTGATCTCTGAGATGTGTTATTTATCGTACTTCCTTCACTGGTTATGGATGTTCCCGAAGTCTCTTTTGAGTCTCCCGACCCTCCGTTTGAATGCCACTTACACCGATTCAGTGGAATGAAAATTCGAAAGGAACAGAGGTGTGGTGGTTCGGTACTCCCTCTTTTCTTTTTTTTGCTTCTGTTTTGAATTTAGAATGACAAAGTGTTAAGATAACTGATTCTAGTAACGTGTGTTTTTTCCAGACGATATCTGGTTTTCATAAATCCATTTTTTGTGGGGTATTTGTGATTATTTCCTTTACATTTCTTGTATTGGATTTGAGTTTGTTCGAATATTTTTGATTACCTGTTCTTAAGGTATCCGAATATGCTGAAATGATTCATTTCTGTCAAAACACACATTTTCTTATTTGAATGAATAGAATAAAATATTTGGATTTATAAAATATATATTATTTTGTTTCTACCTTGCATGAGGTGGAGCTATAGTACATTTCATGAAATTAGAAAAGCAGGTAGTGGGTTTTTAATCTACCAGAAGCGATCATGGCGAGTCTGTGATCACTCAAAAATATTATAAATATACATTTATAAAACTTTTTGAAGCTGATATTTATATTTTCTGGGGAAATACTAAAATTATTCTTATTGTACGAATGTTTTTAATGTTATTTCAGTAATGGCCTCATGAATACATCCGATTTCTTATTATTTGATTAGTTCTAGTTTTATTTTTTTAAATAAAACATCAAAATATTCTCTAGGTAAATGTGTGTAGTTTATTTTATTAAGATTTTTATTGACATAAGTTTATTACCTTTTTCTCTAACTGCTTTAAAGGACTTTTAAAAGGTTTCTGAAAGTTGTTTTTTTTCGATTGTGATTTTTTGTAAAATTTATAAATAATATTGTTTAAGAATTGCTGGTTAAGTACTAATATTTATTGGTATTGATCCCTCAAAGTACTTATAATGTTTTAGTATGCTATGTTTAAAAGGGTACTCTGAACGTGTTCGGATATCTTAAATACTTTCACGTAATTTTAAGTGATATGATCCAAATTTAGAAACATACAGAAATTTTTTTATCCTCAACATTTTATATTTTGCTATTATAAAAAAGATCAGTGCATTTCAATACATTGAATGTTTTTTTTTTATTTAGTAAATCGTCCTTTTTGAGAGGAGGTGCAAAAATACGTCTCATAATTTATTCTTGTGTATGGGTTTTTCGAATTATGCGTTTGAACATAAAATTGTGGAAAATTTCTTGGAGGTCTGAGGAAAAAGAAGAGTCATTTTGAAGTTGAGCTAACATTTCTGTCTTACAATGTTATGCATCATGAAAACTAGGAATGGGATTAAAATATGTCGTAATCAATTATCATTGCCTCTTATATTGTCTGTGATCAACCAAAAATATTTTCGAGTTTAATATGTAGGTTACTCTCTATATGTAAATAGAGTATAATAAATTTTTAAAATATCGATTTCTGCCTTGTAGCTATTTTAAGGAGAAAAAAAGATTAAATATATGCATCAAGTTGTGTACACAGATCGACTACAAAAAAAATTGGCTTTATTTATGTCACATAGTATCGGACGATTCTACTATCTCTGTAGGGGATCGATATAATAGATTGCTACAAGGTTAATTTATTTTTTTCCGAATTTTAAAACTTATCTATGAGGTGAAAATGTTCTGTGGTATATAGAGGAAAGGAAAAATAAAGTTAACATTGCTTTTTTATGTTAAGTACTGCCCGAAGAGGAATGAAGTTCAGCTATTTGAACTTTTTCCTAGTGAAAAGTCAAAAGTAATTTCTAATCCCGTAAAGCAGGCATTGTAGTGCTTTTTAACATTTATTGCTAAGAGAGAACACCTATTAATTAGTTACAAGGAAAAAACATCAAGTACTTTGAGCAGCTTTTTAATATGAAAGTTTAAGAAAAACCTGCTGTCGAAAATACAGTGCCCTCTAAAGCCGATCCAGAGAGAAAACGTAGATCGCACTGATTCGACGGTGCGAGAATATGAAATGTTGCAAAATACATTTGATTACTATTCCTCCAGCACTTCTTTATAAAAATCATCACTTTTTTGAAAAAAGAAAAACTTTGTTTTGAGTTAAAAATCATCTAACCAAAATGAAGTTATTTCCATTTTTTTTTACGGAAATTCATCTCCTTAGTGGCACTATTAAATTTTAAAACTATTTCTTAATTTTTTTTTCTCATCCCCTTACCATAAAAAAATCTTTTCCACATGCGTAGTTTCTGATTAAAAATATTTTTCTGTCTTCCACGTAACCGCGATCCTTCCTATTGTTACATTGCAAAACTAAGTGTATTTTACGTTTCAAGCGAATTCAATGTTACTTTTCTGTACAAGTAGTTCACAAAACAATTAAAACAGTATTTACACGCCATATGACAGTTGAACAAAAGTTACCCTTGACTCCTAAAGTAGAATATGACTTTTTCTCCTTCCAAAGACATGAATTCGTCTACTGAAGCGGTAGAGGCAAGCTTGTTTTCATGAAAGTGGATCTATATCTATCCAGCCATTGCGAGTATTAGTAGACCATATACAATTCTACTAAATCAAGTGTGAACAATTGTTTTGGCTCGAAAGCCCCATTGTAGAAACGGAGGGTACGGAAGGAGCGCAACTTTTTCAAATGATTACTTTCATTAGTTCATTTAGCATTCAGAAGAAGCATAAATTGCACCGTATAAGTCAATTAAGATCAGTTAAATAAAATACTGAGGTTTAAGTTGAAAATTACCAAATTCGGTCAAGACACATATTTTTTTATTTTTTTTATTTTATTTTATTGAATAGAACTATCTTTTGGCTTTACAGACAATACTTTGTTTTGTTTCTACACTACCTAGAGGCCAAGTTACAATGCATTTTACAAAGTTACAAAATCCGAAAGTGGGTCTTTGATCTACTAGAAGTGGGCATTTAAAATGTTTAAAATCTGTCATGGCGAGTCTGATAACTCAAAATATTACGAATGTATTTCAATAAAACTTTTTGAACCTGATATTTATGCTATTTTCTAGAGAATGTACTAAAATATTTCTTATTGTATGAATACTTTTTGAGTTAGGGCTTGTTATTTAAATAATGGTCTCATAAAGAGTGTGACTTTTCTTACAATGTTAACTCAATCAGCTCTAAAATTTTAAAATTTTAGTACATTTTCTAGATAAATGGATCTAATTTGTTTTAGTAATACTTTTAATGATTTAAGTTCATTTCTTTTTTTCTCTAATTGCTTTGAAGTTTTGAAAAATCTTGCAAAAATTTCACATGCAATTGTGATTATTGTGAAATTTAGTCAATTTATTTTAATATTGTTACTTAAGTAGTGATATTTATTGGTATTGAGTCCTAAAAAAGAATTTATAATGCTGAAATATGCAATTTTGTCTAAAAGTACTCCGAACGTGTTCGGATACCTTAATGAGACCCTTTCACAATTGCCTGCAATTTTTTCTTTTGAAATTACGAGTGAGATGGCTCGTTGTTATTCTCATCAGGTTCATGTAAGTCAATTTTAATTTATAGTTACACTTGATGGTCTTCATACAAAAAAAAACTTTGCTTACAAACACATATTGACCTAAATATAGGAATATTTTCTCTATTTTTAATTTTCTGCCTTCGAGGGCCGCAAGAAGATTATTAAATATGAAGATTCTTTAAAAAGAGTGTTTCAAAATTTAAAAAAATATATTATATTAGCCCCGCACTTTTAAATTAAGTACATTGAGTTCCCTTTTGTATATTATTATTGCAAACAAGTATATATAGAATTTTTTAGAAGTAAGTTTCGTTAAAAAGCAAAAGTTAGCAACACCGAAATCCTTGAACTGATTGGCTGAAAATATACAGTTGCTCTAATCATGTGACCATGACGTCACATGAAAACTTCTTAAAATCAGATTAAGTGTATTTTAAACTGAGAAGCTTTTCTAAAAGTGTATACGCGTTGATTATATGCATGCATCTACGATAAAAATAGAATACTGTAGTGTTGTCTAAATATGTGTGAGCCTATTTGATCAAATATTTAGATAGTTTATAGATCATATTACATATATTTGTTTGAAACAATGCTGTTTGGGATTATGTATGGAGTTTTCAATATAAGATATTAGCGATAGAAACTGTACTATTCAGATTTTATCTCTATAAGCTGTATGCTTCATTCTATTAATCCAACTGCATTGAAAACTGAATAATACATTTCGAATAGTTTGATATTTTGCATTAAACTAAATATAAGCTATGCCGTAGTCAATTCGCAATTTTTTCAGAATACGAATTAATTCGGTAATTTTTAGATTATATAGTTTTTAATTTGAAGTTTAACCCTTTTTTCATGCAATATTTTTTTAATCACTACACATAAAATTAAGGGATAGAGATAAAAAGGTACTCAATTTGGGGAAATTTAAGGCATTAGAGCTAATTAATTAATTAAAGGCGTGCAACTGTAAATTAATTGTATACATTGTTCACTTAAAATAAATATTCCAATCGTTTTCTAAGATCTTCATTAACATACAAAAAAATAAGACACTTACCTTTTGACGTTATATATATATATATATATATATTAAAAAAAGAATTGGGCATCTTTCATCTCTATTGAAGGAAATTAAAACTGATAAAAAAAAGGGATGAACCTTCTGAAATAATGCATATTAAAGTAAATTTGAGAAAAGCGATGGACATGAAACGAAAGAAAAATTTTCAAATACTATCAAAAGAACTCCATCAACTAAAATATGAAGCCATAAGTATCAGAAGACACACTTCGCATTGTCAAAAGCACACAAGAGAGCAAAAGTTCAACATGCTATTTGTTGAACATCACAGTAAAATTACAATAACTTGACCAAAATATGGCAGTTTTGCCTGCAAGCATCATTCCTGTAATGTTAGAGAACAGTGTCTGTGATCTGTATCTTTGTATTAAGGTCACGCACATTTGAAACTTTTAGTTCAGTTTTCTTGGATTTTTTCCTAAAACTATCAAAGCAAAATTTAAAAATCCTTGAAATTAGGTAAGTATATTTTCTATTAAATAAATTATTCACTGGAATTACGATTTTATTGTGTACTATAAAAATAATTATAAAAAAAGGATCGGGGTGACTTATAAATAACCCCGCTCGACCATTAGTATCGAGTGCGTGCCTGCTCCCGGGTTAAAACACGTTGAAGTCTTCTCGCTTTAAATATTTAAAATAATACAATTGTTCTGCATCGCGGAATTTTATATGATTCTTCATTATTTAATATCAATTCTAAATGATAATTCTCTGAGGCTTATAATTACATTTCACTTAAAACATTATAATTTGAGCCATCATTTTTAAAAAATCATTTTACATTTTTGTAAACATTGTCGCGCACTTTATTTTACTCTTCTTACAATTCAGCTAAAGGGTGTTTTTTTAGAGGTATAGAACTTTAAATTGCAATAAAACAACGATGTATTATTCGATTGACATGAATTTTTTTTATTCGAAAGATAATCCTGTGGCATTAGATTTTGAATAGGATTTCTGGCATATGACTGCCACGGCTGGCTCGGATGTAGTCCAATCTGAACGTCCAATTTTCGATGACTTTTTCCAACATTTGTGCCCGTATATCGGCAATAACACGGTGAATGTTGTCTTCCAAATGGTCAAGCGTTTGTGGCGTATCCGCATAGACCAATGACATTACCTAGCCCCACAGAAAATAGTCTAGCGGTGTTAAATCACAAGATCTTGGAGACCAATTCACAGGTCCAAAACGTGAAATTAGGCGGTCATCAAACGTGTCTTTCAATAAATCGATTGTGGCACGAGCTGTGTGACATGTTACGCCGTCTTGTTGGAACCACAGCTCCTGGACATCATGATTGTTCAATTGAGGTATGATACAGTTAGTAATCATGGCTCTATACCGATCACCATTGACTGTAACGTTGTGGCCTTCATCGTTTTTGAAGAAGGATTCCACCAGCCCATAAAGCGCACTAAACAGTCAGTTTTCTGGATGTAACGGTGTTTCGACATACACTTGCGGATTAGCTTCACTCCAAATGCTGTAGTTTTTTTTTTGTTGACGTAGCCATTCAACCAGAACTGTGCTTCATCGCTAAACAAAATTCGCTTATGAAAATCGACCATTATTTTCGAAATAAAATTGCACAATTTGAAAGCGTTGTTCAGGCTTGAGTCTATTCATGATGAATTGCCAAACCAAACTGAGAATAAATCACTTGGCAGCTGTTAAATCGGTCGCCATCTTGGAAAGTAATGCCAACTTAAACTTCTATACCAGGAAAAAAACACTCTGTATTATATCAATAATGTTTTATTTTTTTATAAATGAACTAGTGTAAAGAGCGGGTACTTCAGCCGGTATACTTTTTATGTATCAGTCCTGGACAGAGTATTTTATAACTAATTAATTAATACTAAATTGAGAACAAGTTTAGTAAGTATTAGCGACTTCCATGGGCTTGTCTTGCAGAGGAATGCTTATGATTAGAATTTGACCCTCTAAGTTCCTTTTCTATATTTAGCTGATATCTATATTTCGTCTTCTAAGCAGCCACCGCATTTTTGCAGTATGTTCCAATTTAAAATTTAGGGAAAGGAAAAATAACATAATAATTATCCTATTTCTTAGTTTTTTTTTGCTTAAAAGTAACATTTACAAAATTTAATACTTATGTTATTAATGTGTACGCTTTATTATTAAGATCGCGTATTGTACTTTAGCGTTAAAGTGCATTTTTATTGCATTCAGTACATTATTATTGTATAAGAGGGGGCGATAAAAATTGCAATTGAAAAGGGGGTTGCCAGTATTGAAAGATTGAGAATCACTGCTCTACGCGCTTCAAGTTTACTATTACCCTAGTACATCCTTGCTCAAAATTAAGGTCACAAACGTAAAGTCTATGAAAACTGAAGAATTATTTAAGTGTTGCCACGAAATTCGGCACAGAGGCAAATTACAGTGTCAGAAAGAATATAGCAACATAATCATAGGGAAAGATTTATTTGTGAATTAAGATACAAGTTATATCAAAAAACGTGAAATCATGAGTCTGAGATAAAACATTTAACTCGGGAAAAGTGTGTAACTAATATGAATGTGACCTCTGTGAACTGTTATACAAGCCTCAAAACAAGCTGCCATACTGTTTATGAGGTGTCAACAGGTATTTATGGCAATGAAGCCCATTTTTTTCAAAAGTGGAACATTTAGTTCCTGGAGGCTAAGGGCAGTGGAACTACCTTGAGAAAAGACATTTTCTCACAATTCCAAGCATATTCAATAGAATTGTGATCCGAAGACCTCGAGGGTCAATCCACGCGGTAAATATCCTTTCCTTCATGAGATTCATCAGCAGTATCGTGCATAAAAATGTAGTCGGGGTCAACAACACTCTGGAAAAGCTCATATTACCTTCCAGGATCTCATTCCTATATCGCTTTGAATTAACAGTACCCGCATTGAAAACGTACAGTGATTACGACTGCTCAATGTTATGCTACAACACACAAGGATTCCTTTGGCACCAAATCTGTCGACTTTTGTTACTTTTTTTTTCTTTTTAATGGACTGCCGATTGATGTTTTACATTTGCAGACCTAGTACATTCCCCGGAAGCTGGTATATCTTTTTAATGCGACACCAGATAAGCGGATACCATACGCCGCAAGTAATTTTGAGAGGAAAGTACTCAGAGGGAGGCACCTGAGCTCTGATGATGCGAACTTGTTCTGGGAAGAGCACCCAAGCCAATCAGGCACTCAAGATATCTTTCACATGTCACATAATCATGTCACGTTGTAAGGTACGAAAAATGAACGGTCAATGTCATTTTAAGATTTAAAGAATAAATAAATAAATCTAGTATATGATTTAATGTGTGTGGTAAACTCATCTGGTATTCAAAATAGATTGACTTAGTAATAACTATTAATATAGCAATAATAAAATCATACTTATCACTCACATTTAAGAGCTGTAAGACTCGTAAATGACAAACAAAATATCCAATGAGCTAAACTCATGTGACGTCACAGTTATGTGATGAATACAGTCAAGTGTTTCCAGTCAATCAGTTCATACGATTTGCTGCTGCCAGCTTTTGCTTTTCACTGAAATTTTCTTTTAAATGGTACATATTTGTCAACAATTTGTTCATAACAAAATGAACTTGTATTTTAAAGTACACGTTTAATATAAGATTGCTTTAAAAATTTGTTTTGGAAGATCTCAGTACTTGAACATCATTACCGCAAACATCAAATTCGAAACTTTACGTGAATTTTACTATTTGAACGTCAGTTTTGAATTTAATAGAAAACACTTGATTGCTTTAATCATAGAACTGTCATAAAACTCATTACCTTTGCAATAGTAAAACATAATAATTTTTTTCGTCGAATAACTACAGTTATATATTATAAAGAAAAAAATATTTGGGCTTAATTACAAAGTAGCAAAACTCCTGCATTCTACTCCAAACAGATTACTCTTCCTTTTTTTTTTAAAGAGGTTCCATTTATTTATTATAAAGAGACTCCTACATACCTCTATAACCATCTATGTCTTTTTCAAAGTCTCTTCTTAATTTCCCAATAGGTCTCCATTACCTTAATACCTTTCAATATCAGATTTAATAGAAAAAGGGTCCACCAGAAAACTCCCTGAAACCCTACACTCATCTCTCGAAGTTAATAATAAAGCAAAGACCGGGGGGTATCATCACATCTTTATCTGTTACGTTTTAATGATTCTATTATAAGATTGGATGACACCCACCCTCCATTCACCCTGTACCAATCCATCTTTTTAGGAAAAGAACCTGCTTCTTTTTCTTTTGTGCTTGTCCACGAGAGGGCGCTTTCGAGTAATTGGATTCTGGGTCGATTCTAAAAGAACCCCATTGTTTCGAAGGCCTTTTTTCTATCTTACTTTATTAGCGATCTATTTTCTATCTTTCTACCCCACAGACTGATTTTTTTTTTTTGTTTGAGAGACAGAGAAAGATTTTTTTCCCTCCCGAGTTTGATAAGGGATGAAAAATTACTGACCTCTTCTGCAAAATTTTATTAGTGGTTTCAGCAGATGTGGGTGGACAAGTGCTGTCGGCAGCTGACGCTTAAGTGCTTGAAGAGTTCAAATGCGAAGGTGTGTTTTTGATGAAATATGGTCAAATTATAGGATACATCCTCTGTAATTAGAAGTTTTACTGAAAACACACCCAGTCCAATCAATCGTTAGAAACGTTTCAAACGGCAGCAATTGATCTTTAAATTCGCGCGCGCGAAATTTTAACGATAAATGCAGTAGAATAAATGTTTTAGAGACATTTCTCTTATTTTTTTTTAAAAAATAAAATCAGGCACTTAATAAAATATTTACAAATGGACTAAATTCAGAATGGTCTCATGGTAAGTGAGTGAGTGAATGTAAACGTCGCACTGTTAAGTTACACGAGGGCTTTTGGCGACGGACCACGTAATTTTGAACCATGGTCAACTGACATAGACGACACCTGAGCTGGCACCCCTCTCTCCTAACTACCTCACCACACCATCGGGAGGACGTTTGAGCTCTCGACATATTTAACGTGCATCGTTGCCCTACACGGCGGGTCTTTAGTGGCACTGGGCTCGAACTCATGACATGCTTGCCATGACCCGATGTCTTCACCACTGGGTACCACAGCCCATGGTCGCGTGGTAAATACAATCATTTGTTCTCCATTTAACTCAAAATTAACATTAAACTTGTACTTGTTGTTCTGCTTGCAAAATTTAGATAACATTTCAAAATTTGATAATTTCCTTAAGGTGTTCAATTATTAAGATTCTTCAAAAAGCTTTTCGGTACTAAAAAAAATTTCTTATACTATACGTGCACTTTTAAATCAAGTGTGTTTTGTTTAAATACATGTTCGTTATTAATGATTATAAACATGCACTTTTTTTAAAAAAGTTTCTATTAAAAGCAGAAGTTGGCAACAGCTGAGCGCATCAACTAACTGGCTGGAAACGCCTGATTTCATTTAATATGTGATAACGGTATAATTGAATTTATGGATTGATTCGCTAGGAACTCATAATAAGAGACGTCTTGAGGCATGGGCCAACTGGGACCGGACCCAGGGCGTCGCCCTCAGTGGGTGCCTCGTTTTGTTCTCGACTTCATCTTAATAAGATCATGATCCAAATAAATTTAATGGTTAAATATTATTCCCATACATAATCTCCGAAAAAACAGGCAATTTCAAACTGCATATCAACTGCAAAAGTGGTTAGACTGCAATATTATGTGATGATCGGTGTCCATGTCTAGACCTTGACCTAATACCATAAACAATCATTCAAATCATTTAGTCGAAACGCGGTCATTAGTCGAGTCGGTTTGTGCCTAGGTTTTTGAGATTGTGAGTTATGTACATTTATGTCTATTTTTAAAGATTTCCTGTGGGGTCTACTTTTACATAAGGGCCCAGGGCCTCAAAAATCTTAATATTTCTCTGGGCCCAGGGCCTCAAATAGTTTTAAGATGTCCATTTAGCACACTGAAATTTTGAAAAGTGAACACAAAAATATTTGAACTGAAGTTAGCATTGCAAGATCTTTGTAGAAACACGCTCGTACTCTTGATACAGGAGTAATACAGTTTTAAGAAAACATCGTTATTTTGTTATTTTTCTGTGAGTAGAGGAATTTAAAATCCATGAAAAATTTAAGAATTCGACTAAGAGTTGATTCATGTTAGGCAAGAAATATTGAGGAAATTAAAAATAAAAAGTTGTAGAAATATCTATTACTTTTAAGTTTCTTCGGTTGCTAAATACGTTTTATTTACCTGAATGTTGAATGTGGATGTACATTATTACAAAACGCGAAAAACATATACAGTGTCTATAATTTAAAAAGAGACAGGGGGGAAAAATCTGATTGAATTTTATTTAGAACTTTAAGCGAAATGTATATTAATACTATTCAACACGAGCATCATTATTTGTTCAGGTAATAGCAATTCTGTTATTTAGATGACTAACTACGTTCAGAATTGTAATTTTGAAAAGCGTGTAAGAATTAGAATATACGCTGCCCAGACAGTATGGTGGACGCTCGGCTTGTAACCGAGTAGGTTCGGGTTAGAATTCCCGAGTAAGGCATGGATGTATTTTCTTCGAGAAAAGAAGTCTTACTTTCGCCTGTAATGGATTCCCGTCTCGAATGGAAAGCAGCTCACCCCTTCTCTTCTATGCTGGGATCATCATTTGTAGTAAATGTCTATATACTTCTGTTTGTATTGCATGTTTCTGTTCTTACCCTTGTATGTCATAATTCCAGGATTAAAACACACGACAACAAAAACAATTAGAATATCCATATCAAATTGTTTCAAGAATATAATTACAAGAAAAAGTATTTAAATGCAATTTTTAAGGCAAAAAATAATGAAAAAAAAAAAGGATGCATTTTCAAAACGTTCTCCTTTAAGGGAAAGTACTTCTAAAATAATAATATGTTCCCCATATATTCCCAAGGGAAGATTTTCATAAATATATAATTTAAAAGTAGATTTATTCATATTTTAATATCTATTAAAATGTGAATAAGGAATAGAAATATTTTAACAAAATTTACAGGTTTTTATTTCGATTGATAGTAATTCTGAAAATAATGTGATTTTTATTTCAAAAACAATTGTTCAAGCTCTTTAGAGAAGTCTTAGATACTTATAGGCAAAATATTATTATTATAGAAGCATTTTTCATAAAAGAATTCTTTGAAAGCAAGTCATACTTTTTTCAATTTTTGCCAAAAAATTGCAATGAGATTTCAATTTTTATTGTAATAATCTTAAAATAACTTTACATATATATTTTAATTTAAGTGCCCCTAAGTATTAACAAAAAATCATTTATACGCTTTTCCAAAATTACGTGGTTCTGAATGTGTTACCGGATCCGTACAAATTACGCGGTTCTTAATGTGTTATCACATCCGTACAAATGTATAGATTTGAGTAAAATAAATAAATATATATATATATATATATATATATATATATATATATATATATATATATATATATATATTATATCATATTTTAATATTACACTTACAACTACAGTATAGATAATCAACACAGGAGACTTCACAAATAATATTATAATATTATTAATATTATAATTTTATAAATTAAATATTATAATATTATAGATATTAAAAATCATTTATAGCTTTGTCTATTTTTTAGTAGTATGATAAAATCTTTTGAATGAACTCTATTGGATTTAAATAAGCCTCGGTTTTTACCACAGGGCACACTTGTGAACTCTTATGTATAATATGTACACAAACACATTAAATGTGTGTATTTGTTCTACAGTTTTTATAATCCATTTATGTATATATATAAGGGGTTCAAAAATATAAATCTGATTCTTTAAATCAGAACAAAACTTGGTTCAAATCCAGGAAAATATGTTCATCAAATATGTAGATAAATAGTCCTGAAGAAATTTGTTTCATACGTTTGTGCTATTAGAAAGTTGTCCCCTTTTTTATCCCATTATCTTAAGCATATCAATATTGTTTATCCTAAATTGAAATCATGGGTTGTATAACTCAGAAATTGAATAAGAATGGAGTTCATATTTTTTTCTTTTCAAAGATTACCAACAACAACTCTTTCAAAACTATTTGTTTATCTTAAGAATACTTATTATTGCATAAATAAAATATTCGAAACATCTATCTATAAATAAAATGATTGGTTGTGATGCTACGTGTATTTCCATATATATTTATGTATATCAAACTCAAAAATGTTTTCGTAATACAAACCTGAATGTTCTTTGATCAAAAAAAGTTACAAGAAAGTTCTCGTTATTATTTATCGAACAAGAAACGAATCCAAGAAACAAGTTTTTCGATAAAACTTGAATAAAACTTTCTACCAAACAAAGAGGAAAAATAGTTGCATTTCCGCGCGCTTGTATTGCCAGTTTCATTTCATGTGCGACTTGGTTGGAAATTCGTTCTTTTCGAATTCCTTCCCCATTTTCGAGAGAGGCAAAATAGAACCCTGTTCTTGCCCTCAGAAAATATACAAGCTCATTTGTACGTAAAACGTAATTTCAAAAACGTCCCGAGCAATTTTGGAATTCGAGGCATTGGAAGAACAAAATAAATGGAAGAAAAATAAAATGAATGGTGGAGAAAAAAAGACAGCTCTCTTGCTTAAAAAAAGAGGAAAGAAAAAAAATATTCTGAATAAAAATTCCGAGAAATTGTCGTTGAGAAAAGTTGTTAAAAAGCTGCGGAATACTTGGAAGGTGAACTTTCCATACTTACGTAAGCGAAGCACGATTGTGCTGTAGCATTCGCAACGGTATTTGAATAACGTCGAAAACGAGCTAAGCCTAAAAATCGAACAAAAATAAGAATGGGAAAAGAAATGAAGAATACTTTTTTTTCGCAATAAGTTGAAGACATCAAATTCAATCAGAATAAAGTCGAAAAAAGAAATTAAAATAGTTTCTTGTTGAAGAATGTAACTCTTTCATGGATATTTTATTACTGTTTTCTTTCACTTTTTTTTTTTGAATAAAACATAGGTATTCTTTGGGAAAAAAGAAAGACTGATATTTTCATATGATGAGGTGGCAACACATCAAACGAAAGGATACGAGTAAGTATATTAAGAGAAGGAAAATTACTTTTCGAACATTTTTCGGAAGTACTGAGATTGGATCCGAGGAAACGGAATCTTTTTATGGAAATCAGGTCTGGCTGAAAAGAATAATGTAATTTGAGGAGAAGATCGTAAAAATAATTGAAATCAGATATGTCTGGGAAAATGGAAGTGGGTAAGAACTCTCTGGAATGGATTTCTGTGAAGTAATAATGCTAGGAATGATTTAACAATAATTAAGTGCCATCATTGAATTCATAATAGATTTTTCTTTCTTTATTGGGTGTGCTACTTTGAAGGTTTAAATTAACTTCCCCCGCATTCTTTTTGGTGCAGAAGAGATAAAATTTCAATTCTAATATTGAAAACCATTCATTTTATTTTAGAATGGAATCTCGGTTCTTTTGTAGATTAACGGTATACGGAATTTTTTTTTCTATTGTAACAAAAAAAAAAGAAAAGAGTATTGGATTTCCTGCGGGAATACATAATCAGTTATTTTCAATGTATTTTGTTACTTGCACTTACTTACTTGAGAAAATTATGTTGAGGAAAAGTAATATATAGTGTTTTACTCTTACTATTTCTACATCATAAGTTTGAAAACTGTATCCGTATGATAGTTTAAATCCTTCTGAAATTTTATCGAAAAAAATGCACTCAAATTGCATGCTCTATATTGAATGGGGGTTTTGTATGATGATACAAAAAAGTTTGGAAATTGCAATTCGATGACTGGATTGCTACGCTAATAACGATTTAATGTATCCCGAACAATCGCCCGTGGATGTGTGAGCCAAAGGAAGAAACAAAGTGTTACGAATTTTGTGTAAAATTGTGCAAATAATTAGTATTTGAATGTGTATATAATGCCTTTATCTTACTCTAAATTAGATTTAATTTACGTTAAAGATGTAATACTCACAAGAAACATCGTCCCCCCACGTTAAAATGGTGATTCAATGGGAACTTGGCGATATAACCAAGTTGGCTTTTTTTGGTGCCCAAGTTGGTGATGGTGACCAATTTGGCGACTTGAAGATCATGTTGGTAACCATTTTTGGCTAGTTCGGTACCCTCTGGATTCTTCTAGAAACTAGTTGAGAAATTCACTAATTTAAAGACCTATGAAGGTAGCGGATCTTTCTCGAATTATCAGCGAGAAATATAAATAGAGAGATGCTCGCCGAAAGTCAGTCAATCTGTTTTTAACTAGCGATGAGTTAGAATTGTTTTGATCGTTGAAGCGACTAGGGATTACTTCGGATGATGAACAAGCGATTGCTTGTGAATAATTTTTTTTAAATACGTGTATTGTAGACACCGATAATTGTGTATGAGTGTTGTTGAAGGTGTGAAGACCTTCCAAGATTTATTCTGTAAATATGGATGCTGAAACCTGTAATTAATGGAGTGGATTTTCGACAATAAATTCTCATTGTTCAAAGCAGTGCCTTCTTTGCGACTGATTAGCACAAAATCCTTGAACAGATCCGTCTCCCTCACTCGCATCTAGATGTGCGAGGGGAAGGGAAGAAACACTGGACATGATTCAACTTTCCACACTAAGAACAGACACAATTTCAATTAATAATATAAAGAGAATGTCTCAATGAGATAACCGTGAAAGTGGAACAACGACAGTAAAACGTGAGCGATTAGGAGACTAATATACTCGATCTTTATCTTAATTAAGGATTTAACCTGTTATCTGATTTAATCTTATCTTAATTCAATCTTAATGAACAATCGTTACTTTTAAAGTTTCCTCCTAATAAGAATCAAATCACTACAATTCTAATATTATACCTTCAGTACCAATCTCACCTGGCTCGAGTATATCTTCTTTCCTTCTCTCCATCAAGCTAGAAAATCTCGTCTATTTATTGTAAGTTAATTTAAATATCACGATTCTCTTTTTTCGAAGGGTTGGTTGTGAATAACGCGAATGGATAGCCCAAAGATTTCCCAAGAGGATTAATTAGAAAATCGCGTATAGATCCGTTTAAAGATTCACGTCCTGTCCTCCTTCCTCGCAAATCAAGACGAGTTCTATAAGAATATATTTTTAATACACAATCGAAGGCTTAATGCTAGAACTTGTGAAGGTGTCCTAGGACCTCACTTTGAGAACGAGAATAAATAGGAGTCATGTAAGAACCAGTAGCTATTTTTATAAACAACTTTCTTTATTTGGTTATCTTATCCAAATAGAATCAAAGACTTATTGACAAATTTATCTAACTAGTATTATGAGGTTTTAAAGGTAATATCCTTTAAGTTAACTTAATTAATTAATGATCCAATTAATTAATTTATTAAATAACGATCACGCAGAGATTACCATAAGAGATCCCAGAATTATATTTAATAATGTTCTCATTGAACATTTAACTTTAATCTCACTCCTCAAACTTTAATGAGACTGTAATTATAAATCTATAATTACCAACGGAATCTCAACTCTTCTTGAGATTAAATTATCTCCAACAAGAAATCTTCAATTCAAATTCACTATAACTTTATGCTTCAATATCTATCTCCTACTGCTCCAACTTTTACTATTTCGTTTGACTTAAATACTTTATCTAATCTGCATATAACAAGGAATCCTGTCCGCTTTTTGGAGTTGATTGAAAATAGGTAGGGAATTAAATTTCCCTAAAAAGGTCGACTCAGAAGGTTAGCGATAAAGTTCCGTATAGATTTGTCACAAACTTACATAACAATAACCTAATAAGGATGTAAAAATGCCATGGAATACCATGCGTAGTTGGCGAGTAACGTCTAGTAATATATAGAACCTAATAAAAAAATTACAAAAATATTAAGATTTTCATTTGCTGCAATATGAATGATTTTTATGCAACATTTTTTATTTTTGTTACTTAAACTTTAATAATGTATTAAATTTAAAACAAATTTTAAGATACTAAAAGTAAACATTTTCAAAAAAATCATTTCATTTCATTTTTGCTCATGGACAAAAAGAAAACTAGTACCAAAGCTTTGTTAAAAATACTAGGTTATGCGTCCTTGTTGTCTGATCATCGTACAAAAATTACAAGACGCATTCTCATCCAAATTGAGGAGCTAAAATTAAATCAGTAATATCATTCAACCCTTTATCTACCTACGGTACTTAAGCACCACTCACTTTAAAATGACATAGAATAACATTTTTACGAATACTCTGACAATACTTAGTAGGGATCTTTTTTGAATTACACGGGAAAGGACGAGCTATAGGTACTTGTAACTGTATAAACTTGATAGAGAACGTGAATCCATTTCGAATACATATTTAATTCTTCTCGATTTTTTCAGTGACTCGTTGAACACCAGGGTTCCGCGGAACACAGTTTGGGAACCACTGCCTTAGACTAACCTCTTAGGTTTCAGTATAAATTTGTTTTATTTGAGAATAAAATAAAACAATGTAAATAAAAGTTGCTATTTAAATAGATCTGGAATTGAATGAGAGAATAGAGAATTTGAATGAAATTGTGTACGATTAAATGCTGACAGAGTAGTATGACGAGTGCCTAATAATCAAATGAGTGATTGCCTTGGTTAAGTGGTTTGGTTAAATTCACTAGAGTATAGCAAATGTTATTGAGATACCTGCTCAGCGATAGAGATAGACACTTACACTAATGTTGGAGATGATTTTAGATTGCAGCTTGTGAGATAAATGCAAAGTACTTATTATGGGTTTAGGGTTCAGTTGTTGTTTTTACTATTATTAAATTGCTTAGAAATGTTAGATAATCCCCGTGAATCCAAAGATCTCTAAAAAGTCTAAAAACATAAGAGGGTCCTGGAGGACTTTATATAACCGAAACAAGCCAAGATAAGGGCAGGGTAGACCAGACCAAAATACTTCCAGCACTCCTGGAAGACCTTCTGACCCTGACGAAAAGTGAGTGTTTTTATATGGCCGCTCAAAGAACGAGAGAAGTCAGTCTGATATTTCTTAAGCATAGGCTTGAATGAAACTCCTCCGTTTCTTCCAAGTTTATTGAAATTAATCTTCTGATGCGAAGCCTTATCGTTAACATTGGATAAAGTAACTCAGGCTCGGTATTCGCAATTCGCATCATGGCCAAAGTTAAATAACATAAGAATTCAAAAAATTAATGACTCAATATGTTTAAATTACTGCTAAATTTATTGATGAACAATTTAAAAAATTTAGGTTTACAAAGCACAATTAAAAGGATTTAGGTTTTATAAAACAAAAAGATCAGTAAAAAAATAACTGGGAGTGGGGCATGGCCGGCGCTTGGTGGTCTGGTGGTGTTCCAACGTTAGTGTCTGCAAATCTTGGAGAGCGCCTGGTTTTTTAAAATTAGGGTGCGTTCCTTTTTTATTCCGCACCTCATCACCTAAAAGTCCTGGAGCCGAACTCTTTGCTGTCTCCTGGATTTTGCCTCTGATTGGTCAAAACAGCCAGCGCAATAATACATTACGTTAAATTTATGCATTCACTGAACTCAGAAAAGTGCGGGAATATTTTGACACTCCCCACCGAAGGAATGTCACCACATCCGGTCAAGGGGGGACTCGTATAAAAATTTATAGAAAGCCAGGGACGATTTCTAAGACCATGGACAACTCCCGGCCTCCCATCACTTCTAAAGGGAGGATAATTCTCAAAACGAAAGCTCACCCCCTTCTTAGCCCCAGTCCTAGCCAAGAAATTGGCCTTTTCATTACCATCTATCCCAATGTGGGATGGGACCCACTGAAATGAATGGAACTCTATGAATAGAAAAAAATCAGTTCAAAAAGATTTAACCCTTTATCTACCGACGGTGCTTATAAGTACCACTCACTTTAAAGTGACACAGAATAACACTTTTTGCGAATACTCTGACGATATTTAGTAGAAATATATTCTTTTACATTCACTCTTCCAAGATATATGTTAGCACGGGTTCTATGATGAGTATTTTAGTGGAGAAGGCGAATAATTTTATAGCAGAAATTGCGTTTTCAGTGAATTGCGAAGATTATCATTTTTATTCCGAAAAAATAGTTAGTGTCAAAATTTAAGTGTCTTATTTCTTTTTGAATTTTAATAAAGACCTTAGAAAACGTTTTGACTATTTATTTTAAGTGAACAGTGTATAATTAATTTTACAGTTGAATATATTTAATTCATTACTTAGCTCTAACTAATTAAATTTCGCAGAGTTGAGTATTTTGTTTATGTATATCCCTTAATTTTCAAGGTAGTGATTCAAAAAAAAAATATTGTATGAATAAAACTGCAGTAAATCTCTCATAATGCGGTAGATAAAGGGTCAAGATATCAAGGCTAGTCTAGGTCCTAATTGATGTGTTACTGTTAGGGTTCAGTTGTAAAAAACGCTATACAGTATTATTAATAACAAATCTGAGGCATTTACACTTCGCTCACTAGACAACTGGTCAAAAACAGTTTTTCAGCCGGATAGTTCGTAAATCACGAAGACTTTTCTCATGAATTTTATATACTTGTGCTAACTGGAATATTTAAGTGAATACTTGAAAAAACATTTTAATTCATATCATTCTAAATTCTTATTTGTGTATACACCTGTGATGTATTAAGAATGACAATCTGGTACAAATTCGCCCATGGGAACAATTTACCTGCTATTTAATGATACTTTCCGTTATTGTTGCACTTTTCCATTTTTCTAAACAAATTTCCACGCTTTCATTAAAACATTCTTTGAATGTTCCCTCTACGGCTACAAAGCATTTAACTTAAACATCGGTTACATTCTCGCAACAGTGAACTATAAAAATCTGATTCTTCTTCCACCACCCAGCGAGCGTGTGTACATGCCACCAACATCAAAATAATCTTCTTTGCCCAAAACGAATCGAACAATTAATTAAGGCGCCTGCAGCGGCGATACCGTTTTCCACGCTACTTGGCGAAAGATTTGGCGAGAAACAAATTGTTCAAAGACAAATTAATCGATAGGAAACTCTTTTCATGGTCGTCTGCCTTAATCCTTGAGGGGATTAAGGCAACAAAAGCGACACCTAAGTTTTAGAACAGTTCCCCTGCCTGCCGAACTCAATTAGCCAGTTTTGTGTTTTTGTGGAAGAGAAGACATGGGTTTAATCATTCCGGACACCATTTTACATTAATTAATGATTACGAAGAAGAATTTTCCACGCTTCGGTTCGAGAAACGGGAATAATATTGATGAATGGCGGGGATGAATAATTAGGAAGTGTAGTTCGACAGTTAGTTGGGCGTGTGTGTGTGGGGGGGGGGAGGATGTTAGTTAACGAAGAATTCTATGTAGATAATTTGTTTTGGGACTTAATGAAGGGTGTGTTAAAATTCCAGTAAGTTTCAGAAATTAAAATAAAAAATGGAATTTATAAACGCACGACAGTTTCCTATGTATTATCTACACCTGAGCAAATTTTGTAGTATCTTTATGTATAAAGGAGACTCACTCATCATGATATGTCTGGAACTATAAGACTAAAAAAGACTTGAAAATTTCTACGTACATTTCAGTCATGAGTAGAGATCTGATAAGAATGGTTTTACGGAAATCAACTGTCGAAGTGGATCACGGGGGTTATAGACAAAAAATCCTGTTTTTGAAGCATTAGACCTACAGACTTGAAATATGGCAAAAATGTTTACTTTGATGAATCAAGATCCGCTGAGAAATGGTTTTTCAAAAATAGACTCTAGAAAGCAGGTTTCGCGGGGCTTTAGACAAAAAAAATACTGTTTCTGAACTAGTAAAGCTGTAATTCTCTGAAATTTGCTAAACATGTTTCCTTTATTTTGAAATGGGTTAAGAACATTTTTTTTTTAGAAATCAAACATTTACGAGAGGTTGCAAGGGATAACGTGAGCACACACACACATTAAATATACAAGAAATCAGTTTCTTTTTAACTATTAGACCTACACATTTGTTATTTGATATCCATTTTTTTTCTTTTATATAGAGAGCAGAGATTTGCTAAGGACGCGTTCGCTGGAAATAGACCCCTGAAGAGGTTTCGTGGGGGACGCTATTTATTTATTAGTGTATCTATCCATTATTTTGTTCTTTGATACATAATCGCAGTTGTTATTCGAATGAATATTTTTGAAAAAAAAAAGGAATCTATTCTTTCATTAAATAAATTTTAGTGTTTTTTATTTGGCAACATAATTTTTGCTTAGAATCCTCGCTTCAGCTGCGTCATTTGGCGATGCAAGGTTTTCTTGGAATGAATTGTTTAAATTTGTATGTCTAAAATGTATTTATGCTAAGAATTGCTTTGATTTAAAAGTTTTTGGTACACTAATTTAATGCCAACAACTCTTATATAATGCAAATTTTTTGGAAACAAATTTTGATCGTAAAATATGAAAACATTTTTACGTTTTATTAACATTCTGTTACTATTATGTTTTATGCCATTCGGAATTATGATAAATTTCTCTATTTTTTATGAGTAATATTATGAGCCTAATTCAAGAGTATCTTCGCAACATATTGTCATTAGATCAATATACACACTGATACACAAACTGGGTGTAAATTTTAAATATTTTAAGCTAAATCTTAAATATTCTGTATGCATTACATGAGGGGTGTTCAAACTAAAAGCCCGCTGAGATATTTTTATCTACAGAAAAAAATGCGGGCATTTACGTGTATCATGCCAAAATCAGTCACCGCGTATATGGACGTATCCTTGTTTCACTCCCGCTACGAAAGACCCACCGTACAGTGCGGCTGAGGTCACGTGAAATCTATGGAGCCTCAAAGTCCTCTCATTGCCGTGGTGTGATAGTTCGGAGAGTAAGGCGCATACTCTAGTGTTACTTCACCTCATAATTTTCAGCCTCTGTAGGTCGTCAACAGCCATTGCAGTACTTGAGAGGGTGACAAAAGTCAAAAATCATATCAAATTTGCTACTAATTTGGTTTGATTTTTTGTTTGCTTCACATTCTCTTACAATACAAAGGCAAGCTATTTTCAATAGACCTAGCAATTTTTTATCTTATTTCAGTGATTCCCAAAGTGGTCTATATAGATCCCCAGGGGTTTATGATAGTCTGCAAGGAGTCTACGACAACAGGAAAATAATTGGAGATCCTTGAAGTGTATATTGGCTAATGATTGTGATTCTCCTTTAATCCGTTCGTAGTTTTATAATTTTGACTTTTAATGAATGAGAAATAAATATTCTGTCTCTCTCTCTCTCTCTCTCTCTCTCTCTCTCCACATACACAGGGGGGTGTTACTTATTTACTTAAGTAATATTTTATTATAATATAAACACATCTCTATCTATCTATCTCGAGTTATAGAATATCGTGAGAAAGTTTTTAATTGCTTTTCCTAGTGAAAAGGAATTTCAGCGCGATTGTCAATTTTGGGGGAAAAAAGGGCTGTGTGTGTGTGTGTGTGTGTGGATGCTACTAATAAAGGACATTTAGAATTCAACCTATCTAAATTCATGCCAAATGTCGAAAATTTGTTAAAAATCACAGATTCATTTCTCCCTTTAAAACCATTTGTTTGTTGCTCATTTATTTTACGTAACACATACTGAATTTTAATTTAATTAATGAGTGTTTAAAATTAAAATGTGTTTTTTAAAGTTTTTTACACTACAGTTAAAAATTTAAATCTGTTAAAGTAAGTAGCTCTGCATCGGCTATCAAAAATACATTTCAGTTGACAAAAATTTGCAAAAATTCAATATTAAGTAAGTAGGGGTCTTCCCCAAACCAGAAAACATGGCAAGGGGTCCATGAGACAAAACAGTTTGGAAAACTCTGTCTTATTTATTTGACGGGGACGACACCTGATCTGATAACTTCCCCTGCAAACTTCTATACAACACCAATATGAAGATCATAAGCTTTAAAAGATCTAGAGAGCATCAGCTACTGTACACGGTGTTTCTTCAACAACACCGGGTCTCGAATCTATGACTCGACTCCGGCCTTGTGAGGCCGCGGTAACCGAGTGGTATAGGTATCGTGGCTGGGGCTTTGTCACGAGTCCGAGCCCAGTACCACTAAAGACCCGCCGTGTAGGGCAGAGATGCACGCTAAATCTGTCGAGAGCTGAAGCGTCCTCCCGTTGGCGTGGTATGGTAGTTATGAGAGGGGGTGCCAGTTCAGGTGTCGTCCACGTCACTTGACCATGATTCAAATTACGTGGTCCGTCGCCAAAAGCCCTAGTGTAGCTGAACAGTGCGACGTTAATATTCACTCTGCCAACAAAGCAAATAAATAACGTCTTTACGTTATCAAAAGTAAATACGTTTTTGTATTTTACTTATAGGGTTTAAAAGAAGGCGTCATAAATGGTTTTCACTGTGTGTGATTATTATTATTACTTCCAAACGTAATGTTTTTATTCTGTTTTGTACAATTAGAAGGTTTCATTAAATTATATATATTTTTTAACTCAATAAAAAAATGTTTTACATATGAAAAACTCTTTAAATGAATTACATTGTATATATTTACACTAATAGCGTTTCCTCCCATAAATGTTCTTCTATTCTACAAAACCATTCATTCTTGTTGGACAATCTGTTCGCTTTAAAATAAAGCACAGATAAAAAAAAACATGCGTCACCATTATCTCTGTACCATCAGCACTTTTCTTTACCCTCGTAGAAAGAACTTCCACAATAGATCAATCAGTTAAACGACCTTTTCCCTCAATAGGGATATTCTTACTTTATTAGGGAAAAATCCCCAAAAAGACGCTAGTCCAGCAAGACATTTAGATTAGAAGAAATGCTGAGATGGGACAATCGATAGCCTAACAACGAAACCCACTTTCAGCAACGCTGTCACATGATTCACTGCGGGGTGGGGAGATCCCTAGTACACTCCCCCCCCCATGGTCAACTTTCCCTGATAGATAGATGGGGACTATCTGGACCAATTTGGACTGCGGAGCGGACATGAGTTGACTAAGATTACGGCAGTATATGGCTTTTCCCTCCCTAAGGTGCAATGTCTCGTGTTTCTTTGCTTAGGTGTCTGAGTTGTCGAAGATATGTGTTCTTATCTTTTTTTTCAGAAAGATATGTGGTGCTTGCTGTTTTGGAAAAAGGCTTTTAAGATATTTGGGATCGTTGTGAAGTTTTAGGTTACTAGGAGTGATAAGAGTTTTCTTGAAATCTTTGTTTTAGACACTGTTTTAAAAAAGTTCATAAAAATAAAAAGCAAGTTTTTCAACGCAACTTTTTTTTTAAATATATTTATATAAATGTTACTGTTAAATTCTGAAAACTGTTGGCGTGCATTTTATCTAATCATTTTTCGAATTGCCTGATCTATTCTTTTGAAGTGTGACATCATTTCCCCAATGGTGTACACAAGGGTTAGGCTTAGGGAAGTGGTAGTGGCGCACGCACGAGGGGGGTCCACAACTTCCCCTCATCACCCTTGAATTTTATTAGATTGATCATATTTCTGTGTATTTAGTACGTAAAATTTAATTAAGTATTCGTTTTTAATTATTTATTTCATTTACTAATGTTATAATTATTTATAAAGTTATTTGTTGTTTTGGCTCCCGACTGCGGATAAAATCAAAAGAATATGTTTGGTGACGTATTGGAGTATGATACGAAAATTGTGGGCTTTCGATCCTCGAACCCGTCGCTTTTGAAGATTCCTGTGTTCGCCCCTGGGAAGTGACGTTATTGTCGTGTGTTTTTATCCTGGTATATATATGAAATACGAATGGAAGAGAAGAGAAACATACAATATACAAACAGATGAATATAGACCTTTATTACAAATGATGATCCCAGCATATAATATAATAGGTGCGTTGTTTTCATTCGAAATGGGAATCCATTACAGGTGAAAGTCAGACTTCTTTTCCCGAAGAAAGTACAACCCTGCCTTACTCGGGATTCGAACCCGAACTCACTCGGTTATAAGCCGAGGGGCATATCCACCCTACTGGCTGGGCGACGGACAGGGGCGTAGACAGACCTTATAACGTGTTTTACGTTTTCTTTGACAGGAGCGTCGAGGGGGGATCTCTGGTAAAATGCGTTGATCTATGGAGTGTCCGTACACCAAGATATTTTAATATTTAGTATAAAGATTACGCCTCTGTGCTTTCGTCTACTTATTTGTTTAAATTTAGTCCCGTATAAAAGTAGTATGTATATGCCACTGCATCCACAAATAAGAGTTTTGCGTGTTTTATCTGAATAGTATGCACACTCTCTGACGTATTCTAAGTCGTTTGAGTACAAAAAAAACTATTTCTCTTATTTCCTTCCCCTCCCTCTTTCTTGTAAAATACAAATAGGAGCAGTGGCGTGCACATACTACTTTTGCGGATGTGATGCGTGTTTAAAAAAAATATTACTTGAAACTAGTGACGGGGTGATATAATCTGCTCGTTAATGGAAAATGTTTGTATCCTCAAACCTCACACTTGTATAAGCTACTGAATAGAAGCTAAAAACGCATCCTTGCTTTTTACGACAATTTGGTGTTGTTCATAGACAGAAAAAAAGAACAAAAAAATCTTTCAAGCTTCATCTGTATCTTTCTTGAAAACACTTGGTTAAGGGTAAATACTACAGGTGTGCGGCGCATCATTTTTTCCCTATAGAAAGGAAGTTTTGTTCAATCAACACTCACATAGTTAAATCACTAGAAAATAAAATCAGTTTCGTTTAGGCCGTGTGGTAGCCTAGTTGTCAACATCAATAGCTTGAGATCGGTATGCCATGAGTTCGAGACCTAGTGCAAGTGAAGACCCACCATGTCGAGAGGTTGATGCACGCTAAATCGGTCGAAGCTCAAAGTCCTTTCTTTAGCGTAGTGTGGTAGGTTTGCTTCTCCTCATCATTTGGCCAGGGTTCAAAATTACGTGGTCTATTGTGTTAATAGTCCTCATTTTGCTTTATAGCAGTGTTCCGCAACCCCCAGTCCGCGGACCGCTACCGGTCCGTGGATCAAATGATGCCGGGCCGCCTAAAGAATATTAGTATAATGCCATTTTATTTAAAGTGGTGCATTTCTCTCAGATTTTCGCAACCTTCCAGTGAAATCACTTTATATTCTACGTTAAATCACTTTTATTCAATTTTGGTTTAACTATATTTTATTCTGAAGGCATATTTAAATGTAACTAAATTAAAATTGTTAAATCAAAACAATCTAAAATGTAAACAATCAACGTGTTCCACCCTCAGCGGGCCGCGGTAAAATTATCAAACGTTGACTGATCCGCAGCGATAAAAAGGTTGCGGAGCACTGCTTTATAATATGCCATTAATGCAACACTGATTTCTTCATTTGAGCCATTAAGTGCAATGGTTACAAATCTGATGCTCATGTTTCATTTGTTGAGTAAGGCTAAGAACGTTTTCCCCCCAAATCGGCTTCTAAGAATGTGTTGTGGCTGTTATTGAGAGCTTATAGATGAAAATAAATACTTGCGTTTAAACTATTTAGAACTACAGAATTGAAGTTTGGTAAAGATGTTTCTTTTATTGAGATTGATTGAATATTAACGTTGCACTGTTCAGCTACACGGGGGCTTTTGGTGACGGACCACGTAATTTTGAACCATGGTCAAGTGACGTGGATGACACCTGAGCTGGAAGCCCCCTCACCTAACTACCACACCACATCAACGGGAGGACGTTTCAGCTCTTGACAGAGACACACGGCGGGTCTTTAGTGGTACTGGGTTCGAACTCGTGACAAGGCAAGCCACGATCCGATACCTATACCATTCAGCTACTGCGGCCTTCTTTTGTTGAGAAGAGACCGTTAAGAATGGGTTTTGCCAAAATCTACTCCCAAGGAACACGGCGAGGAGTTAAGAATTGATTTATATAAAAATTCCATTTCTTAAGCTGTTGGACTTACCGACCTGAAATTTGACAAGCAAGTACTTTTCGTTGAGTAGGGGTCTGATAAGGGAACAGATTTTACGAAACCAACTGTCGAAGTATTTAAGGAGGCGCATAGATAAAAACTTGTCGTTTTTGAACTATTATATCTACATGCTTGAAATTTCGTAAGCATGTCATTTTTATCATCAGAAATCCACTAAGAATGGTTTTTACGGATATCGATTCCCAAAAGGAGTTACGGGTGCTAAAAAAATATACAGAGACTCTTTAGATTTAGAAATTCTTTTTAAATTAACCCGGCACTTCATGCTTGAAAAATCGAACTGACGCAAAGTATTCCATACTTAAGGGTGTGTTTACATTCTGTTTTTATTGTGAACTTTGCATACAAAGGTGAAAAGGGAAGAAAAGTTGGAAATACAATATGTTTATTACACTTTTTAGATGTGTATTTAGTTTTTCTGTTCTTTTTATTAAGGTTTTCAGTACATTGCTTATACATTCCCTTAGTCTTCGTCGCGAGTAAGTGCGATGTTTTCACTGGATCTTAACTTTTTTAATTTCATAGAAACATTGTTTGCTGGTTTCTGCATTCTTCTGTAAATTGAAATTCAAATCACTTCTGAAATCGATATCTGGTTCGATGTACATTAGGGGGTTTCTGACTAATTAACAAAGTAATTTGGGCATTTATTGTCGCAACGTTCAACAACACAAAAAATATTGTTATTGGCTGACGATTACATTTTCTAGCCATTGAGTATGATGTGGTCATTTTATCAAGAACGATAATTTCTCCCTCAGTTAAATTATCTGGGTATATTTCAGTAGAGGAATCATACCTGCTATTATACTCTTCATCATTTGATTCTTCCTCAACATCACCGCAAAGAGATTTTCTTCATCCAAAAATACTGTTGTACTATATATATATATATATATATATATATAAAATACTGTATCTATTAAATTACGACATTTTTTCATCATAACTACAATAATACACCATTGCATAAGAAAGATTTTAAAGCGTACTCATACATTTAGAACTGTAACGGTAATTCACGCGCAGGGTATAACATACTCGAAGCTGTGGTACCCAGAAATATACATTTAGAATTCGCCTGCAAGCTAAGGCCCCTCAAAGGAAAGCCCCTTCAGGAAGGAAACCTTAAAGTCAGCTGCACGAGAAACTTTTCATTTTGCGAAAAAGATTTAGATGGAATCTTGAAAAAAATTAGGCGGTGGAAATGACATACCGTGCAGGAGAAATGCGAGGTTCAGAGGCAAGGGCTACAAGAATGTTTTTCTATACATATGAAAGCTTAATATGGGAAAACTTATACATCAATAACTTAAAAACAATGTGTGTATTCATACAACACCATAAAATACCTAGCGAAGCTGGCGTGTTAAGCTAGTTACGGATATAACCTTCTTTCAATTTCCTATTTGGTAAAAAATCAATACAATAAAAATAAAATGAGCAAAATATCCTTTTATTCTTGACAGCCTTAATACATTTTATAGCTCTTTCATTGAATTCTCTTGCGCTTTCTAGTGATGCAACCCTTGCGTGCTGCTCCATCGGAAACTTCTTGATAGAACTCTGTCAATATGATGGATTCTTCCCTCGAGACGAGAATAATACAGAAGTCGGAGAAATTCCTTCTTTTTCGCACTCCCTCTGGAATTTTTGTCTAGGCAAAACGCTATGGATTGAACGTAATATGCACGCATTAAGCTTACTTTAGCTTATTGATCCTTAAATGGTTGTTGCTTTCAGTTGGAAGTCTGCAGTTAAACATATTTTTTTTAATCACACAAAATGCAGTTTAGTTTGATAAAGTATCTAGAATAATTTTTACTATAGAAGTCTCCATTGTTTTTGTTACATTGCTTCGAAGTTAACGATACATTTTTTTGCTTTAAAATACATAGAGTTTTTGTTTAAAAAAATCTTGCTCATTGTTTATTGTCGTCTTTTGTATTCTAATAAAACAAGACATACGAAATAAAGGAAATTTGCTGTATGTTTATGAATGTTGAAAAATAGCGTTTATTTTTCTGTATTTTTTTCTTGTCGTTTTGTATACAATGAAATTGGATAGAAAATTACTTCTGTTCTTGATATAAAATGTAAGAAACTAATTCCTGCTTCACACAATAAAAGGCTTTCAAAAAACCTGTTCGTCATTATGAAAATAAAACTACTCGCTCTTGTGTGGTTGATTTTTTTCCCAATGGTCAGGATTACAGAAGACCATTACACCACAGGGGGTAGGAACAAATGCAAACAAAATAAACAAAGTAAGGGGAAAAAATAAAATAAAAATGGCGAGAAAAGTGTACGAACCCAATAAGTCCCTAGCTTGCCAGTAAAGGTCACCCAAAGAGGAGCTCTTTAGGGCTGGGCAGCGGTGAATGTGGTCAGCATCCATGTCCTCCCGAAATTCGCAAAGCGTGCGGAAAGGGGCCTGTGCAACTTGAATTCTATGTAGATGTTTCAGGAGACAGTCGTGTCCAGTGGTCAGATGAAACTCGGCAACTGCTTTACGTCTTGGTCACTTGGGAAAATCGTTAAGGTTATTCCAACAGATCTTATTGGAATTTCTCTCAGCGTCTTGAAGAGATATCATTCTTTTTCTTAACCCGTTCAGGACCAAGATCACATATATGTGATCACGCGTTTTTTCCACCACGGCCCACGGTATCATATACAGTGAGTGCCAAATTTGAGTATACACCACCACCCTTATATACTAAGTACTTTCTTAACCGGCTAAATTATCTATTAAGAAAATCGTGTTTTTTAACTATTTAAACTTGTTCTTATCCCTTTCATGTATGTGAAGTAAAAATTATGCAATAAGAGAAAATAACAATGTTCCAAAATGATTCCGGCTTTGAAATGTGTTTCTTTGCAAAAGATAATCCATTTTTTCTATTGACGCAATTAATGAGTGGCTTTCATACTGGAGTACGACCATGAAATCCTGCATTATGAAGAACACGTCTGACAGTTTCTGCTGAAATATCTTTTCCAATTTCTGATGATATGAATGATGCAACTTTCGGGGCATTTAACAGTGGATTTTTTCTTTACTGAGTGTATAATCTTCCTTTTTGCAGTAGCACTCAAAATTTCGTTGCGCCCTCTTCCTGGAATATTGACCACACATCCAGTTCTACGATATTTTTGTAGTAATTTTTTTGGATACAACCATGGCTTTTCCCGATCAATGAAGCAATTTCTCGAAGAGATTTGCCGTCTTTCGACGACTTGATAACCTAAGTCCTTTCATTTTCAGACGTTTCTCGCCTAGAGTTCATCTCAAGGGGTTTTACATGTGAAAAAAAATTAAATTAGCAAACGACCGTTATTACGTTTGTATTATTTGTGTCCAACGTTAGAAATGGTTTGAAGAAAAATCTCAATAATAAAAGTGGTATTTAACTTTTAAATTCGTTTGGTCTATACTCAATTTTGGGACTCAAAATTTCAGTTTTATTACGAAAAATATACATAACTAGCCGTTACCCATCCGCTTTACTGAGTATTTCACGATGTTGCATATATGTATACTGTTTTCATATATATTATGTATTGATATCTAGCATTAAGAATTCGATTGTATTGAAAAATACATTTATAGCTGTTACACTCTCACCCCTTGCTATAAAAAGAACATAAATTATAATATCTAATTTCTATTTATGTCTAAAATCGAAGTAGAAAGATTTTTTTCGCTCACTTAACCTAATAATCAAGTGGATTTCCACCAAAGCAACTTTCAGTGGATCTCTACTCCATAAAATAAACATGCGTGCTGAATTTCAAGTCTAAATCTAACAGAGCAAAAACGGAATTTTTATCATCAATACCTCGTTGAGAGCACTCTTAGTGGATTCCAATTCAACAAAAGAGACATGCAAACCAAATTTTATTATTGTAGTCTTAGCAGTTCAAAAACGGGAGTTTTGTCAATCAATGCACCCCAATAACTTTCCCGGCTTCTACCTGGAGTTGATTTCCGTAAAATCCATTCTTAGTGGAACTCTATTCAACTAAAGAAAAAAAAGTGCTCAACAAATTTCAATTAAGTGAGTTAAATTAAAAAACGGGAATTTTTCTATGACATGCCTTAATCCCTCGCAAACTCACTCCTTTGGGGGTCCGTTTTCGCAAAAATCTTTGTAAAAGGAACTTTATTCCGTGAACGGAACATACCTTCTAATTTTCAAGCAGGTGGTTCTATTAGTTGAAACGCGGAAATATTTATCTATTATACGCCCCTTAATCATCCTCAGTGACCCTTGGGGGATCAATTTTCCCCAATACTATTTTGTAGCGGATCTCTACACCATGAAAGGAATTAGCTTACCAAATTTTAAGACAGTACGTCTAATAGTTTAAAAATGGAAATAACTATCTATAACGCCCCTTAAGTCCCCGCAACGCCACTTAGGAAACGATTTACACAAAACCCATCTTATGACAGATCACTACTCAGTGAATGGAATCTGCTAACTCAATTTCAAGATTTTACGTCTAATAGTTTAAAAAAGGAGTTAATTGCCTATATAATGCCCCTTAATTCTCCACAACGCCACTTGGGGTCGATTTTCACAAAACCCATTCTGTAGGGGATCTGTACTTTATGAAAGGGATCCGCTTATCAAATTTCAAGACTGTACGTCTAATAGTTTAAAAATGGAAATAATTATGTATAACGCCCCTTGGAGGTCGATTTTTGTAAAAATCATTATGTAGGGAATCTCTACTTTATGAAAGAAATCTGTGTACCAAGTTTCACGACTTTACATCTAATAGTTTAGTAAAGGAAATAATTATCTATAACGCCCCTTAAACCCCCGTAACGCCCCTTGGGGTTCGAACTTTGCAAAATCCGTTCTTAGCTGACGTCTACACCATGAAGGGAACCAACCTACCTACCAAATTTCAAGTTTGTAGGTTTAATAGTTCCGGAGATATCGTGATTAGTCAGTCAGTGAGTGAGTGAGTCGCTTTTCTCTTTTATATATATAAGTTAAAACATATTATATGGATTTGATATTTGTTTTCTGACCAGTGCACTTCTTAATATCTATTTTAATGTTCCTATAAGTATTAAGTTTTAATGGTAAGTTTGTATTTATTTTTTACAGCTTTAAAAAAAAAGAGTAAATGGTGTATACTCAATTTTTGGACCCACTGTATGTGATTGAGCTTTCCCTGCTTGTAGGCCCATGATTATAACGGTGAGAGTCAGAGTTATATAGGAACGTTTCCCATTATCAGAGTTAGGAACGTTTTTATATTAATTTTTACAAACACACTAGATGACGGTTAAAAGCCATTTTTTTCGAATAATGTTTCACAAAACTTTGAATTTCTGTATGTTTTCGGCTCTGTGCTTTTTTAATTAGATGCAAGATATTTATGAATATAAACAACTGCACATGTTTAGATTTTTCGAGAGAATCGGACATTTAATGGTTCGTGATCTATTTTGCTCTTAGAATTTCTGTTTATATTTTGAATAAGTTGGTTTAGTTTTCTAATATTTTCTATATTCGTATGTATTTTTGTCAATTTTTTTTTTTTGAAAGTGAAGGTAATTTTTTTTATTATTAAAATAAAAACATTTTCTTTAAAATTCGCAATTGTTTTTCTTAAATATAGCGACAATTTTTGTACTTTATGTTTAGGTATTATCAATGACAGTAAATTGTAAGTTTTAGCGTATTTGAGATGGCATTAAAGATTGTACATGAATTTTTAAATGAAATTAGACTTAGCAGGAAAATTCGCCCGGTCTCGTGCATGTGTATCCTCTCCAAACGTACATGCCTGGGGAAGCGCTTCTTTCTCCTTCCACTGGTCCTGAAAGAATTAATGATACGCCTGGCACTGGTAAAAGGGACAGCTTTCCTTGTGTTGAATTCGTAGTGTACAATTTGTGTAGCGTAGTGTACAATTTTTGGACAATTTCTTATTTATGAAAATGAGCAATTTTCTGAATATTGTTTTTTTTTAATGGCACTGTAAGTTATCCTCACAATTATATAGTCTTTAAAGATCCCTGCTTTTGATTTTACAATTAATGTAAATTTAAAACTTTATTTTAGACCCCCTTCTTCCTTCTAAGTTTAAAATCATTCTAGGGGGTCTAAATTGATTATTTCTTCAATATTATTGGCATACAATGAAACATTTATTAAATTTACGTGAATTTGTAGATTTTTTTATTGAACATGATTTAAACAGGATGTAGTGACCTTGGTTTCAGAATGATCCTCATCACGAACTCGTGATCGGCGTTGGCGAGTCGCGGGTTCAAACCCTTGTACCATTGACCGACCCATCATGTAGAGGAGCTAATGCACTTTAATTCTGTCGAGGCTTAAAATCCTCTCGTGGCGTGATGTACAAGTTTAAAGAGGGGGTGCCGTCAGATCAAGTGTCGCTCTCGTCACTTGACCTAGGTTCTGCACCAATAGCTCTCACGTGTCTTTAGAGTATGGTATAAATTAAAATTTAAATATAAATCTAAAAAAGAGTATAACGGCATGAAATAGTTATCAAAAATCTAGTAATTTTAGGATAATGCTTATATAAAAATGTATGTTAGACTGTATAGGTTCTTATAAAATTTTAAAGGCAGTATCACACGTACATTTTCCATGCAACTTTTTCGTCCAATTTTTCGTCCTATCTGAAGGGGAAGGGTTGCCGTAAACAAAACGCCATGCTCTGACGTCTCAGACCCAGTACCACTAAAGACCCGCCGTGTAGGGCAGCGATGCACGTTAAATCTGTCTAGAGCTGAAACGTCCTCCCGAAGGTGTGGTGTGGTAGTTAGGAGAGGGGGTGCCAGCTCAGGTGTCGTCCACGTCACTTAAACATGGTTCAAAATTACGTGGTCCGTCGCCAAAAACCCTCGTGTAGCTGAACAGTGCGAAGTTAATATCCAATCAATCAATCAATCTGTCGTCTCAGCCGCTCTCTATCTCCACACTGAAAAATTACTCGCAGATTTTTCTGCTTCGGTAAACGAACATCCAAAATTATTTCTTTTATTTTGCTTGCTCTTTTGTTGATCGGCGTAAACAGAAATTGAGCACCATCCTGTTTAAGATATTATACATCATATCTGATGTGTTCGACGAAACCATGCCGCCATCTTGTTTATGAGGTGTGGTGCCGAAGAACCCCATTGTCTAGAATCTCAAGCAACTTTTATTTGGAACAATTTTTTGAGCTCAATAGCAAAAAGTTTTTCGAAAGCCGTTGCTATAGCAACTGAGTAAAAATTGCACGAATTGGACAAAAACTGCTTGAAACGTGTACGTGTGATAAGGCCTGATAAATATTGCTTGAAATTTATTTTATTATTATTATTATTATTATTGAGAGAGTTCGAGTCTTGTATTCTAGAAAAATATTCTATTAAAATATAAAAATATTTAGCGTGTTTTGATTTTCCTTCCTGTCAATCATCTCTAAAAGTATCTAATTACAATAGAAAATTATGCATACGAATCGTTGTAGACTATAGATTTAAGTTTAGAATACCCTCAATGATACCAAATGTGTGACAGCTTATTTTATTTGTCAAGAGATCCTTCTGCCTATACATTTTTCTCTGGAAGCGTTTTCAAGTTGAAAAGAAGCATTATACTTGGAAGTCCCCTGAGAAATTCGTATAAGCAAAGTAAAACATCAAAGTGACAATATCAACAAACAAAAATACGTATTGCATCAAACAAGGAAAATTCAGAACTCAACACATCGATAAAGTTTTTAAGTAGCTTCCACATAATTCTTACATGACAGTATATTTCATCGACAATGAAATATATGAATAAATTTTTTTCAATGAATTATTAACAACGAATATATTGTTCGACAATGAAAAGTATATTTCATCGTTTTAAGGTAAGTACCTGATACAAAAAATAAAATGTATAGCCAGTGGCTTAGCTACCTCCTTATCAATGATACGGAGTCCTCAAGCTACACGGGCTTCAAAATATATAATCAAAAGAATCGTAACTTTTTAACTGGCCCCAAAAAAGGGCGTCCAAGGTATTTTGATACAGGGCCCACACACTCAGGGCTTGTTACGCTGATGTGTATACCTGTTGAAAGAATTGATGAAAGTTTTTAAAGTAAGAAGGAACACTATGCCACTATCTCGCTCAGACGAGATAGTGGTTGGTAGCGCTGATTGGTGTGCCAAAGGGCCCGGGCTCGAATCCCGGAGAAGACATGGATGCTTGTAAATGTTCATTGAGTGTGCTTTATGAGGGCACGTTAAATCTGTCGAGGTTCAAGCGTCCTCCCGTTGGTGTTGGATGTTAGTAGAGGGAGATACCAGCTCAGATGTCACTTGACTATGGCTCAAAATTACTATGTCCGTCGCCAAAAGCCCTCGAGTCATTAAATAGTGTGACGTTAACATTCCCTCACTTACTGAGCTTCAAACTTCAGCCGCACATCTTGATGCGAATACTTATTAGAGAACACGTACTTCGCAAGATTACTTCAAACCCATACATAGAGAACATGCACAACTGCCAGGTGAAGGCAGGAAATAACATATTCCACGACAAAGGGGGGGTTGCAAGACATCGACTGGTTGGGTCTGTTTATTATCCGGAGTTTCAGGGGAGGGTGGAATGTTGCCTTGACGTGCCTCCTTTTTGAAGCATAACTGCTGATGTTAACATCGAGGTTGCGTGACGTTGGCGAGGTTCTTTTGAATATTTCGAAATTTGAGAGGGTGATATGCAACGAGTTGTTAGAAAACTCATTTTAGGAGCGATATTTGAAACTATTTGGGTAGGAATATAATAAGAAGCTGCAATATATCTGCCTTCATTTAATAAAAGTTGATTTACACATGCTTGGCCATTCGGTGTAGGAACTTATTATTTCCCCTAACAGATAGTTGATTTCAGAATACATGAAATAGTGTTTAGATTGTATCAGTGATAATTTTATTCCTTCAAAACTATTACAAGCTCTATATCATGTTTAATACTTAATTTCTAAAAAATACCCTACAACAATAATGCATTTTGATTATGAATCTCTCTTGGTCAGAAGACAGAAAACAATTGTCACAAATTTCCTTTGATTTAGAATTTACTTCATTTCGGCAAATGCCGCATTTCTAGCAAAAGACTGACGTCAAGTATTTCCCTAAAACCACCTACATAGTTTATCAAAATAACAACTATTTTCCTTCTCTTGAATACGTGATTATAACATTTTCATTATAATTTTTCGTGTCTTTTTCTTTTTTTTAATATAAGAACAGATTCTTTTTCCTCTTGTGTCGGTTTCGAATTCCATGTAAGGGTCGCAGGACAACTCAAGTTTTCCTAACGTTTAAAGTCCTCAAAGAAAAGCTGCTTTGATCACTACTCGTCGATTTATCTTTCCACGACTACAGCATCTCAAACGACAATTAAATCAATATACACATTATATCTTCTGTTTTATTTATATCTATTAATCTTTCCTTTCAATCCCCCTAGGGGCTGTGGCAGCCTAGTGGTTAAGGTATTTTGGAGTATAATACCAAAAAATTTCAAAATTCGGTACGCATGGTTCATTTGTTGAGTAGAGACCCACCAAGACCGAGTTTTGAGGAAACCTACTTTCAACAGGTATTTATAGTAGAACATTGGTTAAAAAAAGAAAAAAATCGTTTTTGATGGATTGCCGTAACAGACTTGCTTTTTTGTTAAGTAAAGATCGTTTAAATGAAGATTTTCTGGAAATTTTGTCTTTGAATACAGGAGGTTACGGTGGTGTTACAGATACAAACATTTTCGTTTTGGAACTATTAAATATACATGTTTGAAAGTTGGTCAGTTGCTTTCTTTTGATGAGTGCAGATCCACTAAGAACCAGTTTTTCGAAATTGACTTCTAAGGGGTTTAAAAGAAAGTTACACATATAAATTTCCATTTTTGGAACACTAAGAGCTTAACAAATTGAAATTTGGTAAGCGTGTTTTTTTTTTCTTTTGTGGAGTAGTTGTCGGTTAAGAAAGGATATTGCGGAAATCTTCTTCTAACAGAGATTTCAAAGGGTGTAAAAATAGACTTCATTCTCTCTTAGAAATTTAAGTCCTGTACTTTTTAAATAAAGAGTCGAAAGTTAAAAAAAAATATTTTTTAATACATTTTAGTGCTTAATGAGAAATTAGATATCAATTACTTATAAGCATTTTATATAGTCATACAACATTATGGTAACCCACTGAAGCTGGTGTTGTGATGATTTCCGGCATGGGAATCATGAGCCGTGACGTAACTGCGAATTTCGCTGCCACACAGCTATGAATCGGTGTCTTTGAGGGAATAATCATCACACGTGCATTCTGCACCTGCACCTCGAAAGTTACTGCGTGGTCCTACCCTGGGACTTCCCCCGCAACCTTTTGACATCACGAGGGACTCTTTCCCACCACTAGCAGTATGTAACAGGATGCTAAAAGGGCACTGGCCCCTGATCCCCTGAAGAGAGAGAGAGAGAGGGATAATCAGTTATGTTTTGAAACTTTCGAAATGAGCAGACTCTGAAAAGAACTCCTCTCACAAACCACATCATTTGAACTCTAATAATCTTTTAATAAGTTTAATAATTTCAATACATATTCCGTAGATAATAGATGTGGCGTAAATAAACTGAATGTTTAAATTAATCAATATCACGCTACCGCTATTTATCTCAAACGTCTCAAAATGTTTAACGACTAATCTGTGAATACATTTGTTTCATTTGTAGCAATTTCGTACTGAAGATTTTGCTGCATAACATGGCAGTAATCCATGTATTTATATATTTACTTCCGTCTATCATTCAACAATATACGAATCATAAATGTTTATGTTGCATGCGAGAAATTTATATGAATCTATATCTGGACCTCGTTTGGTGATGAAATATTTGCATAGACTTTTGTGTTTAAGAAATTCTTCGACAAGGTTGCGGGATAACAGAAATATAACAAAAGACTCTGAGCTATAACCCCAAGCAATACTGTTCGAAATCATCATCTCCTTCTTCCTTCTGCTCTAATGTTGTTGTTTTTTCTCCTTGGTCATAAAAGAGAGAGGCATATGTTTTCCATCCTATGTACTCAGAAAAATAGGTTATTTCGCTAGAGGCACTACCGAAATCCACATTTGACAATTTACATATATGTTTTTATATAGAAAATAGGAAATACATAAGATATATTCCAATATTGACTGAATGAAGAACATATAGAAAGGAGGGATATATATATATATTATCAGAGAATAGTTAAGTATAAAATAGGAAACACAGCGTAGAGGGCATACACTGAAAATGGGTAGGTATACTGGAAAAGAGGTTTATAGAATAAGTAGGGTACGTTGTGTGTTATGAATTTTGAATAAGTTTTTAGAATATTTAAAATACGTCGGAAATATTCTATATTCAACAGTCTCTTTTGAGGGAAGAAACTTTTCAGACAGAACAGTTTTATCATATGTTGGTATTAAATTTTCTAGTAACTTAAAAACGAATTCTAGAAAGGATAAGGAGTAAGAGTCAATAAAATATGTGAAATAAGATCTCGGTTGCGAAAATTAGCTTTAGAAATTATTTAAATGTCATTATTGATGTTTCTGTGTGTTATAGAATTTGTTTAGATTAGAATTTATTCCTTAGGCATCTGTTTCGTTAGATATTGCGGAATTTGTCACTGTGAAGAATTTTTTTAATGAAATATCTTAAAGTAATAATGTGCTATGTATATATCGCTAAAAGAAATTTTAAATCTTTTTTTAAAAAAAAGAAAATATGAAGTTTTAATGCTCTTTTACTTTAAACACAATAGTTTGTTACAATTTTTTGAATTTTCAGAATATTAATTAAAATGTTTCCCTTCACGAGAACGAATAAATATTACGTATTTTATTACATATATGGCAACAACAACATTTTTTTTCCCAACGGCTAAAAACCAGATATATTTAATACACTGGTGTTTTCAAAACATTCATTAACTACGAAGTCGAAAAAAAATATTATTTTAATACATATATTATATATATATATATATATATATATATATGAACGAAGAGGCAAAGCGGACAGAAAGACCAATCAGGAGATTAAGTAAGGTGATGTACGGTAGCACATGCGCAGATATGCAGGTAGATATGCAGGTAATGGGGAGTGTCTGAGTAGTATAAAGCATGTTGTCGGTGTAAGATCAGTATTTCTGGCAAAGAGATTGCACGCCGTATAGCAGTTAAAATCACACCGAGTTGCTGCCTCAGCGAGAAATGACGAATAATCAATCTGTTAGACGACATCTGGATGCTTTTACCCGAGGTCGAATCATTGGGAAGCTGGAAGGAAGGCCTCAGTGTGACAAGTGTGGCTGCAGAGTTCGGAATTGCTCATAGCATCGTTTCACGACTTTGGAGACAATTTCAAACTAAAAGGAACAGCTATCCGGGGTTCAGTAGTGGTCGTCCACGAGGAACCACACCCGAAGATGACCGGTACATTGTCTTACAGGCCAGAAGAAATAGGCGGCAGACAGCGGGAGAAATCGCTAGACACACAACACTGGCGACTGGACGACCGATATCGCGTTTTACCGTGGCCAGAAGACTGCACGGTGGTGGTCTGTTTGCACGACGCCCTGTACAGTGTGTACCTTTAACGCCTGCCCATCGAAGAAGGCGTTCTTTGTGGTAACGGGGACACCGGAATTGGAGAGACAGTGAATGGGGACGAGTACTCTTTACAGATGAGAGCAGATTCAGTTTGAGTAGCGATTCTCATCGCATACTCATCTGGAGAGAACGGGGAAGCCGCAATCATCCCTCGAACATCATCGAAAGGGACAGGTATGGAGGTCGCGGTGTTCTCGTTTGGGGAGGCATCATGCTTGATAGTCGTACAGACCTTCACATCTTCGACGCAGGTTCAGTCAATGGGACCCGTTATTGTAACGAGATTCTTCTTCCATATGTGCGTCTTTTTAGAGGCGCTATGGGTCTGCAGTTCCTTTTCATGGACGACAATGCACCATGTCATCGCATAGTAGCTGCCGAACAGCTCTTAGAGAGTGAGGATATTGAACGTATGGATTGGTCGGCACAATCTCCGGATCTCAATCCCATCGAGCATGTATGGGATTTTCTAGGCAGACGCTTGGCAGCTCTTACTTTACCACCAGTAACGATTCGGGAGCTTCGATTGGCGCTGCAAGACGAATGGGCAGCAATGCCTCAACAACTCATTGACACACTCATTCTCAGCATTTGCAGACGCTATGAAACCTGCCTAGCAGTCAGGGGAGATCATATCCCCTACTAAAGATCTGATGTTTCTTGCTGGACACCCATCACAGGGATGTTTCTGCCTTCAGTCGCATTGCGCTCCATGCTACTTTTTCAATAAAGTTTCTTTTTATCCCTCTGATTTCTCTTTTAGTAAGTGTTGCTTACATTACACATGTCCTTACGTATTGGGGATCTTACGGTATTAAATGTGTTGATTTGGAAAGCTTTTGTACAAAGTTATATTGAAAAAACCGTCTTGTCCTTAATTTTTGCACACCAGTGTATATATATAGATATGGATGCTTTCTAGTAAAAGATTTTAATAATCATATTTAAAAAATTTGGTAATTCATTTTGATCTGTTCGTTTGACATTTTTTTTTTGTGTTTAGTATCGATATGGAAAAATTTTGCAATTGATATTTGATATGAATACTTTCATTAAGGATTTAATATTCTCTTTCTGATTCTATGTACTTTCACTATATTTTTAAAACATTCTCCTTTTATGAAAATTGCATCTAACAATATTTTGGCTATTTATAGCTAGGCCTTCTATATCAGGGTTTGGGGCCGCAGTAGCCAAGTGGTGAAAGTATCGGATCGTGGCTGGCGTGTCACGAGTTCGAGCCCAGTACCACTAAATACCCGCCGTGTAGGACAGTGATGCACGTTAAATCTGTCTAGAGCTCAAACATCCTCCCACTTGTGTGTTAGGGTAGTTAGGAGAGGAGGATGTCAGCTCAGGTGCCGTTCTCGTCACTTGACATGGTTCAAAATTACGAGGTCTGTCACCAAAAGCCCTCTTGTAGCTCAACAGTGCAATGTTAATATTCATTCACTCATTCTATACCAGGGTTCAATTAGGGTTTTCAAGTAAATTTTAGAAGTGCATTTACCTGTATTTTAATATATCAGAGTATAGAAAGTTTTAAAAACAATCGGTTATTATATTAATTGATCGTAGCCCTGAAATACATGAGAATTTTTCAAATATTATAGCATAGGTTCTGTTTAGAATCCTAGCTATATATATATAGGAAGAATATTATTATTTTAGAACCATTTTTCATATAAATGAGAATGCTTTGAAAATATGAATTCCTCCGTCCTTTTTTTTTGTCAAGTTTCTTTAAAATGATTTTACATCGTAATAATATTCTTGCGCTTCCGTGCCTCAGGTCCTGGTTTCAAATTCCGGCATGGACAAGGTCGACTCAGCCTTTCATCCCTTCAGTGAGTCGATAAATGAGTACTGAGCTTGCTTGAGAAATGAACTCGGAGTGTTTTTTTTTTTTGCGTCAGACTGACCACTTGACCGAAACATCTGCCCAGCGCCGAAGGTCACATAGGCCTTGGCCCTCATGGGCTGTTGCGCCACGGATTTCAGTTCAATTCAATAATATTCTTAAAAATATTTATATGTATATTCAAATCATGAAACTAAATATCAAATAATTACTTAATTGTGTACGCTTTTTTGATAATTTGAAATAAATACATGGATTTTCAATTTATTTCTTCTAAAAGTAAAGATTAGAATAGAACTATTAATGCCTTTAATCTATGGGCTTGCTTTATACCGTGATGTGTGTGTTTCGATAATATAGAGTCATCCATTTACTGATAGATGTTCTGTACAGTCAGTTATAACACATCAAGGAACGCCGCCCATCCAGTAGAGTGGTTTGTAACGCTCTACTGCGGTGCCGTAGGCCTGGTTTCGAATCCCGGAGAAGGCATGGATGTTTATAAGTGCATATTTTCTTCGCGGCATGGGGGGGGGATACTATAAATAGCCGTTGAGCCGCAAGTCATCCCGTGAGGTGGAAGGTGAGGTGAGGGAGAACACCCTCCCCAGAGTGTTCTCCCTCAAAATCTTGATAGAGCCAAGCTTAAATCTTATTGCCACCAGCATGGTGCTGAAAGCGAATTCTAACGACATGCGTAAAAATCTAGCCATTCGCTACGATGAATTTTGCGGACCTTGATCTGATGTTACTGTTGATCAGGTGGCATAAGTAACAAAAACTTCAAGGAACAAATTTGTACAAAATTTGAGTCTGAAACTACTCGATGAAAATAAGCAGTGAAACAGCCCCAAAGGTAATAGAGCTTAGAAAACTTACCAACATAAACCTCACTCTTATCCAAGCCGTCCAATAAAAATAAGCTCATTCAACTCTACCGTACATCCAACAAAAACACCCCTTCCTGCTCACCAACCTAATCTGTATTCGCAGAAACGAAGGGGAGACAGGGGTAGAGGATTCCAATCATCAAGGATTTAAAGTAAATAAAAACCCCTCTAAAATCCCAAACTATGGAATATTAGATTGTAATTCATTTCTCCGAACCCCTCCTTTTGCGTTTTCTAAAAGACTGTTCTCCGCAATCAATTCCACCATCCCTTTCTTACACCCTCCTCCTTGCACGGGGGGTATTCCGTTTCCAGCCAATGAGAAGCATCGATTTCCAATGAACTGCTCTTAGAATCCAATGCATTAACTGGCATCTCACCCAATATGCCATTTGAGATGAAAATGCAGTGTCTTCTACGAAATGAGGTATAAAACGTGAATATTTTAGTAGGGTAGTCTGAGCTGTGGGAAAAGTTGATTTTCCACTATGTTTGAATCATATGGAGTGGGGTGGATAATAATTTTTGATTTGGTAAAATGATTGTTATCTTTTTTTTTTTTTATCGTATGTTTTCTTTTTCCCCCCCCGGGATCTTTCGTATTTTTGACGAGGATTGAAGACCGAGAAGGTTTTTGTTAAAAAAAAATCGGCATCGTGTATTGGAGGAATTTTTATGAGGGGTAAAGCAATAGATAAAGGAAATTATATTTTCCATGTCTGGTTTATTAATAATAATGAAAGTTTAATATAGTTTACTTTTTCTATTGCTCCCAAAATTAACAATAGATGGGATGGTTTCAAAAATTTGTTTTCTTCATAAATTGCTTCCTTAACATACTAGAATACGGTAGTAAAGTGAATTTTTTTAAAATACGAAGTCGTTTTAAGGAATCAGGTGTTAGAATAGCAGTGGTCCGTAGCTTCAAGTTAAGATTTTCATTGTTTTAATTGGACTTGAAACATTTTTTAAATGCGTTTTTCTCATAACTGTATTTTTCAAACTTTCTTCCTTCATATCTCAAGAACGTTTTTATCGATTGTTTTCAAAATTATAGAGTAGCCTCAGCACATAAAGACGCACCAAATGAGTTACATTCATTCAAAAATTCAAAATATTTCTATTTTTTATAACAAAAAAACCCATGAAATTCCAAAACATATTTCTCTTCAGAAGTCCACTGAAAACCCAATTTTTAACATTTTCAATTAAGTGTAGTGTATTTGGTCCATTTCAGCTTATGGATTAAAACGCCATTAATTTTTTTTTATTTCAGATAAGCCATTCAGCCGAAATCGTGGAGGAAGTGAACGTTCATTTTTTTTTCGAAGTGGGCGTGTTTACAGCGCTATAACTCACGTTCTTTTGGATACTTTTGGCTAAACATTTATATACCTACTCTAAAAACACATATAAAAAAATAAATAATAAAAAATAGTTTCCATATTTTTACTGGTCGTCAAAAAAAGAAAAGAAAAATTCCCTAAGAATGCTTAACAAACAGGCCGTCACATAGGTGAACCTTCTTAAGTTGTTTATCAACTAAATTATGCAAGAAAAATAAATCAGGATAATTTTCCATTTGCTAGACTATTTTCACAACTAAAGGAAGCAATGTTCGCACTTTAAAAAGGGTTGATGTCGTATTTAATTACAACTTTATCTGCATTTTTTATACATAATGTCAAAATAGAAGGTATACCGAAGGCAATTACGTAAAGGGGAACGACGCTTAGGGAAAAGATAGCTGTCAAATCAATTGGGACCAAAGATAAAACATTCGCCCGCTGTTTTCTTTTTCTCGTTACTTATTTTTAGTTTTTTATTATGCGGTCTAATAATATATTACTGTGGTTTCTCACACGTTTTATGTTATTCGGTACGTATAATTTATGGTCAAGAAGCCAAGCATGGACGTTGGATAAATAATTAAAAAAATAATTTTATGCAACAGTAAAGTATATTTTAACAAATGAAAACAAATATCTTATAAAACTACACATTGTTATGTATCATTATCATGATTTTTAGTCATTTTCCGTCTCAACAAATTAAAATAAACAGTTACATGCTAGCATTTACTTTTAGCAACCTTGTGATCTTGTAAGTGTTAAATGCGTTCATTGGCTTCAATTCCGGACAATTACACTTTAAATAATATCGCGTGTTTTCTGTTGAATTCAAAACTGACGTTAGACTTGTAAAATACTGATACAATTTCAAATTTGATAGTTGCGTTAAGATGTCAAACTATTCAAAGCTATGCTTTGAAAGTTTAAAATAAAGTAAAAAATATTCCTTACATTATATGGGAACTTTTAACTTTTTAATTCCCAGTTAGAAGCTAAGTGATTCGCTCCAGAATGCCATAGTTTTTCACATAAGTGCGCGTGTATTGAGATGAAAAGAAAACGAACAGATAAGCAAACTTTTTTTTCTGAAATGAGTCAATTCTTTGAAACTGTTGTCAAGGCTATTTTATTGTATTTCAAAGCCGTCGGACTAGTTTTAAGCCGATCAGTCGAATGCAAATAAACGTACTTTGAAAGGACATATTTATGCGTGCGGGTTATGTAACACATGGGTTGAGCGAGATGGGTATATAAGGTGGTGGCAGTTAAAGGGTTAAATCAAGTGCATTTTGTCTACCTGAGTGTGTTATTTAAAAAAAAGAGTTTTTACTGTTTTTAAGGGGAGTTGGAAACCTCTCTCTCTCTCTATACTGACAATGTTAAATTGGCTGTTTTCGATGTACCTTTTCTCAAAATTTGTTTTATGTACATGCTTGAAATTTTTCATACTATTAAAGTACACCTCTCTCATTATACTAAAATGAGCTTTTAGCTCATTTTGAATTTTTTAATAAATTATGAAATATTTTATCAAACATTGCGAAATTTAACCCCTTTTTTACTTAAAAAATTTGTAAAAATTAAATTTTTGAGTTTTTTACAAAAAGCTCATTTTAGTACATATTAGACATCATTATAAATAATTCATAAAAAATTTACATACCAGTGAACAGTAGTTTCTCAGAAAAGGTACATCGCACATTAAAATTTACATTTTGAGATAAATTGATTTTAATGTATACAGTGACACTTCTAATTGGCTAGGAAATAAAAAAATAAAAGGCTCAATTTAAAATAAAAGATACATGTTTTTGTTTATATCAGTAGTTACACTTTTAAGCAAAAACAATGTAATTTGTTTACAATTTTTGCCATTAAAATGGGCGTGGCCCAAATTCAACGATTATTTAAAAATACATTTTAAGGGCTTCTAAATACCGTAGAGGTTAAAGTAAGGTATTTTAAAAAAGGTTAAATTCTACACAATTTGAAAATCTAAAAATCTCAAATTGTCAAAAAAATAAGATTTTAACTTTCCAACACCCCTTAAAGGAAAGTCTCTGTAAAGGCAAAAAGTCGGACCAGTGAAACTGATCACCTAGAAACACTTGATTGTATTTATCATGTGACTATATCGTCGCAAGAAGTTTGCCCCCTTTTTTTTTTGCAAAATATTATTATTCATTTCTATTATTTGAGAGAAAAATAATTTATTTTTTTCTACATTTTTATGCAAACGATTTTTTTATTACTATTTCTTACATTTTGAAATAATCATATTTATTAAATATTTCAATTGAAAATACTTAATCGATTTCTTAGATTTAATGCGTAGGAAATTTTTGGATTTTTAAAAAAGTTCCCTTAATTTCAAATGGTACCACGATTTGTATTTACCTTAAGTAATTTTAAAAAATGAATATATTTGACACACATTTATCTAACTGTGTAACAGTTAATATTTTTAGTGTTGATAAAGCGCTAAATTTTTAATTGAGTTTTCTTTTCCTCATACTTAATAACAGACTGTTCCAAAGAATATGCAAAGGATTTTATGAAATTGACAGGTTTAATAACTTTGATGTGTTGAAACCTTGGTACGTTTCACACCCCTACATTATTTGTTCTTGCATTTTCGTTAGTATTATAATCTTGCTCTTAATTTAAAGATAACACTAAGATTTCATTTATTGGTGTTAATATATATATATATATATATATATATATATATATATATATATATACATTAACACCAATAAATGAAAGCTTAGTGTTATCTTTAAATTAAGATTAGCGATAATTATAATTATATTTATAATGGTTTTTTATGATACAATTTGTATTACTGTAATTATTTACTGTTATTATGTTTTGTAATGTTTTTTTTTAAATTTAGACAATATCTAATTTATTCTACAATTATTAAATAGATGGCGCCAAAAGCTTATTTTTTTAAAAAAATTTTTAATATATATTTTTTGAGTTACTTTTATATTTTACGCTAATTTTATATGATTATTATTTTTATGATTTTTTAAAAGTATATATATATATATATATATATATATATATATATATATATATATATATATATATATATATATATATATTTCTTATTATCGTATATCATATCGCAATTAATCGTTTCTTATATCGTATCGCAATTAATTTTATGCGGTTCTGCTCTCACCCTATTTGGCGGGAACACGTTACTGCACTCTTGGCCATCGCTTTAACTCCGAATTAGTAGGTTATGTTTATGTTCCTATGTTATTTAGTTTAATGATTTTTTAATATTTAAATTCTACACATATAACTCTTTCCTTTCCTCTTGGTACATAGTATGACAAATTACAGGTGAAGGTTGGCGCCGCAAAACTTGTTTAAACTTTCAATCCTGGTTCCTAAGGCCAGGAATTTGTCTTTATACTATGTGCCTTCTTCCTATTTTTAGTTATCTTATTATATATAGACATATATAAGTAGTATAAACATATATATATATATATATATAGTTATATACATAACTATATGTTTATTTTTATATTTTTGTTTATATATTTGTGTATATGTATATATATATATATGCATAAATTTATATATATGTGTATGTATATGTATATGATGATATATTGAAAAATTTTTTTATATTGGATTATATATATATATATGTATATAGATAAATATATGTATATATATAATAATTCCCTCTAGAATCCTTTTATATATATATTTGACTCTTTTATAATAATATTTAAATAAGTTTTTAATTCTTAGGTTCAAGACCAACGCCTTAATCTTAATCAAATAGTAATATTACATCGGTAATCTCTTTCCCGCTCGTTTTAATCAATCACAGCTCTTGTTACAAAGAAGTCACGTGATCTTAACTGTCTGTATAAAAAGCGAATTTTTCTTGTGTTCTCCCCTTTATGTCTTTCTGTTCCTCCTGTAAAATGTCGCTGTTGCTTCTGTTATATGTGTATTGTCGTCTATTCCCATTTTAGTATTTACGATGTGAATGTTAGTGTGTCTCACCATGCTTAATAAACAAGATTGCCAGCCACAAAGGACGGCCTCATCAATCCTACCAATACAGGACATCATAAATAACCTTTGACTAATCTGCACACAAGTAACTAACATAAACAGGCCTAGACTACGCAAGCAAGTGGCATGTAAGTTACGGAGTTCCTGTCCCTAAATGAGGGACGTACCTCCTCATCAGAATTATTAAAAGTAGATCAAAATTAATGGGGTGACATAAATTTAGAAAAACAGAAAAATTAAAGGGAGAAATAAAAAGGGCAGAACAGAACTACTAGAAAACAGTGGCGGACGAAGTCCACTCACTGAAGATAAAGCTACCCTGCTGTCTGCGTTTTGATTGGCCGGAACCAGCCAACGCAGAAAGTGGGGCCTAGACTACGCTACACACACACACACAAACACATATATAATAATTTGTTGTTTTTGTTAAAGTTTCAACTTTTTTCGTACTATAAAATTGAGATATTACAAAACTTCTTATCAAGTACAAAGAAGAGCAATTTAAATTCAGAATATATTTAAAACTGGAATAAAAATAAATTTACTTCTACTGATTGAAAAAGTCCCATCTCAAAAAATTGGAATCACAACTTTTTTTTGAAGTACTTGAGCTTTACTATTATGCAACAAAACGTACAGAGATATAAATATAAGTAAACATTGTAATTTTTTAACCAATGTAGCATTCCAGTGACATGAAAGTTACTGAGTAATTACACTATATACAAATATTTTAACAATAATATTGAACTACTTTAATATTAAAAACTAAGGTGTATTACTTAAATATATTGAGTGTGCATTACAGATGGATTAAATCCTGTGTTATATATTAATGCATGCATATTATATTTTTGATGATTATATTTTGAAATGAAAATAACCACGCAAGAACTTTATTTAAACAGCTGTTTTGGTTGAAATTAATGTTTTATTCCATTGACTGTGACAAAAAATGTTTGATTATATTGTTATTTCTAAGAAATAAGGATTGCAACGTGTCCAACATTCAATAAATCGACGTCTCTAAACCATTACATGTACGTTAAATATCATACATATTTGATTCACTGTAATATTTTCTGCGTCCGATATTTAACCTTAATACAAAAAAAAGGAAAATACATAATAAACAATGCATAAGTCCTAGACAATATATCAAGGGAAGAAAGAAATCCCCAAAAAAGAAGATAACAGTATTCCCATGATCGAGTATACTATTACGTGTTCAAAATGGCGTAAAATTTGATCGAGTCCTTCCAGATGCATTTAATGTCATCTTTTATTTACCTTGTCGGGGAATAAAGGGTGAACGTGCACTTCCCATCCATCCCCTCTCCAAAAGAACGAAGAAAAAAAAAAGAACGAGGAAAGCAAAAATAAATATCCATTGATTTTTCCATTAGCTTAAATGGCAAAAATTTCCAGATTCATTTTCCAGAGCGTGTTTTTAAATGTTTAATCCACAGAAATAAATATTATTTTTGAGTTTAATGGAAATGTTTTTCGATTCATCAGCGACAGCTGACTCGATCATTAAAAGGGAAAAAAAATTCAAAAATAAATGTAATTTAGCTCCATGCTTGTCAGGGTTTCTTAATTTGTTACATCAAGCGTTAAATTTTTGGATTAAATTACTCAAAATGCTACAAATTATTACATTTTCCACAAAACGTCTCTATCGCCTTGTAAATAGATAATTACATTTTGAAAGGAATTTTTCCCATTATTCTAATACCTGTAACACATACAAGTATTCTTTAAAAAATGATAATGGACGCATTGTGTAACAATTTCAATTAAATTAATTAATACATATTCAATGTTATAAACACTAAAAACATGTAATGGTTTAAAATAATGTTATTCAATCTATGGAAATATAGAACTATTGACTAATGAAAAAATATAAATAAATTGAGATAATTTAAGGTATCCGACTAAGCTCGAAACCATGATTTTAAAAAAGCGCATGAATAGATAGTTTTCATGATATTTAGTGTCACTTTGATTAGAATACATGTGCAAAATTGTTTTAAGGACATTTTGACAAAAAATAATATTTAAATACACCATTTTGGCAAAAAATTAACTTAGAATAACCTTTTTTCAAAAAGTGCTCCTTTTATAAAAAATGCTTCTAAAATAATAATATTTTGCTTTGATGAAGTAAAGACTTCTCCAGAGAGTCTGAACTATTTTTTTTAAATTCACATTTTTTTTCAGAGTTACAACCCATTGAAATAATTATCGACGTTTTTTTCTTAACATTTCTCCCCTCTGTTGTCGTAAAACATGAATAAACCCACTTCAAAGTTATACATTTCAAAAATCCTAGTTGAGCCTCTGTACAGAGGTCTGAGCTATAGACAGGTAAAATATTATTATAAAGGAAGTATTTTTCATAAAAGGAGAACGTTTTGAAAATTTGTCATTCTATGTTCATTTTTTGTCAAAAAATATTGTATTTAAATAATTTTTTATCGTAATAATATTTTAAAACAATTTTATATACTATTTCTAATCTAAGTTAAACTACCTATCATAAATGTTAAACATTTATACACTTTTGCAAAATCACGGTTCCTAACGTAGTGTTGAATACCTTAAGACAATAGGGCTCGAGAGTTTCCAGTGTTACCTCAAATAGCGGAAAAATTAAGACGCAGAAAACAATTTCGCCTTATCTCTACAAAATAACAGAATAATATTGACAACTAAATCAAATACTACGATGGATGCAATGTTTTCTAGATTCTTAAATGATATTGAGTTCAAAACCTACATTTCTTGTATTAGTTTCCACAAGCCTTTGATAACAAACGTATACACTGAAACACCCATAAGCATAATGGAAATAAACTAATAATAATGATACTTTTCCATAAATGTATACAGTATATTTTTTTTAGTATTATGTATTGAAAAGAAAAATTTTGTTCATACTTATATCTTTTCCATCATAATTATTTTTTTAAATAATAATTATAATAGTAAATTTGTTATTTCTGTATAAGATTACTTTAAAAATAAAACTTAATTATACAATTCAATACATATAAGCTGAAGAAGTTAACTTCTTCCACGTGTTCATACTGATACACGCACACATTTTTTTATACAGACAGGAAAGGTACTTTTATAGAAAGTACCCCATATAGAAAGGAAAATCGCTCATTGTGTCCCTGTAGCGCAATGGATAGTGTGTTGGACTCCTAATCTAAAGGCTGTGAGTTCGAATCCCACCTGGGATGGCCTAATTTCTGAGAATGTGATTTCTTTTTGCAGAACTATTTTATAAGAATAATTAAATTTGATTATTGATCAAATAGTAACAAACAAGAGAAGTAGACCAACACCCTATATAGAAATTAAAATTGCCTTCTATTTAGTTACTTAATAGCGTGATTCTGTACTACGTATATGCATATTTATATTAATTGTAACTATTTAATAAAAAGTAACTAAAATGAAATTTTTCATTGTTTACCTTAGTAGGAATTTACTTATTTTTTTTTTATATTACTGCTTTATTAATTCAACTTTTTTAACGCTTGAAGCTGTAAACTTCTATCATATAAATTAACGCAATTTTCTAATAAACTTTTAAACAATTTTTGTTAATAATTAAAAACTAATATAAAGCATTTTAGGAATACATGGCTAATATGTATTGAGTAAATTAAACTTTTAGCAATTACTTTTGGCCTGTTTCAATTAGGACTTTCTGAATTGTGTATTCTAGATATTATTTAAGTAATTTAACTCGAATGTTTATTCTTTGCGTCGACATTATGAAGGAAAACAGCTCATTTTTGCACAGAACGCACATAATTTAATTCATTATCTTACATGATAATTACGTTACTTTTCATCTCTAATCATGAAAAGAAATACAATTAGGTGAATATTCTCCAGGCACGTAACTTTATACATTTTTTTAGTGTTCGCAATATTTGGAGTTCCACTCACTTTGTATAATAGCAATTTATTTTTCACAAAAATAAACGACCGCGATAAATTATTTGCAATCTAATTTGTTACGCTTTGAAATTGCTAAAAGGAATCCATTTGCTGGATATAATTGTTGCTGAAAGTATAAAAAAATAACTGTTCTTAGTTTTATTTGAACAAATTAATGTTACCTGTCACTTGTGTGTAGATTATTAGAGCTATAGTGATACTTGAGTAACCATCTTTCAAGTTTTGGATAGGCCATGCAAATTAGCAAGCAGTTTGTTCGAGAACTCTCACTTAACTGCAGTTTAATTTTCTTCTTATATAGGAAATAATTTTCACATCCATATATATATAAATCAACAATAGCGCTAAATCTAAAATCACACAAATATTTAAAAACGCACTAATCACTATTTTGCATTAAGGCAAATGAAACACACAGTCACTGTCAGATGTTTGTAACCAAGGTTGGTTGTATACATCACATTTTAAAGGTTAGGAAGAAATTTCTAAGATCTTCTGGAACTTATTCTTCAAATATTCAACCAAGGCTTTTTTAGATTTGGTCGTCATATTTGATGAGACATTTTGCGTCCTAATTTGTTGCGAAATCGTTTACATTCGCTTATTATTATAGAAACAACAACCATGTGTGGTCCATACGAGTATTCTTTCCTGTCGTATTATGGCTTTGTCTGAGAAGCAAACAGAAACCAAAATTTTCCAACAACATGAAAAGAAGAATTTTTTTTGTTTTGTGCGTGCGTCTATAGTCGAAATTTGTACCTTTTAAATATGGATAATAATGGCGTGCACCTAGAAACTGCAACTTTTTACTTTTAAGAATATTGTTCCAGAATTTTTCATTCAACACTGAAGTAATTTATTTCGGTATATTTTGCGTTTTTGTAGGAACACGATTTTGGCACCCCCCTAGATATATAATAGTTCTTTAAAAAAAAGTTATTTTGTGTCTGACGTTCTAACGTATTAGCTAGTCTTTGAAAATAGTGTTGAATATCGTCAGTGTTTAACTTTTCATTTTTAAATAATTTTTTACAGAAAAAGTTGATTCAAAAGACTAGGTATTCATGTAGTATATCGAATAAATATTTTGGCTCTTTTAAAATTAGACTGGGGAAAAAGTCGAATAGTATATCCTAAAGAAATTCTTAACAACCCAATCAGTGAGCGAGTTATCGTCTTCTTTTGCTTTGTGCTCTATTCGCTAGGGAAATTATCCTTCTGCTGCGCATAGTTATGGCACATATTACGTCAGAGCCATGCTTACTTAAAGTGCATGTTACGTCATGTGACATCACGGTCTATCTTTACTTCTAACAATTCTTTCTCCGTAATGTCTTAGTTGGAAAAAACATATTTATTTATTTGTTACCGAATTATGACTTCTTTTCAAAATAACTCTAAAATAGATATCTGTTGAATTATCGTCTAAGTTTATCCGTTTGTTGAATGCTGGTTTGCAGTTTGCTTAAAAATTTTTAAGAACATGGGGAACATTTTAAAATGTGGTTCCTCATTTTTTAAAATTATAATATTTTTGCACATGACTTCTTACTTAGGGCTGGAAGCCCTAAAAGATAAAAGTAAGGCTTGATAGATTGGATTGTTGATAAGTAATGCTTATATTGTGGATATCTGATTTTAAAAATATATAAGTAAAGAAGAAGGACTACTCCAGTTTATCTCTCTATATGTGTATCAGAAAAGTGATTCTTTCAATCACCGCTCACTCATTATAAAATCTCCGGAACTATTAGATCTTCCGTTTGGAAAAATAAATGGAATACATCTTTTAATGAGTAGAAATACAGTAAGAACGGACCTTTCGAAAATCGACTTCCAAGAAGGTTTTGAGGAGTGTTTTAGACAAACATACCCGTTTTTGAATCAGTAGACCTATTGACTTGAAAATTGGTAAGTATATTTCCTTTTTGCTTAGCAGGGATCCATTAAGAACGGATTTGCGAAAATCAAATCCCAGGAGGATTACGAGAGAGTTATAAATAAAACATACTTCTGTTTCTGACTTATTAGACTTGAAAACTTAAAATTTGACTCACGAGTTTGTTCAGTTGAATAGAGATCTACAAAAATGGGTTTTGTGGAAATTGACACCCAACGCAGGAGTCGTTTAAACTATTTAACTAACACATTTTAAATTTTACAAACATATTTCTTCTTTTTAGTAGAGATCTTCTAAGATCAGGTTTTGTAGAAATCGACACTAAGGGGGCTTGCGGGATGTTACGAGGGTGTTTTAGAGAAAAAAAAGTATTCCGGATTTTGAGTGTCTTACAGACTTGAAATTTTGGCAAGTGTGTTTTTATTAATAAATAGAGATCCGTTAAAAATGATGTTTAAGGAAATTAAATATGAGGAGGCAGCAGGGATGAAAATGATAAGTATATTTCTGTTTTAAAAATTCAAACCATATTATTTATAAATCTATATAGATGCGAGGGTACTCTCTAAGAATACTTTTCTAGAAAAATAATGCATAATCTTACAATATCATGAAATACCCAGCGAAGTGGTCAAATAACGGGTTATGTGTAGAATATTATTCATGTTTGTCAATGTACTTGAGCTTATGATAATAGTTCTATGTTATTTAAATAAAAACGCGCGCGTGCAGATTTTAATATAAAATTTTTCTTTGTATATTTATTACATAAAATTTAGAAACATTTGTATTTGTTACTGATAATACGTCTATGTATAGTATTCTATTCATGAAAAATTGTAAACGTTAATGAATGAGCACACAGTTATTGACATATAATCTCATGAATGTACAATACAATAAACACGAATCACTTATATTTTTTTGAGTGAAGAATACTAGCTTAAATATATATTGACAAGCGCAAAGTTCGAATATAGTTGTATCCTGTTTATATATAATACATTGTTGTAGAATTTGCTTGCATGTAAACAGCTGATGCATCTTCGAAACTTCTTTATAGCGCAAAAAACTATACATTATATTAAATCACTGCATATATTGTTAAAAATTATAAGTATTCAAGCTAGCTGTGTGCTGTAGAAATTTATTTGATTCGATGGAACAGTGAGTTCTTGAAATTTACTTAAATTGAATGAACAAAAGATTTGAAATGAATTTTTAAAGGAAATAAGAGAGCAATGAATTCCAGAAATTCGTTTGCATTAAACAAATACATTTATTCTCATAATTGAACTATGTTTCTATTTGTGTATACTTTGAAATTATCTACATACTTTTTGTCGTTTTGGGCGAAGCCTCTAAATTTCTGCGTAACTGACTAAAACTATTCCGTATTTGAAATATTTTGTCTCGTACCTGATGTTGAAGTAGTTAAAGAGACCATTACTAATTATAAACACACATGTATCAAATAGATATTTTATTGATCGATTTGTCCTTAGTTTTTTTTAGGGAGGATCAATTATAAAGAATAAAACTATAATTATAGATCTTATACAACCAAAAGTAATACACAGGCCAATGTTACTGTTCCCATAAACATCCACTGGTTCTCAAAGGAAACTTGGAAGATATTTCTTAAAATAAACTGGAAGCCAATAGTACCACAGTTGGTAATATGGTTCAACAGATAAATTACGATTAATATTTAGCTTCATTTCAAATCACTCTTCCTAAGTGCTTCTCAAACTTTCAAAATTTATTATCCAATATTCATTCAGAATTTGCATCGCCCCCCCTCCATATAATTACAATGTTTTCAACTCAATAATATGTGGTTACCCCCCTGAGTCTTACCTTGAACACCAAGATTAATTTGAGGCAAAGAACCACTAAGAGCCATTTTGAATAATAATAATATTTATTTATTACTATAATTTTTTCTCAAAAAAATCTCTGATAACATAGAATACTATTATGTTACGTCACTTAAAGGGATTTACCTTTATATTAAATTAAATTACTAATAATGCAATTAATTAATAATCAAGCTCAAGATCAAGTAAGGTCTACCGAAATAGGAAATCCGAGAAATACACGCGCGTACTCGAATTCTTAACTTTCACTAACTTTAACTAAGTCACTTAAACGAGAACGCTTGTTTTAAGGGGTGTTGGAAAGCTAAAATCTTATGTTTTTGACAATTTGAGATTTTTACATTTTCAAATTGTATAGATTTTAACCTTTTTAAAAATACCTTACTTGAACCTCTAGGGTATTTAGAAGCCCTTAAAACGTATTTTTAAATAATCGTTGAATTTGGGCCACGCCCATTTCAATGACGAAAATTGTAAACAAATTACTTTGTTTTTGCTTAATAGTGTAACGACTGATATGAACCAAAACATGTATTTTTTATTTTAAATTGAGCCTTTTATTTTTTATTTCCCAGCCGATTAGAAGTCTCACTGTATACTTTAAAATTAATTTATCTCAAAATTTAAATTTTAATGTGCGATGTACCTTTTCTGAGAAACTACTTTTCACAGGTATGTAAATTTTTTATGAATTATTTATAATGATGTCTAATATATACTAAAATGAGCTTTTTTTAAAACACTCAAAAATTTAATTTTTACAAATTTTTTAAGTAAAAAATGGGTCAAATGGGAAAATTGATAAAATATTTCATAATTTCTTAAAAAATTCAAAATTAGCTAAAAGCTCCTTTTAGTATAATAAGAGAGATGTACTTTAATAGTATGAAAAATTTCAAGCATGTACATAAAACAGATTTTGAGAAAAGGTACATCGAAAACAGCCAATTTAACATTGTCAGTATACGTATAGAGAAAGAGAGAGAGGTTTCCAACACCCTTAAGCGTACGTAAATTATATTTACCGCTAACTATATCAGCTTTCTGGTAAGTCTCGCAGCACGACGTCTCTACGCTTCTTATATCCTGGAATCCTCTAATATTGCGTTTAAAGTTGCTGGCTCAGTAGCCTTCCATCATCTACTTTGCTATCTCGCAACGCTCGACTTAAATACCTTATCTAATTTAAAGATCCCGTTCATCTTTTTGGAGTTGATTAGAAATAAACGCGAATTTATATTCCCCAAAAAGACGCCTAAGAAGATTAGTGGAAAGGTTCCGTACAGACTCGTCACAAATAGCATACTTTAATGTTAAATCTACAATACGACTTTAACCTTTTGCCATCAGCGGATATAAATGTCTCGCTCATCCAAAGTGTTAATTGCCTCGGACGTATATATACTGTGATATCCCCTGGGTTGAGGATATCCTCTCCTCACCATCCACGTGACCTATGTCTGAGGGAACGAAAGATGATTCACTAAACTCTGCCATAATAAAATCAGTTTATTACAATCTTAATTTATATACAATGCAACAACACTAGACTAGGAGACTTATGATCAAGAGTGATGCGACGCAAACCGTAATTCTTATAGGTAGCGCAATTAGCCACTGAATCTATATTTATAGATTATTTCAGACAAGCTTAAACAGACAAGCTTACCGCTATTTCCTTCGCGATCAGCTACGGTCCGTAAATCCTCAATTTATTCTTCAATCTGTATTGCTCTGACCAAGGCAATGGTCTCAGACCCACTTTTGCTTATCTTCACTGGCACCTTTAAATCGAGCTCACAGAAAACACTAAAACACTTCTCCTAGAACTTTTCCTCACTTCACTTAGCGCTTGACGCGAATACTAACGTTCCAATATATACGGTTCCTCATTTGCATAACTGTGCTCTCTTCTTGGGTTGGTTGGAAAGAATTGCCATTCTGGCCCCAAATAAATCCCAAGAGGATTGATGTAAGTAATACCGATAAAGCTCCGTCACAATACGTATTTTCGAAGCACGATCTTTTCTGTGCGCAGCTACCTATAAAATTATCCTGAAGGCTGTTGAAATGCAAAACAATAACCTTGGCAGTGTTTAAGAAGGTTTTACTTACTTCAGAGGATTTGCTTTATAATTTATCTTCTCTACCCCCTCCCATTACATCACATACGCGAACCTACGTGGAAAAAGATGGCATTTGGGAGCGAATCACGTGACTTTTAGTCGGCAGTTAAGGGATTCCTTTTAAACCGTACAAATTATCATGATGAGTGCTAATTTTTGTATATAATTTAATATAAGACAAGCCCATGGGGTTACTGGTAATTATTAAACTTGTTTATAACTTAGTATTGTTAATTTAATTATAAAAAATACATTGTGTAGTAATGATACATTTATAAGTGTACTATATCAATGTAAATGTGTATTTTATTTTTAATGTCAGAATGTGTTTGGATTGTTTACTTTCAGCAAGTTAAAAAAATGTTTTTAATATTTTTTTGACTTCGACTTTTCAATATGCTCGCGCCCCCTCGCATAGTTATCACGCCCCCTAAGGGGATGTGGGAAACGCTGCCTTAAGTTGTGCTTTACATCAGCATATCATGTTTCTGCTGTAAAAAGTTGCAAGCTTAAAACTTTCAATAACATCAAAGAAATGAAACCCAAGTTAGTTTGAAAATTGAAATCAGTGGAGATAACCCGTTACAAGTTATAATCTCTTTTTTAACTTGAGATTTATATGTGCTGGTTATGGTTCCAGATTTGTTAATTTTTTAAAAAAAAATGATTTCTTCATACCTTTTAAATAGGTTTATTTTTTCAATCGCATTCAATACTAAAAATACGTTATGCTAGTTCCTTATACTTGATTTCCAGCCATTACTTTTGAAAAATGATTTGATATGTAATACAACAATTCTTCTCATTGAGTGGAATGTGGGGCCCCAGTAAGTTCGAGGCTATGGTAACGAACTCGTGACTAGCATATCAGGAGTTCGAGCCTTAATGCCTCTCAAGTCCCGCCGTGTAACTGAGGTATGTTAAATCTGTAGAGGCTCAAATTCTTCCCGTTACCGCAGTGTGGTAGATTGGAGGGATGCATTTTAAGGGCCATCCTTTTAACTTAGTAAAGGTTCAAAATTACGGCCCGTTGCTAATAGTCCTCGTGTTACTTTATAATGCGACTTTAATTAGTACTCAATCAATGGGATACGAATTTATTTATGCAGTCGCTACGCAAGTGAACATTCACAGATGATACCTTCTTAGTTAATCAAATCATTTGAACATATATATTATTACGAACTTTGTGTAAATAGTGTAAATAATTTGTATTTGTATGTGTAATGCATTTATAATACTCTATTATATTTATTTTATGTTAAAATTGTTATATTCACAAGCAACGCCGTCTCTTACGTTATAGTGGTGTTTCAATGGGAACTTGGGAAATATTGGCGATAGAGGCATTGGCATCATATTTGGTGACTTTGGCAACCATGTTGGCGACTCTGTTGGCGAGTTCGCGAATCACTGGATTCTTCTAAAAATTAGTGGGAAAACCCACTAATTTCACAATCTATGACATAAGCGAAGTTTCGACTGGGTCTATAAATAGAGCGATGCCCACCGAAACGCGTCAGTCTTGTTTCAACTAGCGATTAGTGAGCATTGTTTTGACTAGCGATTACCTCGGCAGTGGTTGTGAATAATCTTTTCAATACGTGTATTTTAGCCACTGATAATTGTGTTTGAGTGCTGTTGAAGGTGTGAAGACCTTCTGAGATTTATTCTACGAATATTGCTGTTGAATTCTGTATTTAAAGAAAGGGTTGGATTTCCGCGATAATAAATTCTCATCGCTCTTGAAGAACTGCCTTGTACTTTGTGACTGATTTGCACAAAATCCTCGAATCTCGGATCAACGTAACAGTATCATTATTGTTTTACGAAATGTTTTTTAAAAACATTTGATACGTGTTTTTAAATTTAAATATATATATATATATATATATATATATATATATATATATATATATTTACTTCCCAAAGTAATACTATTTATATTATTTCAAAAGAGTTATTTGCATGTCGAAATGTTTTCATAAATACTTAATACAAGCAGTGTGAGAAATGATTCATCTTTGAGTTTGATTTGGTTTTAAATATCTTCAGAAAACAAACAGTTGTTTTAGAAACCACTCTTTTTTTTTCAAGAAAAGTGACAAATTCAATCAAAGTTTTACTAAATAATTTAAGATTAGCATTTAAACAAAAATTTATTTTTATGGAATATATTTTATTCATTTAATTTAAAAGTTCAGTGCATTCAAACTTTAAACAAAACGTTAACGTTTAACATTAAAAAACATCGCCCATTAATTTGCATTTGCGAAATAACTTCACTAATAAATGCAACTACTTTTTTTGAGTATAAGTAGCTCTTATCTTTATCTAAATAAGAATAAACCGAGTGAAATATATTAATATGTTTTATTAATATGTTTGCTAACAGTTAAAAAAGTGAAAAAATTTTCTTTATGAGCTGTGATTTAAGGATATGTAATCAAAGGGTGTGTTTTTTCTTCTAAAGCTCTCTCTAAATAAATGATGTGTGCTTATAAATTCGTTTCCCTAATTGATGATTAATTCTTAATTAATAATGACTGAATTGATGTTCAGTTGATAAAAGAAAAAGAAATAGAGTTAAAGTAGTAAAGCCTTCAGGTTCTCCAATCGATTATTAATTGAACCACGAATAAATTAATTTAGAGAATCCATTTTGATTTATTCTAATAACGTATATTATTTTGCATGCTTTTTCAATTGATTATATAATGATTAATAAGTTTTGGAAAGGATTATTTATATTCTTAAAGATAATACCAATCCTTCTTTTAATTGGGTGGAAGACATGGATATATATATATATATATACTATTTATTTTTTGTATGTATAAGGGGTATGTAAAAAATCTGTAAAAACTTTTTTACACAGATATTCACTGGACAGCAAGGGCTCTGCAAATTGTGTAGCACTGCGCATTTATACGCAAGGGTGGGCGCTGTGGTGACTTCATCTATAGCGGGTAATGTGGTTACTTTTAATTAGTTGTTGGGAAAATGGCTGATTTAGACGCCTTCGATCCCGGACAAATCGTAGGTGCATGATGTATGGGTCAGACAATTTCCGAAATCGTCAGACAGCAAGGATTTTCACGGTGTCAAGTGTATATCAATGATGGACAAAAAACTAGCGATCGGGGAAACTGTAAAGAACAATTAGCCCTGACAGTGCGTGGTGAGAAACGGCTCAGGCGTCTCGTACATACTCAGCGAAGCCAAACATTAGCTCAAATTACCTCCCAGTCGAATGACGGTGTCAATAGTACAGTTGGTAAACGAAACGCTCGCTTCACCTTATGGGTTTCGACAGCAGTCGCCGTACGAGAGTACCATTGTTCACAGCTCGCCATCGGGGTCTTGTCTGGGCAAGAGAGCACAGAGACTGGAAACGAGAAGCATTGAGTGATGAGTCTCCATTCCGACTATTAAACGCCGACTCAAGGCTGAGAAGATGGCATCAGCCATGGATCCTGTACAAGGGCGTGGTGGCTCAATCATGAACTGGGGTGTTTTTTCCTGGGTTTGTTTGGGATCTTTAGTGCGTGTAGCAACCTCTCTCAAAGCAATTCGGTACGTAGAGTTACTGGGTGATCACCTCCATCTCTGTTTCTCGTTTACTCTGTTCTGTTTTTCGCACGGTAATGGAGTTTTCCAGCAAGGCAGTTGTACCTCTCACAAGTTGGCTACTGGCTGGTTGGATGACCATTCCTATGACTTTTCTGTCATAAATTGGCCACCTAGAAGCCCAGACTTAAATCTTATCGAGCATCTTTGGATTGTTTCGGGACAGGGAGTGAAAGGCCATCACACAGCACCAACGAACCTTACTGAATTATAGCCAACTTAAGCCAAATTTTGCAAGTTACTCCCATGGTACACTTCCAAAAAATTGTTGAATCTATGCCACGTCGTGTGGCAGTCGTTATCAATGCCAGAGGAGGTCCAACTCGTTATTGGCTGGGTACCCCTAATTCAGTGGCACTTCAGTGTATTTCTGATATAAAACACCTTTTTATTGTTGAATACAAAACTGGTATATTTCAACTGGGAACAGAGACATAATTTTTTCTAAAACATTCTCATTCAAAAACAAGATTCAATTAATAGCGAGTACAAACATTTATCGTGTAAAAAACTTCAATACTATTCAGAGGATCATACTCCAAATAAAATAAATATTAGAAATCATATGTAATGCTTTTGTTACCACCAGTGTGGAAAATAATTTTAAAAAACAGATATTATAATGGAGTACATTTTTAACAAATATAGTTTTCTCATTTTCGACAAATATCGGCGTAATTATTTTCTCGTAAGAAAATAAATTTTATCTACACCATGAATTAAATAAAAATAAAATAAATGCTTAAATATTTATCTAATATTTATCTATTCCCGCCGCATTAGTTTTTATGTAGTTGTCAAACGGCACCATTTGATGCACGGTCCGGGGATTGGGGATCACTGTTCTAGAGGATTTATCATTGAGGGAACTATGGAATGTGTGCATCAAGTACGACGGTTTTCCATCGCACTAGGTATCACGTGTCGCACAGTACATTCAAGAAATTCTAGCAACATGTCAGCGGGCATGATAGATGCGTTGAATGGCTCACGAGGTCACCTGGCCTAAACCCATTCAACTTTTTTGAGGGGATACATCAAATAAATAGTATATCCAACTCCTGCATCAACTCTGTAGGAACTTCGATATCGTTTCACGAATGCTAGTGCCAGCGTGCCATGTTAAAGAAAGTGCAAGGGGAAATAAAAAAAAACATGTTGAGATGTCAATAATTGCTGAAAGACGCTATTTTGAGCATGACAGATAGGGAGCCTCACTTGTGGAAAGCACAGTTTTGTTCAATCATATATATCTGTTTTCTGCTTATTTCTCTCATTTTTGTGCGCAAGATATTTTTTTGTAATATATTGACGATGCTGAACAACATCGTAATTTACTTTTTTCACCTATCTCGGTCTATTTTGAGGTAAAAACGCTAACTCCAAATTTATTCGCTAGGTAGCGCTATAAGCAGTGTTGGTGTGTGTGTGGCGCATGGCAATTTTACTATACTTAGACCACATTTCTATGTCTACAGCTCTTCTCGTTCATAAATCATTGTGGGTGACAACGGACTTAAGCAGTCCCACTGCATATAACTATATGCACTCATACTATTAAATGAATTTTTTTAAAAAAGTACACACAATAGAGTTCAAACATTGGCGGGAAAAAAGTCTCTTTTGGCACGCCCCAAGTGCAGAGTTACGCCAAAAGAAATATATTAGTTTTTTTTAATATTAATTATCAAGAAAAATATATTATTTTTAAAATGAAAAAAATTATTTGCGAAGTTATCTATAAGAATTATATAGAATAATACGATCATTTCAACTGACAGCTTTAATTTTATTGCAAGACAAATGCTGGGTAAATACAAATGTTGTAAATTAAGTATAAATATTTATTGAAATTGATCCCTAAAAAGTATTTATAATACTTTAGAATGCAATTTTTTTTAAAAAAAAAGTACTCTGCACGCTTTTGGATAATTTAATAACTTAGTAATGATTACTATTTACTTTCAGTCAATACACCACATTTTTTTTCTTAGAAATTTTGATTACATATTGTTAAAGGAAGAATATGTAACTTCCCTTGCTATATACAATAATATCTTACATCCCTTTATTATGTATTCCATGTGTTGAAATATTTCTATTGAATAAAAACATACATTAATACCTTCCTTTTGATTACGAATTTCTAGTAATCTTCCTTGAAATTAAAGTCAAACAAACTGAGTAATGAAATATCGTGCCGTAATTTAAAAACAAGTAGTTTTATCGGTATTCAATACCTCCTTTCCATAAAATTAGAATGGAAATATTTATTTTCACTTTATTTAAATTGAAAGAAAACTTAAGAGCATGTATTTTTCGGGCTAATCAAAATTGATTCGAAGAATTTAAACTTTTCTATAAATATCAGGTTTGAATAAATAATGATATTTAGTTGAACTTTATCATTCGTATTTGCTTTGTTAATAACATTTCTGTATTCTGGCTGGTTGGAGCTATTGTAATTTATTGAAATATCTTTAAGTGTTTTAATGTAAATTAATATCCAGGTACTGAATGATTCTTGTTAGTGTCAGCGGAAAAAGAAATGCCTTTCTCGGAAGCGAGATGATCCATTATTAATTAGTTAATTTGTAAAAAAGGATTTTAATTCGCTAGAAAATGCATGCTGTTTTGTTGACTAAAAGCTTTATTCTTTTATAAAAACGGTATAATACGTTAAGTGATTCATAATTTCTCCCCCGCCCCTTATCACGCGTTGAGATGTTTAAATTTCAAATAATTTGGCACGGAATATGCTTGGTACTTATTCATTTTAAATATTGATACCTTGATAAATTTATATTCTGCTTTTAATTTATTACTTCTTGCAAATTAAGTGTTTTTAAAATGGCATCATTTCTAAATTGTTTTGCACATTTTTCGATTCAGTTTGTTAAATGGAGGAAAACTGAGATCTGTGTTTGGAAAGAATAATGAAAAGTGAATAAAATACTTCCACTTCTCTCTCTTGAGCTTTTTGTTCTACAATCTTGTTTTCAATTACACATTTACTGTAAATGTATTTTGGCTGAATATAGATATATTGCGTCAGCTTAAACAAAGTGTCTCAAATTTCAACTTAAACTAAGAACGGAGGGAAAAAATAAAAAAAAATATTTCCTATCACTTGGTTAAGTGGTGACCAACATATTTTTGAAAATGGAGAAAATCGATCCCCCCTCCATCACATCATTAAGTATTATGACCTCGCATTCACAATTTTTTACTAACATCATTTTTACAGCCTTGTTAATCACTGTAGCAAATCGATGAAAACTTTGCTGTTTAAGTTAAAATTAACGTAATTTGTGTGTGTGTGTCGATCGTAGAAAAATATTTCATCTAATTGTGACTCTCTATAAAAATTAGAAGAAAAAAAATGCACACAACTCCAGGCAAGTTTCTCAAAAGAAGGACCATTGTGTGTGAGTTGAGATATACAAATAATTAAATATTTTTTTCTTTCTATACATTCCATTCCCTTTTTCCTTTCTATACAGAACCAATTTTTATGCACTAATCATTCATTGATTCCTTGCCATTCTCTATCAGAAGGGCACTGCATTGAAATAAAAAGCGATTCTCTTCAGATTTTATATAGATGCATAAACCAGTAATGTGAAATAAAAGTGGTTTTCCCAGGAATTCTGAGAATGGAAAAAAATAATTTTAATTAAAGAAATGAGCCTCTTATATATTTATTCTTTCAATGTAACTGTTATTTAATTTCAAGCATTCGTAAATGTAGTTTAGTGTGTGTAGCGTTTCGCGCAAGGGCTCAAATCCCAGGCTTTGCAAGGTTGACTCACGGATAGACAAATGAGTACCAAGCTTGCTTGGAAACTAAACACTGGGGTTTTGCGTCAGACTGACCACGTGACAGGGACATCTGCTCAGGCACTTCAGTGCCCAAAGTCACGTATACTGAGATGGGCACAGTAAGCCTAGGCCCCCTTGGGCTGTTGCGTCACTGAGTTTAGTTTGTAAATGGTAATTGAAAGAGACGAATGATGATTCGGGTGTATATTTAATTTAATTCGTACTCTGAAGTAAAAAAGAAAAAACGAAAGTGTACAACATTGCACCTAAATCTTACTTTTCATTTATAAAAACGCTTTTTTTAGTCTTTCAGATCTAAAAAAAAGGCACTGGGGAACAATTTTATAATCCTTTTTTTGTCATGCACTTCAAGAAAAGGTTAAAAATTGGCCACAAAAATATTTAAGTTTACTGTTTCTGTAATCTTAGAGCGAAGCTTGAAATCAACCTTTACACTCGCAACGGAAGCTGTACGTCACAGTTTTCTGTGTATTCCATCCCCTTTTTCTTTAGCATAAAACCAAAATGGAAGATTTACAGCAGAAAATATTAGAATCTTCTTTTTTGATGGAGAAAAAAAAGAACTTGAACTCTGTCTTTGAAAAATAGTGGGATTGACACTGCAACACCGCTTCCGTAACATTTCATCAGCTGCAAACATCACCTTGATTCATAGTTTCATCTATTACTGGACACCGAAAACATATTACGGCACACACAGACAGTGTCTTTCTGGAAGGGAAAAAAGAAATTGCAGAGAAAATGAAATGAATAAGTACATTTTCTCCCCAGTTTCTTTCTCCTGGCAGAAGATACATGGAGTAATATCAATCAGTTGCATCGAAGCTATCTCAAGAAGAGTTGGGAAGTGAAGATGATAATGTATAAAAAAATAGAAGGAAACAGCAAAGAAAAAGTTTTTCCGATTCTTTTTCTTATTCTCTGCTTTGATGGTGTCGCTTTTTCATCAACTAAAACGAAAAAGGAAAGGGCATGACTTTGAGAAAGATATTTGGAGGGGGGGAGGGGAGGTGCAGCACTTTTTTTTTCTTTTGTATACACACATCGTTTTACATATATATAAACTACAGTTTTTTTTTTTACGGTTTCGTTATGTCATACTTTTATTTGAATTCTGTTTCATCTACAATATATTATAATGCAGAGATAGCCAAAATTGTGTGTGGTAACCTTCTGAAAAAACAATATATTGCTGAGGTTTGAGGGTTAATAACACTAAGTTCTTTGAAAGCGCTACCCAATAGTTATAATTATTGGAACGGTTATTTAATCACGATGTTAATGTAATTAGTTTTATGAAAAAAAAATTGTATCACGAAATTAGTTATAAAAATAGAAATTTTAAACATAAAAAAATCTAAGCAAACGCTTTGACAAAGTCGTTTAATGCTTAGTGAGGTAACCTTTGACCTTAATTACGACCTTAGAACGCTTTTACATTGCTTAATCTAGCTTTTAAGTTCATTAACTTTTATAATGCAAAACCAAGACTTAATTATATCTTATATTCATTAGATTTTGGTTAATGATTTTTTATTTTGCTCACAAGTTTCTTTAGTCGATTTCATAGATTTCTGATCGGGTTAAGTTCCGTATTGTTTCAAGATCATTCCTGTAGAACAGGGTTTCTTAAGCCTTTAGGGGGGGTGACCCCATTTATTGTATAAAAATTTTGTGCGATCATAAAAGCATTGCACACTATATACAAAACCAAATAAATGGTTTTATTATAATTTAAGTCAGGAAGATTTTTGTTGTATGTATTTTCTTTAGATAAAATTCCTGGTACAACGTATTAAACGTGTTAAGGGTAAACAAAAGTCATCTGAACTGTTTAGGGGGACCGACCCTTAGTTTTAAAAACACTTCAATAGAGGAATAAAGTTATGTTGAAACCACTTTTTGTAAGGAAATAGCCACGTGGAAGGGAATTGAATCCAGTTTAAATATAAATGCTTAATTATCTAGAAATAGATTACATGTGGGCTTCAATTTGGGTTCAAGAATTTCTTTTGTGTACTTTTATGCATTCAAATTTTCATTTATTACCAATTCTGCCTAAACCTTTTGATAACATGAAACCCCATATCATGACACTAACTGGATGTTTCACTTACGGCGTCATGCAATCAGCATGTATATTTTCGCCAATTCTTCGTCTTATCTATTTTAGGCCATCACTACCAAACAGGTAGATTTTGGTCTCACAGCACTCCAAATAACACCATCCATCATTCCGTTATCTAACTAACATGGGATTTAGTTCAGTTAAACCTGTAAAACTTTGGTTTCAAAGATAAAAATTGCTTTTTATGTGGAATTCTAGTATTCAAACCAAATTCCATCTGTATGAGTTGAACAGTGCTTGCACTAACATTTGAATAACATTGCTCCATTAATTCTTGTATGTTCCCAGAATATTTTTTCTATTATGTGAGATTAGTCTTTCAATTCTCATATGAATAAATGAGGATGTTCACCTTTTCCTGCATTTTTCAGTTTTATTTTGTATTGAATGAGTCTCCTTATATCTTTTTAAATATTTTGAAATGCTACATTTAACTAAGTTTTCGCCAATTTCCCTTCAAATTCCATCATAATTGTAATCTTGATTACGTAATACATTTATTTTAGATCACTCTCTGGTTGAATAATCACCTTTTGCGCCATTTCTATAATTAAATTTCGTTTTACAAGCTTGTGGTACTTGCAACATTCTGGTATTTCGCTTTTTATTTCTATCTTCATCTTTAGTAGTATTGGTTGGAGAACTGACTGATTTACTTGCGTGGTTCATTTCTGCTTTATTGCTTTTCATACGATATAACACCATCTATGGTTCAAATTTAAAGATTTTTTTATTTGTAAAAACAAAACTTTTAAACGTGCGAAGCATTTTGAGCGAAATCGCATTCTCGTAAGCCAGTTAGTTAATTTTGTAGGAAATTTTCGAATGTGACTGAGACTTTTGAACCACCCTGCATTATTAATATGTTTCTTCCATCAAACATATGAAACCAAAGACATGAAAATTTTTAAAAAAAATACTTTCAGAAATATTTTTTTTAAAACAACATGATGATGTTTCGACTGAAATATTTCAGATAAAAAAAAGCATTGATATACGCCAATAGAACTTTTGAGGCTGATTCTTTTAATATAATACTAAATACAAAGATTGAAACTTAGTTTTTTGAACCTACATTGCTTATGAAAAATTACAACTTAAGTAAAAGTTTTTGTTTTTGAAGTATAGTTGAATGGACACTTTAAAAAAAAAAGGTTTTATAACATTCTATGAACTCAGTATATCATATCTTGATACATAGTTCAATTTATTATTGAACAGCGAAGATATATTAAGAGCATACATCGTACCTTGGAAAAGAAATTCTAAAAAATCGGATGAATAAATACTGCCGTCCCCCTTCTTATTCACTGAAGATATATTGAGTAACATCAATCAGTTGCATAGAAGGGTTGTACGGCTGGAAAAAGAAGTGTTGACGATAAAAGAAGTGGGGGGAGAGGCATGGACCTTGCGGGCTTCTTATTTCTTCCCCTTAGAAGAAGTGTTCGGTTTCATGAACTGAAATGAATAGAAAAATTCATAGGGAGAAAGAGAATTTTTCAAGTTTCACATTCTGGGAATCAAATGTATGTTTATTGGTTACTAATTATAATTTTTGGCAAATATTTATGAAGTATTATTTGTTAAATTTGTATTTCTCATATAAAATACTCATCCGCAACCTTATATTTGTTGAATTAAAATTTCAATGTTGATAATTTTATATCATGTATGCTTATACTGTTATTCTATTAAGATTATTTTGATAAGAATTTTTTTAATGATACATTTTTACGAATCCGTTCATGGACAAGATTATTCAAATAAAAATTGATCTTATGAATAAGTTTACTTTTTATAAGAGTTGATAATGGCGATTTTATTTTGATAAGAAATGATTATATGAAAGAAAAATATTTCTTAAATATTTTTATTCTAATAATAAGAATTTATAGTGCTTGGATAAATGTATTCAAAAAGAATTTATTGTTTGGATAAATTTATTCTAATAAGAATCTATGACATATGAATAAAATAATATTCTTATTATCTATTATATGAATAAAATATTCTAATAAGAATCGTATATACACGAATAAGATTATTCTGCTAATAATCTATTATACGCATGATATTATAAGTATGTATTTTTTGAATAAGTTTATTCTAATAAAAATATATTATACGTGGATAAGACTTTATTTAAATAAAACTATATTATATGTGGATAATATTTTATTTAAATAAAACTATATTCTTCGTGGATAAGATTTTATTGAAATAAAAATCTACTATGCGAATATCTTTTTTAATACGAATATATTATCTAAATAAATTATTCTTATATAAGAATAAGATTGTTCTAATAAGAATTTACTAAACTGATGAGATTATTGTAAGAATTTGCTAAACGGATAAAGTTGTTTTAGTAAGAATTTATTATATGGATTAGATTATTTTAATAAGAACTCAATATATATAGAATAAAAATTATATATGAATAAAATTATTCTCATGCAAAATAGGATAATTTTTAGATCATTCTAGAATGTATTGTGTAGATAAAATGTTTTTAATATAAGAATGTATTCTGTGAATAAGATTATTGTAATAATATTCAATTCTCTACGGGTAAGAATATTGAGATAAGAACTAGTTTTATACGAATAATATTTTCCTAATAAGAATCAATTTAATGAATAAAATATCAGAATTGATTTGATCAAAAATAGTATATTCTGATGTAAGTATATTGTTCTATTGAAAATTTTACGAGAGGAAATTTTCTTAGTTAGAATTCTTCGCTAATAAAAATTTTTACTATTTTCATATGTATACATTAGCCTTATTTTACTAATTAATTGATGATAACAAATGAAAAGTTCGAATTATATAATCAGTTAAAAGGAACTAGATTTTTTAAAAGTTTAATAAATAGAATATATTGTATTACAAATCCATAGAAAAGCAAATATTACATGAATAAGAAATGCGTAATATATTTGGCACAAATAAATTTATATTCTTCCCATAGCTTCTTAATTCGTAATCGAATTTATTCAATTCCCACAAAACAGAATAAAGAAACGGGGACTTCGATACCATACAAAAACTTCCAAACCATACAAAAGAATAATTCACTTTATTTTCTTTTGGTCTTGCTACAATGTAAGTAGCTACATTGTATTTAGAAGGGGAAACAAGAAAACTCATAAAAGTTTGGTAAAATATTTTTATTGGAAATTTAATATTATATCATATAAATATAAGTTATTTTAATGGAGATCTTTTCACTATTGGATAAATGTATAGTATATGAATTATAAGTGGTAAATTTTCATTCATTTTGTCTTTTTTTTATTTGTTTAAAATTGGCAAAAAATATCAGTTATCCACGACATGTGTATGTTTAAATGATATAAGGAATTATACCAGAAAGAAAGTCTTATTTATGTAGAAAATAAAACATTCTCATTCGTTTCAAAAATATAAAATATATCCATAAATAAAAGCTATAAATATGTTATATAATGAAGCAAGTTCTTTTTTATAATGTATTTTATAGTAGAGTATTAAAATATATTTACTAAAGAGATTATCAAACAATGTTAGGCATTGTGAGAAAGCATTTCAATGTCAGGAACTTATTTAAAAATAAGAAACTCTTATAAATTTTCTTCCAAAAATAAATTTAATTAAAATGAAAATATTTTGTTTTCAAAATAATTTGAAGCAATATTAGTATTAAATTAGTTTCTATTCTTTATTGCCATGGATTTTTGGCGAGTAACTCACTCATTACCCTATATTTGGAACTATTAGACCCGCAGATGTCAAATTTGGCAGGTATGTTTAATTTCCTGTTTGGAGATCTGTTAAGAAAAATTGTGTGGAAATCAACTCCCTATGGGGGATTCGGGGCAAAACTTTCCCATTTTTGAATTATAATACCTTAAGACTTATAACTTAGTAACCATGTTTCTTTTGTTAAGAAGAGATACGCTAAGAATAGGTTTTAAAAACTTTGACTCCCAAGAAAGGTTGCAGGACTTTTCAACAAAAACAATTCCCATTTTTGAACTATTAGACGTACAGACGAAATTTGGAACGCCTATTTCTTTGTTTATTAGAGAACCACTAAGAGCGGGGTTAACAGATATTAACACCAAAGTATGGTTAAGAGGCATGAAGAGGTAAATAGATAAAAAAAAATCCCCGTTTTTGAACTAATAGACCTACAAATTCGAAATTTGGCTAACATGTTTTTTAGCCGAAAGAAAAAAATTCAAAGAAAAAAATTTGTGGAAATACACTCCATAGGGGAATGCCACAGTTATGGGAGCATTAGGTATATATTTTTTTAAATTTTCCCATTTTTGATTTTATTATAACTACAGATCTGAAATTTTTCAGACATATTTCTTTTGTTGAGTAGAAATTCAGTAATGAGAAGTTTTGTGGAAATTGATTTCAAGGAATGACGTTGGGCCGAGGGAATAAATGATAAATGTATTGCGTTTTATAAATTCAAATTCTGTTCTTTTTAAATCAATGTACGGAGACAATAAGAATGCTGTTTCATACAATCGACACCTTAATGGTAGGATTTAAGAAAAAACATTAACTTAAAAGCAATACACAATTACACAACATCAATAGTAACAAAGTAACGGCCAGTAGTACATATATTAGGTTTGTAATATTTACATTTTTACGTTTACCATACTGAATCTAGTGTAGTCAATTGACTTCATTACATAAAAATAATGCCTCGCAGGAAATCAAACTTAAGTCATCCTACTCACAAGGCAAAAGTAGTGCAACGAGTGTAATTGGACTTAAACTGAGGGAAAACGGGCATCATCAAAGGAGAAAAACAGACAAAGAATGGCACAAACGCATGCTGAGGGCGCAGCAGAGCAACATGCAGCCAGACTTGAGGAGGCACATTTGCGAGCACAGTATTCGTGTTTTGCTACATCAGATCTGCTGTGTTCTCAGCAAAAAGAATACAATAGGTTGCAAATGTCTTAATGATGTCAAACCAGAAACAGCGCATCAGTCTCAAACATTACTTTGTGGTGCACAATTACACAATAATATTCACCTCTCATTCCGTTACAACCCAGTGGAAGATTATAGATTGAGCCAGCATGTTCTCATCAGCACAATGAGTAAAGTGTATCCTTATTGCAATGCTCTGAAATTTAAGGGAGAAACAAAAGGAATGTTTTGTACCGCTGAAAAAATTAAACTGCCTCTACTTGGAGAACCACCAGAACCATTAAAAACTTTGCCTGTCACATATACTGCAGGATAAAACATTTCCTATGTAACATCAAGAAATACAATTCATGCTTCCAAATGACAGTTTGTAGAAATGTGCATTTGTGAACATACCTCTGATTTAACAGAAATATCCATAAGCTCTGTAAAACTAACGCATTGCCCTAAAGTAATACAGAGTGGAGCCATTTAAAATTTATCTTCATACTTGAAGTCTCCACTATGAAGACAATGTAAATAAATTTAGGTTCACATAGCATAAGGACAAAAATAAGCTGTAATAACTACAAATATTTGGCTTACAAATTAAAAATGATATCAGTTAAGGAAAAAGTTTAGTTTAAATATATTTGTACATTTTTTTTAATAAAAAATTCATACATCCAGTGCAAATGTTTAAATATACTGAAAACATGTGTTTTCTCTTTAAACAGACTGAGCCATAGCAACTCGTGGCAGGGTATAGCTAGTAAATAATAAAAGAAAAAAATAATTTGCAAATTTTATTGATTTCGATTGTTTCATTTTCATTCATTGCGTTTAAAATTTGTTTAAAGCTTAATTTTATAAGCTATCTCTGTTTATTACTTAATCTGTGTTAATTATAATGCTTCTAGCCATCACCCTCTCACTTCCCATGGTATTTAATGATGTTGTGTGAATGACTTCATATTGATTTTCTTAAAGTTATTGCTATCTAAGTCCCTTAGCAGCATTGGGTTTTCAATTGCATTGATAAACAATTTTTCAATATTTGATTCTTGATTTTAAAAGCAGTACAATTTAATTTCTATAACAGAAGTAGAACTATCCTTTATCATTCGATTTCCGAGGAAACTATTTTCAGCGGATCCCTAATCAACTAAATAAACACTCTTGCCAAATTTCAAGTGCGATAAGTGTAGTTGTTGGTAAAGGAGAGTTTTCATCTACAACTCACTCACAACCTCCCGCAACTACCCTCGGGAGTTGATCTCCGAGAAACTCATTCTTACCCGAAATCTACTTAATAAAAGAGTAATATGCTTTCCAAGTTTCAACACTGTAGGGGTTTTATAGTTCCGGAGATCTCGTGATGAGGTAGTGAGTCGCTTTTAAAGGATGGTGGACCTTAACAATGTCAAATTATGGTCAAAATTGTGACTTTAATTTTTTGCACTAATAATATTCCTCATATTTCATTGAATAATTCTATCAAAGAATTTTATCATTTTGATTAGTAATTACTGAGTTATTAATTTTTATTACAAAAATAAATGTTTAAAAAATGTACTTTTCTAAGTTTATAAATTTCCCCCTTTTTCATTGCTACGTAAAATGTGATCCTTTCATTTCATATTATATCATATATCTTTGAAATTTTCACAACTTACGAAATATGAAACAAATCACAAATTTGTGCATGAGTTTTCTAAAAAATTTAAAGGATATTATTTTGTGTTATTTTCAATAATTTCTATGTGTGATAATTGGTGAAATAATTCATTGAGTACAGAAAATTTCTTTTTTTTCATCTAATTTTATTCTGAATTTAAAATTCATATACAGATGTATTTTGTTGCAGTTCATGTGTATATAAAACAAAAATTATGTACATATCTTAAAAACTGATGCGCAAGTATCAATTTTAAAAAGAGCTTAAAAAATGTTTTTTTTAAATCAGTTTATAATTTTTTAATTATATATTTAAACTGTGAAATATAATAATCATTTACTATATTGATTCCAATTTTAGCTAATTAAGCTAATAGTTTTAGTAATTAGTTTTAATGGTCCACTGTCCCCTTTAAGCTACATATAGATTCTATAAAAAAAAATTTAAATGTTTTTAGGTAGCGACATGCATGTTAAAAATATACCTATTAAAATATTACACTGTTTTAACTTCAATTACTTTAAGAGAATATCTGCATCAACATTTACACTCGAAATTAATCCAGTAATCTTTATAAGAAAAATAGTGTGAGATGGAACTCACACTCTTCTCAACTCTTTAGCTCTTTGATACATAGTCGCGTAAAGTATCGGGCAAGAAAAGAAAAAAAAAACCAAACATATTACTGGCGCACGAACTGCGTTTTCGGGGGGAAAAGTTCCGAAAATGAAATGAATAAATGAAGTATTTTTTTTTCTCTTCTTATTGCGAATGATACATGAGATAATATCAATCAGAGGCTTCAGAGGGATGTAAGATAAGGAAAAAGAAGTTTAGTGGGCGTTAATAAGAACAGAAAAGAGAAAACTTCTGGAGATTATTTTTCTGGTACTTTTCTTTGGGGGCTGTGCTACGTTTATGCGAACTGAACTGAAAAGAGGAAATTGCACCAGATAGATTACGGTACTTTCCTAAATTTAGTACTTATTTTATTAAATATCAGAGAGAGAGCTTTAGTAAATAAAAAAACTTGTGTGTTCGTATGTCTTATTTTAAGTCATTCTTTATGGTTGTTATATATTAGGATTATGCCCATTGTCATGATGAATTTCGTGGTCTCGATCTGACCTTTGCCGATCAGGTGGCATTCTTGACAATAGCAGGGTTTTATATTCTGGGTTATTCATAAATCTTTCCAAGTTTTCGAAGCGCTGTAGTAAAAAGAAGAGGAAAAAAAAACTAAGACGAATATAAAAAAAAAATATGAGTATGGCAAAAAGTATTTGACAATTTATTTATCAGTACTAAATTAAAAACAAGCTTAGGAGTTACTAGTGACTTCTCCATGCAGTAGCGCACACAGGAATTTTTCAAGGGGGGGGATCCGGGGTCGAAAGTTCACTCTCCTTGTATCATGCTCCTTTTGATTTTGTCGATTTTCGGGAACAAAACACAGTAAAAAACTAATTTTTGAATAAATAATTAGCATTAATTAATAAAATTAATCATCAATAACAAATAATAATTAATTAAATTTTACGTACTATATACTTAGAATCATAATCAATTGTAAAAAATTCAAAAGCTTTTGGGGGGTCTGGACGTCAAGGACCCCCCCCCTTGTGTGAGCCACTGCTTCCATGGGCTTCTCATGTACAAAATTATATGCAAAATATAATACTTATCTTGATAGTTTGAGCAGTTTATAATTAAAGTCGCATTGTAGCTTTAGTTTCGAAGTGCATGCTGTATTCAATACTTAGTTGTTGTATGAGGGGAGGCGATGAAAATTATGACTTAAAATTGGGTCGCAAATATTGAAAGTTTGAGAAGCAATGTTATATATAAAAAGAAATAAATGTGTGTTGTATCATTTTGGAATCTTAACTAAATAGGCCGTTTTTTAAAATATCTTGCCTAAAGCGGTTTGTGATATTTTTCGTTTTATGGAGACTCAAATTTAGACGACATTGTCTAAAATTCTTCTCAATCTATTTTAATTTTAACTGAGCCACCAAAGCGTTTTGCTCGATTTGTGATTTTGATTAATCGCATGACTATCTTAAGTTAATGATAAAACTACTGTGAAATTGTGAAATTTGTGGTCACAGTATCTAATGATGTGATGGGTAAGTATCAGTTTTCCACATTTCCAAAAATATACTAGTCATCACTTTAACACAGTGCTTCTCAAACTTTCAATGTTGACGACACAATATTCAACCCTAATTTTCATCGCGCCCCATCCATACAGTAACTATATATATATATATATATTGAATTTATGAATTTAAAAATACTAATACTATATATACTTCACACTGAAGCTACAATATGATTTTAGCCGCTTAAGTGCCACTGGCGTATATAAACGTCTATCTCTGCCAAAGCATTAAATGCCTTTATATACGCCTTTCCGAACTACTATCTTCTCTGTGCATTGGTATCCACAAAATTATTCCGAAGGCTTTGGAATGTAATAAAAAGAACTATGACAGTATCTTGAGGGATTTGCTTATGTCAGAGAAGGTTTTCTTTATTTATTCCTTTTCACTCCACCCCGGTGGCCACGGTAGCCGAGTGGTATTGGTATCGGAACGTGGCTTGCTTTGTCATGGGTTCGAGCCCAGTACCATTAAAGACCCGCCGTGTAGGGCAGCGATGCACGTTAAATCTGTCGAGAGCTGAAACGTCCTCTCGTTGGTGTGGTGTGGTAGTTAGGAGAGGGAGGTGCCAGCTCAGATGTCGTACACGTCACTTGACCATGGTTCAAAATTACGTGGTCCGTCGCCGAAAGCCCTCGTGTAGCTGAACAGTGCGACGTTAATATTCAATCAATCAATCAATTCACTCCACCTCCCCCTCAATACATCCCATTTACGCACGTACGTGGAAAACGGTGGCATTTGGGGGTAAATCCCGTAACTTTTAATCGACAGTTTCTGGATTAATTTTACACCGTTCAAATAATCAATATAAGTGTTGATTTTTGTTACATTTTTATAAATGACAAGCCCGTGGGATCGCTGGTAATTATTAAACTTGTTTTTAGTATTGTTAAATTAATTATAAAATACTTTGGCGGTACTGATACATTTATGAGGGTATTATACGAGTGCAAATGTGTGTTTTATATTTTATTATAATGGAATGTATTTTGTTTACTTTCAGTTAATTAGTAATTTTTGTTTAAATAATCTTTTGTTTTTGACTTTTCAATATACTCGCGTCCCCCTCATAGGGTTATCACGCCCCCCTAGAGGGGCATGTCCCACAGTTTGGGAAACACTACTTTACCAAGTGATTATTATTATTTTTATCTTCCTCCTTTTCAACCTGTGCCTGTTTGATGCTGAATTTCGGGACACCCTGTGTATTCACAAGCAATTTATGTATATTATTGTCTCAGTTTTAGTTTTTTTTATGATTATCTAGCCCTCTAGCGGCATCACAGAGACGCAGTAGCTCATTTGCATAATAAAATTGTGAAAATACCATAATAAGGCATCAAAACTAAGTTTACATTCCTAATGAGCGGGAAAATACAAAATATACAAATGCATTAAACTTACTGCGTATTCCCTTTGAATCATCTTAATGAATCATCTGATTTACAGAACAATCGTTGAAGATTTTATTAATGGTTTCTTTTTATAGAAGTTTGTCTTGATGTATATTAAATGCACATGAACTGATTAGATTTTGAAAGAGAATTTCTTATGACTAATAAAAGATGAAAATATTATTATTATTCTAATCATCTGCATATAAGGGAGGGGGGGGGTTGAGAAATCAAGATTATTTAATGGTTTATTAAAACGAAAAATTAACAGACTCACTCACAAAAGAAAAACGATTCAGATGCACTTAATTCTTATGAATAATACATTCGAAGTGTCTCGGATATTTTGCTGGGAATGTAGTTTTTATTATTACAATTTTTATTTTTGATTAGTTAATTATTTGAAAGAAGATGACAAATGAAAAAGATGTGAACGATTTAATCCCCAGTTACATTGTTTTAAAGCTGTTAAATAAATATAATATATTGTAAGATTATATATTAAAAGGGAAAATATTATTTTCTTCTTAAACAAATTGCATATTAATGTGATTATTCAGTTGTAAGTAATATATTTATAATATATGATGAAATAATATATCATTTATTATGTACATAAAAATACTTACTGCATTTCATATTAATCGAATCTTCTAGATCAAACGAAATTGAAAGGAGATTTGTAAATAAAATGCAAACAAAAATGTTTAAAAGCTTTATTTGAGAATGTTAGATGTAATATATAAATGGATATGTGTACACTTGAAAAACTTTTACAAAGTTTTCCAAGTGTTACTTCAAATTACATTTTGTTAAATTACATACAGCATAGTTTTGGTTTTAAGTAATCTAACGATCTCTAATATACTTAATACTTCAGAACTTCACTCAAGATTTCTTAATTACCTTTATTTAATTAAGTAATTTTCCTCTTCATAAATAGCGAGCATTTACCGGCTCCTATAGACTCAATTTAAAATAAACAGAATAATAATAAAAACCTTGATAAAAATGAAGAAAAAGAAATTATCTTCCAGGAGCTTTAAGTTGCAGATAAATTCAAATGATCCCTTTTTTAATTTCTAATGGGGTTGCAGATTGGTATTTTACCATTGCATACCTAGCACATTCCCCGGGAGCTGGTAATTCTTTTTAGTGCAGAACCATGTAGGTAGTAAACCAATAGCCGTAAAATGATCCAAATTGAATATTGGCAGTATAAATAGGCTGAAATATATTAAGTCTATCGAGGCTTCTAAGTTGTATCTCTGCCTTTTCATGGAGAATTGAGAAAGTGGGGTATCATATCCCATATTATCCTTGGAACTTGGTTGTGATTTAGAATTACGAGGTCTGGCCCTCATAAGCAAGAGACGTTCTGAAATTCTATTATAGTAATTTATTTCACACATCTTTTTATAAACATCTTGCATTAATTTTTGACATAATAGCGAACGACATTGATATAATTTTCGTAATGCCCAATCAGTTTAAACAAACCACTCTGGTAAAACTTGATGCCCTGCGGCGCAAAGAATTGTCGCTCAGCCTGCATCTCTTCAGCATTGTTCTGGAAGATTTTTTTCCTAACTGGTGAACTGCGATCCTTACATGCCATTGAGGTAGGTTGGTTTCTGGTGGTAAAGTGGTATACACGTAATTCATCGCTTATGATGTTTCTGTGCATGAACTTATTACCTCCTCGCGTGTAAATCAAGTAATTATAGCTGATTATCAGTCTTGCATACTCGAGTGATCCAGGGTCAACTTAAAGCTCTGGTGTTGCTATATAGTGTGACATTGATAAACACTCATCCAGGGTCCAGGGAAGTCTTAAGACTTCTTGAGTCTCTGGGCCTTCATGCAAAATTAGACCCTGAGTTCGTGCGCAAAGGTATGCCACATCTACGACTCCCAAAAGTACACAGTGCAAATGTTGTTAAATACTCGAGCAAACCCTAAGCAAATATATGTGTATGACTTGCTATCGCACAAATCGACTCGTCCAATTGCCGCCTTTTGACTGAAGGATTAATGATGGTGTATGGTGGGGGGCCTATATATGGACAATGATCATCACATGGAGCCAGTTGTTATATCGTCCAAAATTCCAAGTTTTCGGAAAATACAACTGGAAATGAAATTTAACCCTTGAAATTATTCGTATCATGAGCTGAGTCAAGAACGAGATTAGGTCCCCATTGTAGTCGAGGCCCAGGCCCAAGTGTCCCATGCCTTAAAAATTCCCTCCCAGGGTCAGGTCTGTAGACGTTTTTGGGTAACGGGTACATTAGTCCTTCTTCTACATTCTTACCAGAGAAAAACATACACTTCCACTGGCGACTACGCTGTCAGCACACGTCTATCTGCATGGTTATTTTTACTGAAATAAAAAAAAAAACCTTGGGCACGATGGTTTGTTGCTGCTTTCTTTTCGGTTCCGCGCATACTACATTTTCCCTACACTGATGCATTTCCGTTATATACCCATCGGTAGATGTAGTTGCTTATGGCGATTTTTTCTTCTCCTGGTGTATCATTGTCTGCTAAAAAAAATCACAAAATTTGTTTTCGGAACGTCCCACGTAACTTCAAAGTGCATTGTTAGTGGAATGGGTTTTAAGAGAAATAATTATAAACAAAAGTGAAATCCTGATTTCTTCAAAATGTGAAAGAAATAATCTGGGATGGACGAAGAGGATAACCTGTTTTGACGAAAAATGTCGAAAAAAAATTAACAATTTCATGAAAAGTATTTTTTAAAAAAAATGTTACAAATAGTACGTGTTCATTTATACATTAAATACTGTTGAATTTGAATATAAATAATGTAAACAAGAAATTTCTATTAAATTCTAAATTTTAATCTATGAATTTTGTTTTATGGAATCCTATATATTTCATACTGATTATGTTTTTAATTAAATGTTTTTTTTTAAAATCAAAATGCGGAGAACAAAACCAAGCTTTAATTTAAAACTTCTAATTTTGAAGGTATTCCTTGGGCTTATTACGTTATGCTACGCTAAAAGTCATTTTACAGATTTTTGATTTCAATTGAGAATTTTGGCGAAACTACTTGTGTTATGAATCTGAATGGAGCGTCATTTGGAGGACTTCAAAAAGGGCTCTCAAACACAATTTATTCAATACTAAACAATTAGTTTGCTAAAAAAATAGAATAAATATTTAGAACATTCCTTAAAATAACTAACTGAAAATTAAAATAAAATTTTACATTAATGAAATTTTAATTTAGAAATTGATAAACATGTATTTGGGAATAAGTGTAAATCCGAAAGTTCACTGTTTTTGTCGCTTAACTCAAAAATCTAATTAAGCCTAACGTGGCTATTAAGTTGCGCACAGACACACAAAACGAATATGCCTCTTAAAAAGGTGTGTCCGTTTTTTTCTGAGTCCTAATGCACAATTTGTATTCATTTTTAAGTGAATAAGGGTTTATTAACGTCACTATAAATTGATTCGATGGCTATTGGCGACGGAACTTGTCATTTTCAGCCATGGTCAAGTGATGGGGATGATACTAAAATCACTCTTCTCTCCGTACATCAACACCAAACCAACTGGAGAACATTGTCTCTCGACAATTTAACGTGCATCAGCTGTCTACATGGTGGGTTTTCAGTGGCTCTAGGGCTCGAACTCGGGACACGTGAGCCAAGACCATGACCACTTGGATTCCACGACCTTATATTTATTTACAAATGGACTTACGCGCTAAGAAAGACATCGGGGAAGACCTAATTGAGTTCCTGTTGAATGAATAAAGAATGAATACCACGGACATGCACCAAGCTGTTCTTTATGTTCTCCAAGTTGGACGATAACATTACAATATGATTACCTTGATATTTTTGCACTTTTTGGAATATTGCATGTTTTCTGTACAAATTAGTTTTCATTATAAATTTTAATATATATTATGCAATTATTTTATTAATAATATAATATAATATACAATTATATTGTTATATATATAATCATAATATTCGTTATCTATAATTGATTTTTTATTATATTTATTTATAATTACTATTTTGTTATTTATTTATAAGTATTAATATGTTATTTATCTATAACTTTACATTATATGAGTATTCTTTAGCATATTTTTTATAATATTACAATACGATGATTATTTCTTTTTATAATTACTATTAAATCAGTGTTTCTCAAAGTGTGGGGCGCCCCCCTTGGGGGCGCGATAACCCTGCAAGGGGGGGCGTGAGCATATCGAAAATTTAATGATTTTTTTTAAATAACCGGAAAGAAGTGAAACAAAATACTTTTTCCATAGTAAAACAAATACACAGCAACACTGATATAATTTATGTTTATCATCTGGCGTTCTTCTTTTTTAACATAAAATATTACTCGTTAAAAAAAAAAACGAAACTCAGACCCTGAGAAAAATTCTAAGAAGATAAACATTTCATCACTGTAATTATTATTGAAATACTGTATATTAGTTGTAGAAAGAAAAGGAAGACATGATTCACTTTTCAGCCAGGCAGCATAATACCTTTGCTGGTCATTTATTTGATTGACCTTCAAACTTACTGGTATGGTTTCTACATTAGTTCCATCCCATCTTTTATGTACTTGTTTTTCGCATAGGGAAATTGTAAATAATGAAGAGTTTTACGATATTTGGAAAAGAATTGATTGATTTTTGAAGGATTATTTGGCTAAGATTTATTTTTACGAGTAATCTCAAACATATAAAGCATAGTAAAAAACGTCATAATCCTTTTTAGAGCATCCGTATTTTTTTCTGAATACACTTTTAACCAGGGAGCGGTGGCGCGGAGCATCTGTGATCTGTATTGAAGGAAGATGAAACTGGTGCATATTGTTCATGATTGAGAAACACGATGAACATGAAACGAAAGGAAAATTTTCAATTGATTCCTAAAGAACTCCATCAACTGAAATATGAAGCCATAAGTGTACCAAAAGGTTCAGTTCGACTTGTTACAAAGACACAAGAAAAGAAAAAGTTCAACTTGCTATTTGTTGATCACCAAAGGTGTCACGAGTTCCAGCCCAGTACCACTAAAGACCCGTCATATATGGGAGAGTTGAACGTTAAATCTGTAGAGAGCTCAAACGTCCTCTTGTTGGAATGGTGTGGTAGTTAAAAGAGGCGAGCTCAAGTATCGTCCTCGTCAACCATGGTTCAAAATATCGAGGTCCGTCTCTAAAAGCCCTCGTGTAGCTGAACAGTGCAACGTTAATATTCACTCACTCGATCATGGATGCTCATTAAAACTACAAAAACTTGAACAAAATATGACAGCTTTGCCAGCAAGTAACATTTCTGTAATATTAGTGAAAAGTATCTGTGATTTGCGTCCTTTATTAAGGTCTTTCACTTTTCAATCATTTTAGTTCAGTTTTATTGGATTTTTTCTCAAATCATCAAAGAAAAATTGTACATTCCTTGAAAGCCGGTAAGTATACTTTCTCTTAATTAAATTATTCACTGGAATTTCAATTTGTATCCTGTAGAGTAAAAATAATTATAAATAATTTATTGGGGTGACTGAGTTCCCCCGCACTACCATCAGCGTTAGTATCGAGTGCGCGCCTGCTCCCGGCTTAAAACATTTTGAAGTCTTCTCGCTTTAAATATTAAAAAGTAACACAATTATTCTTCATAGGAATTTTATATTCTTTTTCATTACTGAACATTAATTCTAAATGCTAATTCTGTGAGGTTTAAAATTACAGTTCTTTTAAACAGTTATTTACAATTATAGCATTTATCTAAAAAAATCATTTTACATTTTTGTATACAATGTCGTGCAAGCAGTTTTACTCTCCTTACAGTTCAGCTATTATATCAAGAATAATGGTATATTTTTTTAAAAAATTAACTCGTGCGAAGAGCTGGTGTTTCAGCCAGTATACGTTTAATGTATCAGTACTTAAGAAGGTATTTTACAAAAAATTTCTTAATACTAAATTAATAATAAGTTTAATAATTATTAGTGACTTCCATGGGCTTGTCTTGTAGAGCAAAGTTTTTCAAAGGAAGGTTTAATATCAGATATTGACACTTTGAGTTATTTTCTATATTTAGCTGAGATCTATATTTTGTCTTCAAAGCATCCACCGCAGAAAATCCGGTTTAACAAAGGTAGGATGTTGAAAATGTTAATAGTATACGAAGTGCTTTTTTTTTTCAGTGCAGAAAATTCATCATCCATATCTACCCAAAATTCAAAGAGCGATTTATTACAAAATTGCCTTTTAATTTTTCACTGGATGTGAAATCTATGAAAATTTCTTCCTCTGAAGTTGAGAGCCCTTCTGGAGTATCTTGAAATAAACCCCTTATCCACTCGTAACTTGCTACCAAGTTGTCCTCAGCAAGAAAATATTTTTTAAAAATTCTTTGCGAACATGGCTAAGTGATTTTACATGGTTTTAAAAACAACTTTCACATGCTGTTTTTCAGATTTGTAACTTTTAACACATAACGAGCTGGGGCTTTTTTTCCCCATCATTTTCTTCCGTAGTGGTAAATCCAAAATTTAAGTATTTTTGAGAATATTTTCTTGATTTGATTTTCGGAACCATGCTCGCCTGTGTACCTTTTGATCCTTTATTATCGTCGAATGCACGATTACGGCTTATAAATGTATGTATGATTTTGTTTTAATCTACTGCCGTAAATACTTAATTACCGTAAATTACAATTAACGTGCAAATTAAAAAATGTACATTCAATTTAGATTCGGTAGCTATAGAAGTATCGAGTCGACCAAAACTGACTGGATATGTACGAGGAAAAGCATTTTTACATGTTTTGCGCAGACGTCCGATAGGTTGCCCAGACTCACGCAAACGTACCCGATAATGCCAAATGTGATGGATATGATAGAGAGCTACATAGACTAGACTATTTTTCTAATGACATTTGTACTTTGAGAAATGGATGCTGAAGGAAATATATCTTTAATTAAATATATCATTTTGCGATCTGTTGCAATTAAAAATTAGAGAAAAAATAACATAATAATATATATAAGTAAGTAATATATATTTTAAGTAATTTTCTTAAAATATATATTACTTAAAAGTAATATATACAAAATTTAATACTTATACAGTTTATAATTGAGATCGCATTGTAGCTTTAGCGTCAAAGTGGATTTTTATTGCAGTAAATACATTATTGTTGTACAGGGGGGGCGACAAAAATTATGATTGAAAATTAGGTCGCCAGTATTGAAAGTTTGAGAAACACTGCTATTAAATTATATGATATTATCATTATTATATGTAATAGATATTAATTCATACTATATGATTATTATATAAATAATTACTATTAAATTATAAGATTATTATATACTGCATAATATTATTACAACATATTACTTTTTATTATATTTTATTGTTATTAATTATTTATTTATTGATTGATCTTGGTTATTCTCAATCTCTTTCTATATTCTTCTTTTGAAACATATTTCATTCTATTTCTAAATAATTTTTTAAAATTATCTTCCTGACAATTTTATATCGCTAGGCCGCCATCTTGGATTCCATTCCAGCGATAACAACTGCTGCTTGGCGCCTTGCCCCGTCATATCAAAGTAGCACCAAATGTAATTTATGCCAAAGATAACAAGATATGACGTATAAAACAGATGAACAGTTAATCCTCCGTAAAATCATCACACAATTCCTCTTCAACATTTAAAAGAAATATTTTATCCCTTTTGTATTTCCCCTTCACTTAAAAGGGAGAAACGCATCTCAGACACTTAAGCTATGTTTGCTTACACTTATCTGTTTCTTTAATTACTCAAACACAAAAACGCACAAAACAGCACGCCTTTTGGAGCGGAAAGTCTTTCCCCTCTTTTTTTCTCTGCCTTTAATTGTCCCACTTTAGGATATTTGATAACAGGAAATGAATTAATTCGGATGCTAAGATTCGAAACAGGTTTTAATTTCTGCAAAGGTACGAAATGCGATTTGCTGAAGCGGTCTTTCCACTCCAAATGTGTTTTCTTTGAAACGAGTGAGATTAGAAGCAATTAGATGTGTTGAATGGGGATTTTGTGAAAGACGGACGTTTTCAACATTTTCCCCATTTAGGAAATGAAAAGAGATGAGGACCCTTGAGTAATTGTCTACATTATGTAGCACTCAGTATCTCTAATTCGAGAAAATGGTTGTTTACGTTGTAGACTTTTGAAGTGTTTTCCTTTTAATCTGGAGTTATTAATTCATTAAAAGGATTTAAGATCGCCTAAATTAAAGAGCTTTCATTGTGCATATATTAACACTGATATTGCATTTTGATTAAAATGCTTTGTGCTTTAATTGCTGTAATTTCAATTCTTAAATATAATGAAATATAAATATATATCTATATTCCTTATATCAATATTGGGGAAGATGAATGTGTGCAGAGTCTGGTTATTCAAAACTTCTTGGATGCTTACCAAATGAGGTGAATAACACTTTTGTTTGGTGATGATAAATAGTAGTAGGATAAAAATAAACCTTTCATGAAGAACAAAAACATGCAGGGTGTATCAATACAGTGGTTACAGCTTTCAGGACAGAGTACAACTGGACGATGGAATATGACATAGCAATGCATGGTCAGAAACACCTTTGGGATCGATAATAACGACACACACAAGAACGCATGTTTATTATCCTTAGTACATCAAAACCTTAAAGAAAAGGAACATTAAAGAATCAATAATCATCATCTAATTAGGAGTTCGAAATTACAACATCTGACCGTGATGCAGGTCTCCCATCACCAAAGCATTGTAGCTGGTTTTATTCTTTCGAGCGCATAGCCAGTCACGGCTTTTATGTCCTATCTAATGGTGATTGATAACATGACTTTATAATTACTTGCCCATTTTAATAAAACGCTTAGGAGATTTAGAAAAAGAAGCTTGAAGAGATAATTAAACAATATATATTTAAGGTATACTACTAGATTCGCGGAGGTCAATAGGCTTAAAAAGCCATAACTATTAAATAACTAACATGTATCACCCTTTTTTTTGAAAAAAAAATTTATTTTTAGTAAAATTTAGCAAAATTGTTTAAGTCAAGAAAAACGTGACAAATAAAAATAAATTGCACATTATGCAATTTTAACGTCATTGATATACTTCTTGATGCCTCTGAAGTGTCAGAACCCGCAGGATAAAAATAGTTTAAGAAATAAATATTTTATTAGCAGTTAAATTTGATGGTCATGATTTTTCGTCAAAATTACTGCACGTTCTAAGCTAAAAATGGCTGTAAAATGCGATTAAATGTAGCTGTCTTAAAACCTGCGGTTTGTTACACTTTGAAGGGCCCATAGCATATTTGTTATAAATTTCATTGCATTTGATTGGATTAGTTAGAAGATATCCAGCTTTTCGTGCACAAAGTATCAGGAAAAGTTCATTCTTCAAAAAACGAATTGAAAAAAAAAACACTTTTATTAGTTAGATGAAATAAATGCTATAAAAAGAACTTAAACAAATCTCTAGTTTTATGTATTAGTCCTTCTTCCTCAATAATTAATTTCTTTTTTCCCTAATGACCAAAACAACACCAAACATCAAGCACCAAAAAAGCACTTTTTCAACCTAGTCGGATACCTTAAGTTTCAGAAAGTAAAAAATTATTTACTGCATTAACATTAATAAGAAAGAACAGCTTTTTTCAAACATAATAAACACTAAAAAATACTGTGACCAGAACTACTTTGAAATTTACTTCCAAATCTCTCGGCCAATGAGAGCCTCGGGGGGTTTGACTGTCCGACCAATCGGGTAACAGCTATTCGTGGCATGGTGTGAATGGAGATCTAAAAATTGTGAAGTGCTTGATCCTTTCCCGCGTGGCGAGAGCGAGCTCTGCGATTGGTTGTTGTGTTAATTGGTTGACTTTGGTCCCGGGAGAGGTACCGTAGTCGTGTCCGGATGCGAGGGCTTCCAGAGATCGTACTGCCAATGCAGCTCTCCTATTGGACGTGTTTGTATAAAAAGTGAAAGAGAATATTTTTTTCGGAATAAATTTGTAAAATTTTGAATAGGTGTGTCGTTTACAACAATAGATAAATGATGAAAAATTTAAGTGAAACGAGAAGTTGAAAATCGAACACTAGGGAAAAACCCGGGTGTGTCTCGGACTCCCCCAACAACTACCGTGTCGCGTCCTTAGCACTGTTGACGGGAGTTTCGTACACCAATAACTTGGCGTATTCCTGTGAAGTTTTCGCTTCGTGCATCTAAAAAATAGGCTTCTTTTTGTGCATAGGATAATAGCGTTTCCATGCACACTGCATCTGGTAGGGCTGCGATAGTTGAGTGGTCATGCCAGGCGTAGCGTGGGCTTTCGTCACCTGAGGCTGACCGGAAATTTGTCACCTGTATATTTTAAACATTGGTCAAGAAAATTAGTAAAAATAAAAAAAGCAGCTTTAACTTATTTTTATTGATTAAAAATGCACTTTTGGTGGTTTTATTTTTCATAGCTAAATGTTTTATATAATTGTAAATCTTTTATACAAATAAATATGTATATTATGTTTATTTATCAGAATAGCTGAACTTGTTATACTTAGCGTGGACATAGTCGATCTGAGAGAATGTTTGATTAATTTTAGCTTAGAGAAGTTTCTCTCGCAACTAGCATCACTGATGGCAGATGTTAAAAAAATTCTCAACATTATGACAATGTTTGGTAAGCCATCTTCAAGTTTGGACTCAATAATATATTTTAATAAACCCAGAGAGCCAGACCTAATGAGTTCTTTTTTACAGCCTGAGTCTGTTGCAGCTACGAAAGCTTGTAGACGTACGCGCTCAAGTTGGAATCATTTATTAATGTCCCGAGGAGCTTGATCTAAGTTAAGTTCATTCATGCTCAATATCACTTCAGGCCTTAAAAAAGCTTATTTTTGCACTAGATTCCGCAAATGTTGGAATCTTTCTCGAATTTCAGCAGTTACTCTCCGTATTGAAGAAAACTTTGTTCTTTCCGAAGTTATCTTTGTACGATAACTGAATATCTTAACTTTCGTCACCAAATATATGTTTCCATCTGATTCATCTTGGGGGCTCAAAATAAATTTCAAGCTCTTCACATAAACTTTTAGCATATATTAAAGCTTTCATCCACGAATTCCTCTCGTTTTGCTTCTAATACGGTCTGTGAAGCACGTATTTTTAGCACATTGATGAATATTCGGTCCCTCTGTTTGCAAACAATTTTGAGCATCATCGACTTCACACAGTACTGGTTGCCAGAAGCATAAGTAACATAAAAACGAATGAGATTGCATAGCGACAAATAAACTCCTGTATCTGTGCGTGTATTAAGGCCTTCACTCGTTTCCGTCAGTTTCGTCGCGCGGTCGGGATTTGGAGTTTGAAGTGTTTTTTTTAATTTAAATATCCCGGTGCTTGCCACCGCCCCTTTTCGTATGCCACCCGGGGCCACGGCTTCCTTTGCACCCCCTACGCTATGCCGCTGGGATGGACTCGTGGCTAGAGTTGTCGAGCTGTGGTTTTAAGTCCTGATGCTGATGAAGTCCCGCTGTAAAGATGGTCTGATGCACGTTAAATGTCTCGATTCTGAAAGTCTTGCCATTGGCGTGGAAATTAGAAGAGGAAGTGCCAATTTAACTGTCATCCTTGTCAATTGACAGAGGTTATCACATTTTTCGAGTTGCCACCCATTAAAATAATTATCGGCGTTTTTTTCTTAAAATTTCTCTCTTCTGTTGTCGTAAAATTTGTATAAATCCACCTCTAAGTTATATATTTCAAAAATTCTGGTTCCGCCTCTGTAGAGAGGTCAGAGCTATAGACAGGCAAAACATTATTATAATAGAAGCATTTTTTAAAAAAGGATAATAATTTGAAAATGGGTCATTCTATGTTCATTTTCTGTCAAAATATTGTACTTAAATAATTTTTTTATTTTAATAATATACTTAAAACAATTTTATATACGTTTTCTAATCTAAATGACATTGAATATCATAAATATCAGCCATTTATACACTTTTGCAAAACCACGGTTCGGAACGTAGTAGAGTACCTTAATCCAACTCATCATCGACGTGGCGTGATGTGAACGGGCAGATTGAAGTGTCTTTTTCATCCCCCTGTCTCGGTTTGTAATAAAGAAGTTTTCCACCAATAGCCCATTTCCCACTCGTAACCTTACGGATAGGTTAATTGAATCACTCTGAGAGAGCGAGAGCTTTTCTGTATTCATTTTATCCGTACTTTTGCTTAACAGCTCATTTAGGAGTTTTAGTGAAATATTAATTAAATTAAACCAAAGCCTCTGTCGAAAGACAAAATACAATTTGAATGACTGGATTTTTTTCTGATTTAAATTTTTATTTTGCGAGCAGTTTATTTATTGAATCAACTCCTCACATTTGAAATGACGGCGCGATGGCTTGGAGGTAACTTGTCCGCCTCGTAAATCCAAGATTGCGCGTGTGCCCGCGGTAGCTGAGTGGTATAGGTATTGGATCGTGGCTGGCTATGTCACGCGTTCGAGCCCAGTACCACAAAAAAAAACCCGCCATGTAGGGCAGAGATGCACGCTAAATCTGTCGAGAGCTGAAACGTCCTCCCGTTGGTGGGGTGTGGTAGTTAGGAGAGGGGGGTGCCAGCTCAGGTGTCGTCCACGTCACTTGACCATGATTCAAATTACGTGGTCCGTCGCCAAAAGCCCTCGTGTAGCTGAACAGTGCGACGTTAATATTCAATCAACCAATCACACACCTAAGATTGCGCGTTTAAACGCAGCTGGAATCAATTGATTTTCTGGGTGCAAAAGTCGTAGACACGCATATCACAAGATTATGTGACATTTAAAAGATCGATTGAGTATCAATTTGGTTTTGTCGGCAAAATTAAATCCCCACAATATTTAGCATCCGACTAGTAATTGAATTTAAATAAAATAAATCAAGCATCAAAATTTGGTTGCGCGATCTGCCCCTAAATAAGTGGACACGGTAGTCTTGTCACGATAGTATAGTCACGATCTCGAAGGTATCGGATCGTGGCTGACCTTGTCACGAGTTCGAGCACAATACCACTAAATACCCACCGTGTAGGGGAGTGATTCACGCTAAATCTATCGAGAGCTCAAACGTCTTCCAATTGGTGTGGTGTAGTAGTGAGTAGAGGGGAACAGATCAGGTGTCGTCCTCGTCACTTGACCATGGTTCAAAATGACTACGTCCGTCGCCAAAAGCCCTCGTGTAGCTGAACAGCGTGACGTTAATATTCACTCAATCACTCACTCGTAAGCCCAAGATTGCGGGTTCGAGCCCGACTGGAATCGATAGATTTTCTGGATGCAAAAATCATAGACACATCAATCATATGATTATGTGCCATGTAAAAGATCCATTGGGTATCAATTTGTCAAGGCTAAATCTCCGCAATGTTTAGCATCCGACGTGCTTGAATTAAAAAAAATCAAGCATCAAAATTTGGTAGCGTGATCTTCCCCTAGATAATTGGACACGGTAGTCTAGTGGTCAAGGTATCGGGTCGTGGCTGGCCTTGTCACGAGTTCGAGAAAAGTACCACTAAAGACCCACCGTGTAGGGGGACAATGAATCTGTCGAGAACTCAAACGTCCTCCCGTTTGTGTGGTAGTTAGAAGAGGGGGTGCCATCTCAGGTGTCATCCTCGTCACTTGACAATGGTTCAAAATTACCTGGTCCCGTTGCCAAAAGCCTTCGTGTAGCTTAACACAGTGATGCGTTAATATTCACTCTTACTCACTCACCTCTAGATAGTGCCATTATGAAATTGTTCTCACATATGGGGACTTGGCTTGTCTGCAATGGCTTGGCTACCTATTGGCAGCCCATTAGGGGAAAAAGCAACTTTGAAGTTCGATCGCATGGCTAAGAATGATTGTAATCTTGCTTAGAAATAGTTTTTGTACGCGTAATTTTGAAAAAATTCAAGAGACATTGATATAAATGCTTAAAAATGTTGAGGTAATATGTAGCGTTGAGAATTAAAATAATATGGTAAGAAAACCATCGACTGCTGTTTAAAAGTTGGGTGAGTACACTTCTTCCGATTTCGAAGACTCAAGAGATTGTTGTAACTATTTTTAGAAAACTTAGTAATATGATAATGTGTGAATGTTATAAAAGACATGTATACAGCATCGCGGGTGCGGAAGTTTTTATTTACCAAGCGTATAATAAAAAAATATTTCATTTTTTTTCTAAAATGGTTAAAACTTCATTTATTGTGATTTTTGTAATATTTGGATAATTTCATTAACATTTTGTTGGTTAAGTATTTATATTCAGTGGTATTGATCCTTAAAAGGTATTTATAATATTTTATTATGCTGTGTTTAAAAAAATAGTCTGAAGGATTTCGGATATCTTAAATGCCTAAATTTTAATTCATATTTAGATCAGGAACATGGCTTTTATACAGTTGAGAAAATTTTAAAACTAACAAGGCAACCAGTAAATTTTCCAGCGCAAAATTACTCGAAAATGTAATTTAAACTACATTAAATGTCTTCAAATCGCAACGAAACTATAGCAGTGTTTATTATTAATTATTACAAATTCAACAATTTAGATTAAAAATCTGCATGCACAGTGCTTATTTCCTTACAAATGATATGAGACAGTCCATTTATCTTCCAGAACTATCCAACAGCATATCTTTCCAATTACCGCCACAACCATAGGTTAAATATGAGTCTGGTTATGAATGCTTGAGTGTATCTAAAATGGCAAGTCATTTATTAGAGGCCAGTATATTAAAAGGTAAGCATTCCCCCGAGATGAATTGAGGAAAGCTGCTGATGGATGAAGATATCTTACAGCATCAACCAGTAGCAGATGCTTCATCAAGTGCACTGTCTAATGCCTCACTTGATGGAGATGCAGCGGCAGAATATTCGCTATCGGTTAGGCAATCCATTTGAAGCATTCATATAATCATATATCTAAGATAAATTAATGGATTGCGTTGAGGAATATATTAATTGGACTGTTTCTTAGAATAGAATCGATTGATTGTTTATTATGTAGAATATAATCTTAGAGATATACCACGCGCGCACGATCAATGTGAACCGTCAAAACATTGAAATTTCATACTTTTTAATTGTGTCGAAGAGTTTTATGCATTTTAGAATTATTTAGATGGAATTAAAAAAAACTCATAACATATATATATATATATATATTAAGACTAATTTTTTAAAAAACAGTTTGAGATTTATTTATTTTTAGTAAATCTTTTATTCCTGTAGCAAATCCTCTAAATTAGCGTTACTCAAACTGTAGGGCATGCCCCCCTGGGGGGCGTGAACATATTGAAAAGTCGAAAGCAAAAGCTTGTGTCTTAAAAAAATTATTAATTTACTGAAAGTAAGCAAAGAAAAACATTCTGACATAATAAAAAGTGAAATGCGCATGTACACTGATATGACACACTTATAAATGTATCAGTACTGCACGATGTATTTTATAATTAATTTAACAATACTAAGTTAAAAACAAATTAATTACGAGTGACCCCATGAGCTTATCATATATAAATTTGTATACAAAAATTAACACTTATATTAATAATTTGTACTCTTTATAATTAATCCCTAACTGCTGATTAAAAGTTACGCAATTTGCTCCTCGATGCCACCGTTTACGTAAGCACGCGTATGTGATGTACTGGGGGAGGAATAAATAATTTTAAAAATTATTTGAATTAACTAAATTATTCGCAAACACTGTCAAGGTCCTTTTATTGCATTCCACAAGCTTCGGAATAATTTTATGGATAGCAATAAATAGGAAAGATCGTACTTCGGAAAGACGTACATATACGCCCGGAACAACGAACGTTTTGAATGCGCGAGACGTTTATACAAGCCAGTGATATTTAGGAAGTTGAAGTCGTATTACAGCTTTAGCATCTAAGTATAGTAATATTGAATTCAAAACATTGTTATTGTTCTGAATGGGGGCGCGATAAACAATGTGATTGAATATTGAGTCGCAATTGTTGAAAGTTTGAGAAGCCCTTCTCTAAACTAAATTCCTTTATGTAACTAATTATCACCATAAACAGGCTATAAACAATAAAATGCTCGTGAAATCAAGTAATGCCTCTCAAGTTACAGGACACTCCATGGGAATTGTGAAATTGCATATATAAAACTTATATTCGAAAAAAAAAAATTTTACGGCAAAGTTTGAAATTCAGAATAGCCTAAAAATATATGAAATTTAATTCCAGTACAAAATGTACATCCATATGCAGTCTTGGTTAAAATTAATACATTGCAGTGGGTTTTTTTCTGCCGTAGGTAAAGACTGCGAATTAATGACTGGTTTACAAAAAATGACTTTGTTCAATACAAAAGAAAATTGTGTTTTGATTGAAATAGGTCACTTCAATATCGCTCATCCGGTATAGAGGTTAGTGACGCTGACTGCTGTGTCGTATGGCCTGGGTTCGAATCCCGAAGAAGGCATGGATGTTTGTAAATGTATAGTGCCTTTGCGGCATGGGGATACTCTAAATAACCGTCGAGTTCTCTCGTCAAGATGGTGAAAGGGGAAGAGAGTTGGGAAGCACCTGCTACCCAGGGTGTTTTTTCTCGAAATTGCGGTGGAACCGAGCTAAATCGTACTGTCACTTGTGTGGTGCTCATGGCTTCGGCTAGAGACCGGCGTACATCTAGCCCAGCTATGCTAAACCTGCAGTCCACCGAGGCTTTTTAAGTGGCACGTTCATGGCCTGTTGCCATGAGAAATACACTTATTTAAGAATATTGCATTGAAAATTTGGCAGACATTTTTTGTCAAGAAATCCAATAAATAAATTTTGTCTTTTGCTGTCCATGTCGTAAGGGTACGAATTGATATTCTTTTTCTATTTGGAACGGTTGCGGTTAGTTATAACAGACAACAGTGGAGTAGCAACAACTTTATAGGTGGAACTAATTTTTAACTATCTTTCATATCTTGTAAGCGAGAAATATTCGAAAAAAATATCATCTCAAGACGATTGGAGGTCGACTTTTTTGTAGTGAAAAACAAACATGGGGGAGGGAATTATTAATTGTTTGTTTTGTCACGAAAGTGCTGTATTTAACAAAATACCAATAGACAAGAATCATTTAATGGTACTTTTCCTCAAAGATCTCTTTCAAGAGTTGATACATAGGCTTTCTTGAATAATCTTTGCAACATCAACAAAGTGTTTTGTCGGTGGTAATATCACAATGGTAACAAATACATACTTTGATGCTTGTTATATTATTGGTAATCATATGAAATCGTTTACTGATGCAGAAAATATGAAGGAGTTTTTCTTAAATGCTTTCGATTTAGTGTTAGAGAAAAAAGTATGAAAAATAATAAATAAAATTTAAAAAAAAATAAAAACAGCAATGATAATATTTTGAACAATTTTCCACATTTTAAATTTCCAATGTTATCTTGGTCTTAAAGCTCCCCCCCCCCTATCATTATGTATACGGCCCGCGGGAAATAGCTGACATATGTATGCGGCCCAGCAGAAAAAAAAAGGTTGAATACCCCTGATTTAGTCCCTTGCCATGAGAGACTTCGTGGGCCTCGATCTGACAAGGGGGCATAAGAAACAACAACAATCAACATAATCAAATACTCTATATTTTTTGTCTTTTGAAATTACTTCTAATTTGACCATATGTGTTGAAATTAAATTACTTGCATTTAAATAATAGAACTTATGTATGCATTGTAAAATTGTGGGTTCATCTTAAGACAATGTTCAGTTAAATGTACGAAATACGTTTTTTGTACGAAATTGAACGCCTGAAAACATACAACTTCAAAAGTTCGCTATGTGCAAGAGTAATGTTTGCTGTTATATTGCTTTAGAAGCTCTCACCATGTATATAAAATGTTGATGTTTTTGTATCGTTATTTGAATGTTATTTAAAAGAACAGTGAGGTACAAATTAAAGTATTGCTTATTTTCAGTGTTTTAATAAATACGTATTATATTATGAAACTTGAATGAAATATTATCCCTAAAGGACAAGTATTGAAGAATAATTCCAAAATGATTAGGTACGGGAACACGGTACACTGTTCGTAAAATTTTACATATTTATATGAAAATGTTGACATGTGCCATACTTGAACACACATGAAACATTCATTTGGCAAGGAAAACGAAATTTTTAAATAAGAATAATCCAATTACCTTAAAGAAGGCATTTCAATAATTTAAACTTCCTACTCCTTCTACAAATTTTAATATTTCTGAATAAATTTTTTCCTAAAGTTCTTAGAAGTGATTCACACAATTTTGTGCACGTGATTGCCATTACGAGTGTTACTTTTGTTTTTACAATTTATTCGTCTATAAAAAAACCAGTAAAAAATCACCTATATCTAACTTTGATAATTTTTAAATATCTTGCTATTCGCGCACAAACCTTTATTCTATACACAGAATCGTCAAACATATTATACATAACTAGAAAATGCTCCAAAACTTTATATTGAATGTAAGGAAAAAGCCTTATCATTTTAAACACATGATGATCGTGAAAACAAAACCATAAGAAAAAGCTTTTTAAAGTTGTAACACTCAGTAAAATAAATGAAACAGCGAAACGCATATGTCATGTGTTCTAGTTTTGGTTTTCTCTAAGACATTCTGTTAAAAAAATTAACTAAGCTTAAGAGCATTAAGTTTGAACATATCTCAGGTAGAGTCAAACGCTTAGGTAGATTTAGGGGTCGGCTAAAACGCTTTTATTCTTGTAATGATCAAATATTGGCTTCGAATTTATGTATTCATTATAAGGCAGAAAAGTCTAGAATAATACATTCTTACTTCGACGTAATATACAAATGACTAATACATATGTTTTGATCACAATTGCGATTAATTGATTTTTGGCACTGCTGATTTCCAGTCAATTTTATTTCATTCATTTCGCAATTTTTCCTAGTTTATAATGCTATATTTTTTCATAGATACTACAAAGAACTGAACGAAGTTTGGTTCTTAGCTTCTCAGGAAAGCTCGAAAGATTTCCCATTTCTAGAAATGTGGGAGAGGACACCTCGAAAACACTTAAAAGACTGCAATTCAGCGTTTCTCAAATTGTGGGGCCCACCCCCTTGGGGGCATGATAGCCTTAGAAAGGGGCACGAACATATTGAAAAGTCGAAAATGGAATATTTAAAAAAATTACAAATTTACTGAAAGGAAGCAAAACAAAATATATTCTGACATAATAAAAGTAAAAAACATTTCTACTAATATAATACATGTATTTAGAGATGCTAAAGTACTGTGCAATGTATTTGATAATTAATTTATCAATACTAAATTAGGAACAAAATTAATTATTACTGGTGACTCTCATGAGCTTGTCATATATATAATTTAATACTTACCTTGATCATTTGAACAGACAGATTAAAATTAAAATCGTATTGTACTTTACGTCAAATATGTTATTATTGAATTCAATACATTGTGTGTTATTGTATGGAGGGGGACACGATGAAATTTATGATTGAAAATTGGGTCGCAAGTGTTGAAAGTCTGAGAAGCACTAATGTAATTTCAAGCCATCAAACCTTAAGTTTTAGTTTAAGAATTTAATGAGCCAATGTAGTGAGCTAGACTGAGATTAAACTGTACTTGAACAAAGGGGTTCTAGATAAAATGAAGCCAAAGCAAGTGACAATATAATTACAAGTAGATAAAGAGCAAAAGCTTGCTTTAATGGGTTCTTCTTTCTTTATTCCTTTCTACAAATACTGCTAATATATTGACTTGCATAACCCTGCCACAGGTTGTCTTATGAATAGTGTTCAATACTATTTAATATAATTTTTTTCATTGGATATTAATAATACCATAGCGTGCATTCTATTGTAGTGCTTCAATAATTCATGGATTTTTCTGGTAAATCTTGCTCTTCTCAAGTGGATCACTACAAATATGGAGAGTAGATAAATAGAAACATCTGGTGATAGTGAAGGTCATAGATCTTTCAGGGTAATCACGATAAACAGTCGTAGAATAAAAATGCAAGGTCTCCGTGGAGGTTTCTATGCTCTTCCTTCAAGGCTACAGGTCGTCTTCTTAACCTCTTTCTGTGATTTTCCTTCTAGTCATTCAAGGTTAATCAGCACCACAACCTACTGCGTGTCATTCTGAAATCATTCATACATCGAATATACTAACGCCTGCATCATCCATCGCGCAGGTAAATTCTTTTTTTTTCTGGTCAAAATATTTTATCCAAATTAGCTAGGCTTGATCAGAGAAAACAAGTATGTCTCCAGCGGATATCCAGTAGATAGCAGCTATGAGCTGGCTGGTAGGGGTTGTGATCTCTCTAACCCCAGTTCCGCTGTCTTCGTCCTTCGCTCTCTTCGGAAATTCATTCCCTCCAAAGAACTAAAATGAATTTGACGGTGAAACTTTCCTGCACACCACTGGTACGCAGCTAAGAGTCCTGGCCTATCTATACAGTGCAGGAGTTCCAGGGCTCATCAGACGGCCTTGGCGCGCTTTAGAAGCGGTCACCTACGTAGTACGACTTTTATGCAGGGGGTAAAGTCTTTCTTTACCTGTCCCTGCTCTCTCCCTGCTTCTCTTGCTCATCTTCTGGACTGCTGGGTCATTTCCCTGTGACAGTTGTATGAAGAGCAAGACCCGGTGTGCGACAATATTACGCGGAAAGGTCAAATGGACTGGATTGGAAGCAACAACAGCATATACTAATTTGTTTCGGTTTATTTTGGGTTACCCAGAATTAAATATTTAAAATAAATATATGTGCTTGGATTTGAGAAACATTCTTAGTGGCAGCTTGTGTGTTCCTAATTATATTTATTGAATATCCGTTATGAGTGATCTTTCTAGTAAGTTCTATTACTGAGATATCTATGTAATAGCCTACATTTTTTTCTTTACAGATCTTGTGCCTGCAATAGCATCCTAACCACATTCCAAGTCTTCCATGTCTAAGCGTCGGGCTTTTAGTATGATCTTCTTCCACAGAAGGAAGTCCCTCATAGTCAAACTGATCCTGGTGGTGCCAATTACCTGGATCATAATCACCACTCTTCTGAGCTTCACTGAAAAGTTAGGACTCGAAAAAGATGAGGTGGTCGTTGAGGTGCCAAACCTTGTCATCGAAACGAACGTGGTTACGATGAGTGGCGACAAATATGAAGGCAGAAAGCCTAGGCAGTCTATGGAAGAACCACCTAGAATGTCCGTCTTTCCGAAAATAGTCATTGAGACCCGACCTCCTGAGGAATTTAATGAAGTACAGAAGGTTCACGACATCCATAATGATGCACGACCTGATCTAGCTGTTCTTCCACCCCCAGGAGAACACGAAGGACCTGGAGAATTCGGCAAACCCGTGGTTCTGACTAACCTGACGGAAGAGCAACAGCAGTTAGTGAAGGACGGATGGGAGAACAATGCATTTAATCAGTACATTAGTGACATTATTTCGGTGCATAGACATCTGCCTGATGTTAGACCTAGAGGGTAAGTGTTTTGTGTTTGTATTCTGTTTCATTACGCTCATGTCTGCTGAGTGATTCAAAAGTCTTGATGCAAACCTTAAAAGCTAAACATGCAGGAACATGTACTTTTCGCTTTGCAATGTTTGGTTTTAATTCAGTCGGTTAGCCTTCACAGGATTATCAATAGCTGCCTTCTTAGAAATCATACCATAAAAGATTTTTTTTTAAATAATTGCACAAAAGAAATTTTCTTGAGAAACTTAGAAAACTTATTCTAATACGGACATTTGATTATTTTCAATTTTCACATTAATTTCATTCAATTTCATTTTTTATTCAAATTTCATTATTTTTTGTAAACTGTTCCATACCTTTACCTGGGACATTCCAAGTTCACAGGTGACAACTCTTGTGGGCAAAATTTCTTTGTCATTGTCATCATGTATGAATTTTTAATCGTAGTAACCTTGAATGTGTTGCACAACCTGCTGATTATTGGTTGTAAAAAAACTTGATATATTTCTGTTTACGTTCACGTATCACACCTGTTGCGATATGTGCAGTGGTATAAATAATTATTTTTTTAAATCAGGTTCATCTTTTGTGCTCACCTTGTGTAGTAGGAATTATGTATGTACTATATTTCGTACCTCGTGTTTGCATTTTTAAGAAAGTTTTACTTTTAGCATCTAAATTTTTCTTATGACCACGCATAAACCACCTGTAATATTTAGCTTTTATAAATTCAACTGTTTATATTATCTTATTAAAAAAAAGGTAAAACGTAAAATATCGCCTAACCTGTTTAGTATTTTGGGTCATCTTAGAATTGTTATTCACTATATCGTATGCGAGATGATTATTCATTCTTGTAAGAATCGTAAGTTGAATTCGCATAGTCAGTTATCTCATAAATAAATTAACTCATATAATAGTACGTTTTATATTCATCTTAAGTTCATTCTTGTATTTTATTACTTGAATTGCAACAAAACATTGCATGATGGGGGTTTATTTTTTTAACCGTGTGTCTTACATCCTCTTAAAGTTTGTACCAAGTGTTTTGTGTCACCTGATATTGTACCTTAAAAGAGCAGTGATGGATTTAGGTTTAGTCCCGCTAGTCTCGGGCCTAAAACGACAAATTTTAGAAGAGCTAAAATGTTCGAGGAGGCCAAAATTTGAAATCGATTTTGATTTTTTATCAACTGTAAAACCGAATTTTAATGCTTCTTCTCTTGCTTTGACAACGTTAAAATGTCAATAAAGATGATAATAAAGGATATCTTATATTGACGTGATATCTGCGATATCTATCTAAATACAGATATTACTTTACGTATTTATCTAAGTATTCCTGCAACAAATTTTTCTGGAGTAAGATCGTTATACATCCCGATAAAAGTGAAAAATTATTTGCATACAGGTATGAAGCAAGATAGGCTCAATGCACAATTAGTTCAAAAAGTTACATAAGTATGTGGTTGCCATTAATACTTTCGCACAGAGCAAGAAACAATATAATATATGATTAATTAGATAGATATGATTAATCTCTTAATTAAAAGTAATTTATTCTAAATTGTATGTTTAGTTGTTATATATATATAATGTACACTGAAGTGCCACTGAATTATGGATATCTATCTAGTAACGCGATTGTCCTCCTCTGGCCTTGATAACTGTTGCCACACGACGAGGCATACATTCAACAAGTTTCTGGAAACGTTCCACGGGAAAGACTTGCCAAATATTGGTTAACCCTGTCCATAATTCAGTAAGTTTCATTGGTGATGTGATATGGACTTTCACACCTTGTTCCAAAACATCCCAAAGAAGCTAAATAGGATTTATGTCTGGGCTTCTAAGTGGCCAAATTATAACAGAAAGGTCTTAGAAATGCTCCTCGAATCAGCCAGTAACTAACCGGGTCTTGTAAGAGGTACTGTTGTCTCGCTGAGAGATTCCATTACCATACGGATAACAGAACAACATAAACGCATGGAGGTGATCACTCAGCAACTCTACGTACCGAATTGAATTGATGGAGGTTGGTACATGCACCAAAGATATCAGACCATGATTGAGCTACTATGCCTTGTACAGTCCCAACGTGGCAAGCAGGATACATGCCTTCATGAGCTTGATGCCATATTCTCAGCCTCCCGTCGGCGTTAAGTACTGGGAATCAAAACGCATCACTCCATGCTTATCGTTTCCAGTCTCTGTACTCTCTTTCCCAGGCAAGACGTGCAGTCTGATTGCGAGCATTGAGCAATGGTGTTCTCGTAGGTCGACGGCTCACGAAACCCATACGATGAAACGAGCGTTGCACAGTCCGTTTACTGACTGTACGACTGGCACTGCCATTCAACTGGGGGTAATTTGAGCTAATGTTTGGCTTCCCTGGCTACGTACAATACGCCTGAGCCATCTTTCACCACGCACTGTTAAGGTAAATTTTCCTTTGCAGTTTGCTCAATCACTAGTTTTTTTTTATCCATCATCCATGTGTTCTTGGTATACTCTTGACATTGTCGATCTTGAAAATCCTAGCTGTCTTACGATTTCAGAAATTGAATGACCTATGCTTTGTGCACCTACGATTTTTTTGCGATCGAAGGCGTCTAAATCAGGCAGTTTATTCATACTAGCGATTCCAACGACTAATTCAGAACAACCACTGTATGCGCTATTTATGCAGTTACTACAGCGCCCTTATTTCCGCATAAATGATGCATAGCGAGGGACAATTTGCATAGCTCTTGCTGTCCCTAACTACCCTAGTGGCACTTCAGTGTATATATATATTACATATTTCAAAGACCCAGTAACGACAGCGATGGAATAAAAAGTCTTTATTGAAAGTACGGGGCTTCCCATATAGGGAGAACACTGGAACAAATTGCTACAATACTTTTAAAGAGGCAAAAGAACCCGACTTAGAGAAACGACGATATTTATATGGGAAAAATCGGAAGAGAGAGCGAACAGTGAAACTCTCCAAAAGCCGTGATTTATAGAATATTCTAGGATTCTACTGGTTTTGTCCCCCTAGACAGAGGTGGTACCAAGTCTATAGGGAAGGATTAGTGTCTGGAGTGAAAAAGCTGACCAAATACTGACTTGATTTTGCATCATCCAACTTCTCAGTTAAAGCTTACGTATCTATTTTTGTATTACATATATATAATGTATACCGTAATTCAATACCTAAATTTAATTTAAATCCTTTATTACTATTATTATTATATATAAGGGCATCAAATTAGCTTGAGTGTAGGGTGCCATCAAACCTAAATCCGTCACTGTAAAATAGTGCAGCTGATAAGAGTGTATTTTTTATATAAAAAATATGTGATTATTTGTGTGTCTATTCAGTAATCTTAAGTACAAAAATTGGATGACATAATTATTTTCAAAATATAAATTTAATATTTAATAGACAAAATTGTTTCTACGCGTCAATTTGGTCCCATTTATGCACACTCTTAATGATATAATTTTTTTCGAGATTACGTCACTTCAATGTTGAATCGGACATTATCATATATGGTTTTTTGTGATGAATCAGTACAATGAATATAATAATTTGAACAGAATATTTTAAAGTTTACAGGATTTTTTTTAACTTACTGTTGTTAAATGGCACTCTGAAATATTTTTATCATTTATATTTCAATCATTTCAGAATTCGTTATGCGCTACTCAGAACTCAAATTATGAATGGAATATGGATTTATTAGTTAAATTGAATTGAATATTCAAAATGCATTTTTACAACAATCCATCCAGAGAATTCATTTTTGTTATATAATTTTCATTCTTATTATTTTGAGTAATTCAGTAACACATTAGCAATCAAAAATGTGTACTTTTTTTTAATTTTAAAATTTATTTTGTTGAAAACTACATTACCACCGTTGAAAGGTTTACTCTGCAAACTCGTACATGTACTTACGTACTGTAGCAACCATGTCAACTTTCAAGATAACTCACCAAATTGGCAACCCCTATTTCTCATTTGTCGTAGGCGATGAGTTAGTAACCATGTGTTTCGTTTCATTCTTTGTTCTCAGCTGCCGCCCTTCTAAGCCTAACCATTAGTTTATAGGGTAGTCTCGAATACTAAAATAAGAATCTGGGATTTATCGAGTATTTAATTTTTTGTTTCAAAAATAAATAATATTAAATGTAATTATTACAATTATATAAACTCACTCAGTGGCTCAACAACCCATGAGGGGCAGGGCCTACTAGGCCCATCCCAGTATACGTCACGTTGAAGTGCATGAGCAGATGTCCCGATTAGGTGGTCAGTCTGAAGCGAGACTCCAGTGCTTACGTCCCCAAGTAAGCTTGATACTCACACATTTATTCACCCACTGCAGTAGGGATGAAAGGTTGAGTCGACCTTGCCCAGCCCGGAAGTATTATAATTATATATAGTGCTAAAATAATAATATAATATACAATTTGTAATTTTAAAATTAAAGTACATTAAATAATAAAAATCAGTTATTTTCTTGTATTTTTATTATGTTTTACTTATAATTTTTCCAATAGTATTTTTCTACTGCAAGCTCATCATTCCCCTCTGCGTAATCTGTTTTTAGAATTCGAACGGTTTTGTTTAATTTTGCCAACATTGTTGCAATAAGACGTAAGTACACTTGTACACTATTTTCGGAAACTTTTACCCATCTTTAATTAATAATTAAAATATTTTTTTTTATTTAAAACCAACCATATTTTATAAAAAAAAAGGCGTGATTAAATCTTCAGAAAATTGCTGACAATTTTAATGAATGCAATTCGGCTCTCTGAAGAAGCGAAACAAATTATTGAATCGAGTTGAATAGAGCTTGTACTGTGACATTGATATGCATTTATTTTGTTGTTCATGATGGAATTTAATTCAATCTATTTTTTTAGCGTAAAAGAAGGGTAAGAATATTTTTTTTATCTGTTTGGTGTGGGTCAATCTTTTTGGTGTGGTGTTTGGAGTTTAATATTTATATGCTACCTATAAGTTGACTTTCCTGATTTTATCGACAAATCGCATACATTTTGAAATTATTTTTGCCAGTATATTTAACAATGTAAGACTAAGAATAAATGTTTCTTTGAAATGAAAAATAATGAAATGTTATTATAATTTTTTTCGAATTTTATGTATTTCAAAAGAAAACATTGAATACGTTTTATGATTTTTTTTACCAGATATTGAATATAGATAAATATATTTTGTAGATATAAATCATAGATACTCTGTTATAGGAAAATATATTTGATAGTTTTAAGTTTATTCATAATTAAATTAATGTGAATTATAATGAAATTAATCCACGATCATTTATGCAGTGAGACTCAAGATCCATTAAATCAAAGTCTGAAAACGTTAAAACATTACATTTATTAAAATTAAATCAAGCCGTTAAATTCCGAAACTAAACATATTAATCCAACATTTCGTCATGCTCTCTCTAACATCTTTAAAAAGTCATAATATTCCTCAATCTCTCTAATAAGCAGATCACGTGCTTTTATGTACAACCTCTGACAAAGTTAAATGAATGAAGTCAGGAAAGCCGTTCTGGTAACACTGGCATGAGAGCCATATTTTTATTAATATTAACGAGCTCTAGTTAATTTAACAATAAAAACCTAAAATACGTAACAAAATAAAATGGTATTTAGAATTGGAAAATGAGTAAAATAGTTATAAATTCTAGAATTTTTTTTATAGAGTTCAAGAATATTCACATGGAAAAGTATCGCGAGTTAGGGAAATGTTTTAATATTTTCACATGATTAAAAAAATTGCCCGACTTTTTCTTTCTTTTGTTACACTTTTTATGCATTCTTTTTTATGATTATGCAAAATTTATTTCCACTACAAATATATTATTATAAATGAAAAAAAGTCACTAAACAAAAGAAATTTATATTTTTGTTCCGAGGAATGTATATGCACGCTCCTGCCCCATAAATAATCTTTATACCTCGAATTTACGCTTAAAATATAACATCTGAAAAACGAAACATACTAATTTACTAACTTAACTATTTCCGTATTTTACTTAAGAAAATGGATTCTGGTTCCACTCAACCATAATGTATTACATTTGCGCCGCGGCCAAGTATTTTATTTTCAAAGCGGTGCAATTTGTCACATATATTAAGGAGATAATGCCAGATTCATAAGACCTAGTGTTTTGTTTTAGACAAGCAGACACTTACCGTTTCTCGAAAGAAATTATTCGCTCTTGGTTTTTATAACTTAGATAAAAGTACTCGGGTAACAATTGCGAATTTTTGTTTTCCTGTGTGCACAAAAGCAGTGATCGTTTCTTTTCTTTTCTTTAATTTTTTTTAATTCATTTTGATATACAAAATTTAAGATAATTATCTCATATTATAAATATATTTGCTTCTAGAACATGTCACATTGAATCTTTCTTCCAAAATTTATTTAACTTTAGTTAAATAAGAACTAACATAAGCTTAGCTTTGAATAAGGGGTAATTATTTTTAAGGATAAGATTATAAAATTTGGAACTCTGGCATGCTTTATTTCATATAATATTAAGTTACGCTGAAATATTACGAGTTCATTTTTAAATATTTTTTTATTAATATACAGTTATTTGAAAGTAAAAAACAGATTCCTCGAAATGAAATATTTTGAGGATCAATTTTAGAGCAATTGAGTGAACGACTTTAGATAAAACCTATTACATTAAGTGCTATTGTGTATAAGGGAACGACAACAGAAATGTGTGTTGGAGTAAAAGTATTTTAACAAGGATATTCATTTAAATAACTCTTCCCCTTTGGGCAATGCTCGTTCGTATAAATGTGTTGGAAACTTCTGAAATATGTTAACTTTTTATACTAATTTAAATTTCTTATTAACAGTAGCTCGAAAGTGATAAGTGTTCGAAATATTGTTGCAGGCAAACTTAGCGGCTCACGACGAATATGTACAGAGCTCTTATGACTATGAAATTTTTCAGAGAAAACTTTTCAAAAGCAACATTATGCAATATATTTGTTTTAATTTAATTTGATTTACATTACCCTTTGAAGGAATGAGGGCTTTCGGTGACAGACCTCACAATTAACTTCATAAGAAAGTGAAGTTATGAGGAGGACACTTGAACTAGCATTTCTTGTCCAAACTTCCAGAGCCTGCCGACGGGAGGGTTTTGATCCAAGATAGAGTCAACACATGCATTAAACACTATACATGTCGGTATATACGTATATATCGAGAAATTCGATATGTGTCGAATATTTCTATTATACGGGGAAAGTGGATAAATAAAGTAATGCTTAACCCTATATATAAATCAGGGGCCTAATTCAGCATTAGCTCTAGGAATCATAATATGTCTCAGTTTAGTCCAAAGACTCTTTTTGTACCTACATTTGTTGTCTCTTGATCTCTAATTTCTTTGGCTTTGTAGGTTTTACATCTTTTTTCTCTTGATAAATTATTTTATTATAGTGTGTGTGACAGAGAGGATAATAAATTTTTCTATATAAATTTTAACTTTTATTTCCCATTACATTTCCAAGTAATAAATTAAACACTCAGTTATATTTCACCGAAACAGATGGCCCAACCACAAAACACTCCTAGTCCCAGATCATTATTTTTAATAGCCCATATGTCCACATTGACTTTCAAATGTAACCCATAACTGAGAAGGTACTTCACATCTGTGCATAAGAGGTGAAAATAATTAGATTTCACTTAGGCGTCGTTTTCTGTCAGTGACAGAACATGTAAATGCTTCGCTGAATAAAAACCGTTTTTTAAGAAATCTTGGTTTTAATTTGAAACATGTGATATTTATATATCACATCCTTCTATATTTAGAGCCCACTTATTGTAACAGGCAACGATAGAGATCGAGCGAGCGAAGTAGAGAGGGAGCCTAGTTAGCTAGGCCTTCGTTGGGTTAAGGAATACTGAGGTGGAAGTTTACCCAACTGACTTATTGACATATAAAATGCTGCGGATGCATCATATATATATATATATATATATATATATATATATAGGATAAAGTCCACTAAGGTTGCTCATAAGCAACACATTTTTTACATACTGTAACATGTAACAATTCAAAAAAGAGTACAAGGTTCACAGCCTTCTTTCTGAGATTATAGCCACGAGGCAACACTTTCGAGTGGGGCAGGACTAGTTGACCATTTTCTTTTCCTCGTATCTGCACTGCTGATTGCGTCCTCTATTGAAAGGTTAGGATTCTGGAAGGATAATATATTGAAGACTGTACATCGCGGGGGATGGGATACCCTATATATATACATATTATACACATACGGGCCATAAAACTGCAATATCAGGAAGCAAAGTAAAAAAAACAACCACTTATTGGGTGTATGCAGGCAAGCAGGAAGAAAACATAATTAAATTTATTGTCTATCTGGGAGTATGCAGAATATCCGAAACTAGTACAGGCAGCAGTCTCCTCTGACTGCGAAAACAGATCTAAATCGGTTAACAGACACTTATTCCATTCTGCTTTATGTCTACGCCATGCTTCATCAACAGTTGTGGCTGCCGAGTTGAGGCAGCCTGGTCTCTTAACAACCCATTATTAGATTATTTGAGTAGGTGAATCTTACTGGAGAGTGTGTTGGCTAGAGTAAGAATTAAGCACTTTTTTTGTGGAGGTAGATGTGTTCTCGATGGCCAACTTGCGATATTGAGTTATCTTGAAAAAGTTTGTTCGGTGAGACTACAAAGATAGGACACATACACTGGTCTTAACATGTGAGAAATGTAACGCTCACTGCCCGGAAAATGGATGAGAAGTGATCTCCATTCTCCTTGGTGCCTCCAAATAAAGATGCGTCCATCACGATGCTGCATGTAGAACCAGGACACGTTCGAAAAAAACGACGTGGTGGTACTCCTGTCTCAAATTTTACTGTTGGGCTCAGCAGTATCATCCATCGTACAAAGGTTACTATAATCAGACTGTTGTTAATAATGCCAACCAAATCGATGCTGTTAGATAGAGGTTTACAAAATTCATTGACAACATAGGTAAGTTATATCCGTCGCTTTGATCGCAGTTTTTTGTGTCACGTTAGAAGTAGTATATTTCGGCTCCTAATTTTGAGTGAGAACTTCCCTAGCGGGAGATTTTGGAGAACTGCTATTTATCTCCTCCCCCCTCAAACCAACTTCTTAAGAGGACTTAGGGCTCTCCGAATGAGTGCCCTCGACCACTGAACATTAACAAACATCCAGACCTTTTTCGAGATTCATGCCCGAGCTCTCGGTACTGCAGTGAGCTTTACCAACCACTTTTCCATCGAGTTGGTTAACAATCAGATGTAGATTAGAATATCTATTCTCACAAACTCCAAAATGAAACTGTGAAATTATTATTTTTCACAAATTTTATCTTACAAATCTGTTAAAAGAACAGTTGACTATTAAATTATAGAAACCTTTACTTAAAGGAACATATTTTAATCATATAATTACAGTTCTCATATGATATATTAACACATCATTAATCCACCAAAAGATATTTTAATAACTATTTTATTCTGAAAAGATATTTATGACGCATTTTACATTAGCAAAATTAATACCTTATGCGATGAACTTGTATATGATTTAACAATTTGAAACATTTGTGATGGGCTCACGCTTTTTTTCATTAACATGTCTTTTTGGGTTCTTTGGAGCCAAAATGAATGACAACTCTTTTCCAACCAACCCGAGAAGTAAAACGTGAAGGAAAGATGCAAATTAGGAAGCTTTTAAATAACAGCAGTTTAGAGTAAGCAGTGTGTCATCTGGGGAGTGTTATGTTAGTTCCTGTGACAAGTCTGACGAGTATTTCACGAAGTTAAGTGACAGTCAAGCGAGGTAACCCGTGACATAGAGCCCTTAGTCAAGGTGCATCGCAAGTGAATCGCAACTCCAGCTAGGATCAGATAGATTGATACTTCGTTGGAAATTAAAGGTAAGAGAGACCATTTGAATATTCGGATCTGTGTTGCTATTGAAATTGAGCTTGGGCGAGTTAGTTATTGATAGTGGTCCGAGTTACATTATTTCAGAATTATATATTGAGTGTTTATCCACCGTAGATTCTTTCACTAATCATATTATTATCTAATCTGTTATTGGTATAAGTTAAGATCTTAATAAAGTAATATTAATATTATGACAGATTCTGGTTCTTCATTTATTCCTACACCTCTAGCTCTCACGCTGATAATCTAGAAGAAAGGAACCCGAGGGGGAGGACCCTGCACACTGTGTGAAGTAAATTTGCCATTTTGAATTGCAAATGTAATATCTGAGTTTGTCCGTCAGACAGAAGAAATCCTAAAGCATTCTTAATCAGTGATGATCTTTATTAAATTGAAGCAAGATTAAAAAACTCTTATGTGCTGTAAGAAATATTTACATTCGTTTTTACTTTAAATTTGAATTCAAAACCCATCAGCACTATACTATTAAATCTATTTATTTTTTCTTAAATTTCTGCAAAACAATTTCGTTAATGGACACAATTTCGTTGTATTTAATAAGTACCTTTCCTTTCAATATAAAAAAAGGAGTGGGTGTATCAATGCGAACACGTGGTAGAAGTTAACTTCTTCAGCTTGTATGTATTGAATTGTATAATTAAGTTTTATTTTAAAGTAATCTTATACAGAAATAACAAATTTATTATTATAATTATTATTTAAAACTGTATTTAAAAAAATAATTATGATGGAAAAGATATAAGTATGAACAAAATTTTCCTTTTCAATACATAATACTAAAAAAAAAATATATATTGTATACATTTATAGGAAAGTATCATTATTATGAGTTTATTTACATTACGCTTTTTGGTGTTTCAGTGCATACTTTTGTTATCAAAGGCTTGAGGAAACTAATATAAGAAATGTAGGTTTTTTACACTCAATATCATTTAAGAATCTAGAAAACACTGCATCAATCGTAGTATTTGATTCTGTCGTCAATATTATTCTGTTATTTTGTAGGGATACGGCGAAATTGTTTTTTGCGTGTTATTTTTTCCGCTATTTGAGGTAACACTGGAAACTCGAGCCCTATTGTCTTAAGGTATTCAATACTACGTTAGGAACCGTGATTTTTTATTTTTTTTGCAAAAGTGTATAAATGTTTAACATTTATGATAGGTAGTTTAACTTAGATTAGAAATAGTATATAAAATTGTTTTAAAATATTATTATGATAAAAAATTATTTAAATACAATATTTTTTTTGACAAAAAATGAACATAGAATGACAAATTTTGAAAACGTTCTCCTTTTATGAAATATGCATCTATTATAATAATATTTTGTGCATGTATATAGCTCAGACGTCTGTACAGAGGCGGAACTAGAATTTTTGAAATATATAACTTAGAAATGGATTTATCCATATTTTACTGTACCAGAAGGAGAAATTTTAAGAAAAGAACGCGGATAATTATTTCAATTGGTGGTAACTCTGAAAATAATGTGAATCTTTCGAACATCCTAAACATTTCGAACATTTTTTATAAAAGGAGAACGTTTTGAAAAAACGTTGCTCTAAGTTAATTTTTTGCTAAAATATTGTATTTAAATCATTTGTTTTTGTCATAATGTCCTTAAAACAATTTTATACATGTATTCTAATCTAAGTGACACTAAATATCATGAAAATTATCCATTTATGCACTTTTTTAAAATCAGGGTTCCGAACGTAGTCGAATACCTTAATTTATAAATCTAACCAAGAACCTCTGATCTTTTTCCAAATAACACGTGATTTGCAATTCCATAAACACTACTTGGCCAAAATTTCTTATTTACAAACCAGAGATGGGTAAATACGAAACTTTTTCTTTTTCCCGTACTTTCTGTACCACAATAACCCCCATTGTCCAGCAGGATAAGAGCACTTCATTTTGTTCTCATTGTCCACTGACACCTGATAGTGTCAGTCACTGGATAAAAAGAGGGGCGATAGTTCCTTCTTGAAGAGCACTTCATTTTCAAAGCAACCCGTCTCCTAATAATTATTGCTAAATCCAAGATCCGGAAATCTATTACAATAAACACGAAGAGGAATATATACATTAATCAAATATATTAATGTAAGTTCTATTTAAATGACATTGCATTTACTCTAAAACATTGGAAATTTAATGTTTACTGAAAAATGAAAAAACGAACCTGAACTATTTTAACCGTGGGTCAATGGAGTTTTTATAACAAAATATATCGTTGCATGTTGAGAAATTAGGCACAATTCACTTATCCCTTTCTCTACCGACGGTACGTATACGTACCACTCACTTTAAAATTACATAGAATAACTCTTTTTACGAATACTCTGAGGATACTTAGCAGGAATATTCTTTTAAACCCACTCTTCCAAGATATATCACAGCATGGGTTGTATGATGAGTATTTTAACGGGGAAGGTGAATAGTTTTATAGCAGAAATTGTGTTTTCAGCGAATTGCGAAGATTGTCATTTTTGTTCCTAAAATATAGTTAAGGTCAAAATGTGCCCATTCAGTACCACGCAATTTTTCCTGTGTTAAGCTTAACTTCATTTAAAAATTCAAATAAATTCATTTCTGTAATAAAATACACCAAAGTGTACAGCGTATAATCATACCGAATTCCATATGCTCCAAAATATGTTCACATCAGTGTGATCATTGGAAGGAACAAGCAAAATGTAATCTCACTTATAATAATGAGTTCCCTGAATTGAACACATATGTGATCATGATCCTTAATGGTTTAATGAGAAGATTAGAAAATGATTTGACTATTTTAAGTGAACAGTGTATATAATTAATTTTACAGTTGAATATATTTATAATTAATTAGCTCTAACGAATTAAACTTCCCCAAGTTGAGAATTTTGTGTATTTATATTCATTAATTTTCAATGCAGTGATTAGAAAAAAATATGGCATGAAAAAAACTGCAATAATTCATAATGAGGTAGATAAAGGGTTAAAACAACACGAGGTTTATTAGCATCCGACTTCGTAATTTTCAACCTGGGTCAATAATCCTTCAATAGAATCAATCTTCCCATCTTGGGTCCTCTCAATGGAATAATGATCCTAAGAAGAGTACTCGTATCTTTAAGTCTCTGACATTTCAAGTGCCAAAAACTACAATCTCAGTTATACCTCAAGTTTAAAAATATTTAAAGAACTGTACAATTTTTTTCTCTTCGAAAACATTTTGACAAAAGTTAAAATGAAATGCTACGGTTATGGAAATACTGACCAAAAGCAATAAGGTAATTAATGTTGAACAAAAAATAAATTTTTAAAATTATTTAAAAATTACCGAATTTTGCGTCAAATAAGCTAAATAAAATAGTGAAATAGAGAATATATCGTATGGACTATTAAATGAGGGCAGAGAATTTCCTTTAAGTCATCTTTTGGTTGCAAAGTGTTAAAAATTGTAAGCATTAAAAAAATAAAATTTTTACTTAGATAATATTTCTTACGAAAAACAGGCACATTTAAATATTTCGAGAAAAAAAATGTTTAACAGGACACATTAAGTTACAATAGAGAAAAATTGGACAAAAACATAATCGAAATAACACAAAGTAAAAGTCCTTTTTATGTGTGTGTTTTTCGTTTGTCATTCTCACTAATTGACAGAAATCTTCTTTGGGCATTAAATTTTCTCTTTTCTTGCAATAGTAGTAAATTTGTAATAGTAAGTAGTTAGTAGTTAGTAATGTTGCTAAGTAGATGCCATTATTGAAACAAAAATAAATTTTTCATTCGCATTTCTTTTCTCTCGCCAAAATCGGTGATTTTCAATTGTCTTCAATTTTTCTTGTGTAATTCCTGAGAAAATGTGAAGTGGACTTGAGGAAGCAGATGTTGACTCCCAATTTGGAGCGAAACTGGTTTCCGTCGCTAAACCCTTGGCTTTTTCGTAAGATGGCGCTTTTCATTGAAGTGTTTAGTTTTTGAACACTTAATTTTTAAGTTAACATCTATTACTTAAAAATTCACACATCGATTGAAAACAATCGTAATTTTTAAATAAAAAGTCTGAGAAGAATTTTTTAGTAAAAAATGCATAATATTTTTCTACGCACAGAAAAAAAGTTTCATAGATGACTTTTATAAATAACGAAGTTATTTAACGTTTACTTAAAATTTTGAGTATTTTTTAAAAAATAGTAAAAAAAAAACCCAGTTTTTGGCATTCGTTTTTTAAATGACTGATTCTATAAGAGAACAGCATGAACTTTTTTTATGATACAATATCAATTCATTAACGTGGAAGGAAATTGAATGGGAACGGTTTAGAAACCATTTTCATAAAAACGTATCGATTTTGACTCATTTTAGACAAAACTGTAAAAAATAAAAAATTATCATTATTTTGTATAAAAAAATTGATCTTTCCGATTCTGTAAATTTTTTTTGTCTGAATTTGATAGAAAGAATTAGATGGCACACAAAAACTCGGCCTTTTAAATCTTTTTATTTATTTTTTCACTGTTGCCATTTACATAAAACCATAAATCCTTTATTTACAAAATCGCTTCCATACAAGTTGTTTCATTAATTATTATAAACTAAGAGTTTTGAATTTATTTTAGTTTAAATATACATATTATTAAATTAAATCTCGTGGTTATGATAGGAATATCTGTTAAACTCGTGACAGCTTTTTTAAAAACGTGGTGAAAGTCGGAACTTCTTACATCTTTAACTTACGTTCATCGCCTAACCGTAACTGGTAACGTGTAAGGAAAATTTTTCCCTTACGTGCCATAAGAAGTTAACTTAAAAAAAAAAAGCATTTTAACTTTATATTCATAATAACTACATAACACACTTCCAAAGTTCAGACTCCATAATATTTAGCTACAAACATTCTTTTTTGAATACCTTCTTTAGCATAATTGATTCTCAAAGTCAAAACACACTTACAAATGTTATTCCACAAATCTCCAGACTGATAGATTTGTGAAATGCTCGTTCGAAAGAGGGAGTGTTTCGATTTCACTCTCTAATGATCCTTCCCACCTCAATACTCTCTAACAGAAAATTAAATTATGAGTTTGACTAACCGTACCCTTACCCATTTGAAAGACGATGAAAGGATATGAATGTATGCCTGGGGAGTGATTAGAGAAAAAACAATTCAATGCACTTTCGTTTCGAAGAGCTCTCTTTTCAACGCCGGCATAGGTTTTCTCTTAAGAATGGGTTGCTGCATTCCACCAATTTCCTTTGTATTTCTGATGGAATAGAAGTTGAATGTAAGTATATTTCTATGGACTGATGCATGGATAAATATAGATTTGTCATTTAATTTCTATGGCAATTTTAAGGCAATAAATGAAAGCGTCGTTCTCTAAAACATTAGATTTATCCTGTACTTGTTGTAACAATACATGTAGATTATTCTTTGAAAGTAGATAAAATTTGTTTTGTTTTGAGAAAGAATTGTTTTAATTTGATACTTGTTTGTGTAATGTTAAATCAAAGTGTAGGACTTGTGTATGTTAAAACAATTATAAAAAAAAAACATATTTTGTATATCTAAACAAATATATTGCTACGGTAGCTTACTTATCAGCTTTTTATTTATTTGCTTATTAATATTTAATAATATTATTATATCCTTAAAGAAAAATATCCATCTAAAAGTTCTCAGGTATTTCACACGAACAAAATTGTAATAGTCTCCCAAAAGTCTGCCTATCTAACTGTGAATGTTCCCCATTCGTAACATTGGGACTCGAGACCGACTTGAAATTACGAGTATTTGACATGATACAAAACACCACAAATAATTACACACATCATTAGTGATCGTTTTATTTATTATTTTGCTAACTCAGAGAGTGAGGGGAAAGATCAATCTTACTACATAACTAATGTAACTTATCTGAATGCACCAGGTGAACTGTGCTGGCTCTCTGATACCGATACTCCAATAAACTGTTGAAGATAAACTCAGTAACATGAGAATTACCTTACTTTTTCATTTACTTTAGCAGAGCATAAACATCTCGCTATAGGCAAAGAACTGTTATCTATCCCATAAAATAAATGTTATATCGCCCTGACTGTATAAAGGCGATCTCTCTCTTAGTATGGCTGCCTTTTACCTCAATTTATAAAGGGTGTTTTTTTAGAGGTATAGAACTTTAAATTGCAATAAAACAACGATGTATTATTCGATTGACATGAATTTTTTTTATTCGAAAGATAATCTTGTGACATTACATTTTAAATATGATTTCTCGCATATGACTGCCACGGCTGGCTCGGACGTAGTCCAATATGGACGTCCAATTTTCGATGACTTTTTCCAACATTTGTGGCCGTATATCACCAATAACACGGCGAATGTTGTCTTCCAAATGGTCAAGCGTTTGTGGCTTATCCGCATAGACCAATGACTTTACATAGCCCCACAGAAATAGTCTAGAGGTGTTAAATCACAAGATCTTGGAGGCCAATTCATAGGTCCAAAACGTGAAATTAGGCGGTCACCAAACGTGTCTTTCAATAAATCGATTGTGGCACGAGCTGTGTGACATGTTGTGCCGTCTTGTTGGAACCACAGCTCCTGGACATCATGATTGTTCAATTCAGGAATGAAAAAGTTCGTAATCATGGCTCTATACCGATCACCATTGACTGTAACGTTGTGGCCTTCATCGTTTTTGAAGAAGTATTGACCAATGATTCCACCAGCCCATAAAGCGCACCAAACAGTCAGTTTTTCTGGATGTAACGGTGTTTCGACATACACTTGTGGATTAGCTTCACTCCAAATGCGGCAGTTTTGTTTGTTGACGTAGCCATTCAACCAGAAGTGCGCTTCATCGCTAAACAAAATTCGCTAATGAAAATCGGAAACAACGGCAATCTCGTTTTGGGCCCATTCGACGAATCTACGCCTTGCTTGATGATCGTTTTGATGAATTGCCAAACCAAACTGAGAATAAATCACTTCACAGCTGTTGAATCGGTCGCCATCTTGGAAAGTAATACCAACTTAAACTTCTATACCTGGAGAAAAAAACACTCTTTATAATCTTACTCTTTTGCATACCACGTTTTTTCTCTGAAGGGGCCCGGTAACTTTGTGGTCACGACCAAGAGCTTGTCGAACCACGAGTTTGAGTGGTGATGCTGTTGAAGATCTTCAGTGTAGAGGAGCTGACATATGTTAAATCTGCCATGCTTCTAAGTCAGGGGTACTCAACTTTTTTTTCTGCAGGGTCGCATACATATGTCAGCTATTTCACTCGGGCCGTGTTAGTCATTTCATAACAGGCAAAATTCAGGATAAATGGGGAGGGAGGGGGGAGTGCTTTAAGACCCCAAGATAACATTGGAAATTTAAAAAGTGGAAAATTGACAAAATATTATTTACTCCTGTTTTCTTTTTTTTAAATTTTTTATACATATATTTTTTTTTTTTCATTTTTGTCACTAACCCTGAATTAGAAGCATTTAAGAAGCACCTGTTTACAATTTCTGTATCAGTAAACGGTTTCGTATGATTACCAATAATAAAACAAGCTTCATAGGGTGTCTTTGTTACCGTTGCGATATTACCACTGACAAGACACTTTGTTGCTGTTGCAATGATTATTCAAGAAAAGGCTTATTTATCACCTCTTGAAAGAGATCTTCGAGGAAACGTGTAATTGAATGATTCCTGTGTATTGGTATTTTTCAAATACAGCACTGTCGTGACAGATAAAACAATTACGGATCCATGTTTGTTTCCAAATAGTCAACCTCCCAATAGTATTGAAACAATCTATTTTCTTCATATCTTGCAAGCGAAAAATATTCGAAAAGCAGTTAAAAATGAGTTACACACATAAAATATTCGCTTCTCCACTGTTGTCTGTTATCATTAACCGTAACCGTTCCAAATAGAAAAAGAATATGGATTTGTACCCACACGCCTTCGACAGCAAAAGGCAAAATTGATATTCTTAATTTCTTGACAAAGAATTTCCCACCAAATTTTGAATATAATGCTCTTAAATAAGTGAATTTCTCAGAGCAATGTATCATGTCCGAGCCACTTAAAGAGGCTCGGTGGGCCGCAAGTTGAATATAGCTGCTGTAAGTTCTTACTTTAGCGTTGTGGGAAAATTAGGAGTGTGAGGTATTGGCTCAGCTTTCATCTTCATTATTAGACTGAGATGAATTATTAAGAGGTCCGTACCTTTAGCAATAAACCTCGAGTTACTTTAAAATAGACGTTTATCAACACTTACTTTATTATGTATAAAAAATGGCTCTTAAGTTTTCAATAAAGTTTAAAAAAACCGAGTAATTTTCTGTGAAAGAAAGGAGGTGTCGGGGCAGTTCGGATTACAAAAAGGGTTGTACGCCTTTTTAAGGCTGATTCTGTTGTAATACATTCCTCTAGTTCAGAGTTTCCCAAATTTTTTTGTCTCGTAGACCCCTTGCCACGTTTTTCAAACGAACGATACAATATTCGTGGTGAGTGTGTGAGCAGTTGAGTCACTTTGTGAGTTGCGTCATTCGTGCGTGGCGGCTTGTGAGTTGCATCATGTGAGATGGCTTTATGGTTTGTCGTCATTTGTGTGAAGGCTTAATTGTGTTATGTTTCTCTTGGCTTGGTTGCTTGGATGACACCACGATGGCTGCGGTTCTCTTTACATGGCCAGGGACACCAATGAAGGAATGAAGATTCTATCTAGGCACCTTCTGTTCCGAAAACGAGTATTTTAGCCACTACGCCAAAACGATCGTCATCGCGTGGTGGCTATTGCTCGTTTATATCGATATCTCACAGCCACAGGTTCATATTGGTATGTATAATCCTTATTGACACATTTTTTATCTGTATATTATACTAGGTTGGTGCACATAAAATATCGGATTTTATTTACATGCGAGTATTTGTCTCCATCTTTTCGTTATGTTTTTTTCCCCAGCATAACTTCGATTATAGAGTCGTATTGTCCACAGTCTGAGTAACATTTCAACAAAGAAGTTTTCTCAAAAGTTTCCATTTTGTCATTTGTTTTCAATTTCGTAAAAATTCAACCGATAGTCGCGTAATTTTTATAAGAATATAAGCTTGGTAATCATGTTACAAAATCTGCACACAATATATACTGGACATTTGGGAAGAATACTGTTAAAAGTAAAAAAGTGCAGTGCTGGTTTGAAAAGAATTCGATGCGGTGTTTTTTTCCCCCCAACAAAACGAACGACGTAGAAGACCAGAAACATCTGTGAAAAATGATGCTGGAAAACCATAGGTTGAAGTGAAAATAACTGTACCTATTATGCATTGCTAAAGGCAAGGAGATTTGAAATTTGCATGCCCATTACTAGTGAATGAGCATAGTCCAGCACATCTCCACGACAGTGCAAGTTCAATACAAATGCAAATTTCAATGAAGTAAAGTATGAAATTTTACAGCTCCCAGCTCTTTCACAGGATTTTTTTTTGCCAACTGACTTTCATTTTTTAAACATTTAGGACAATTTTTACTGGCTAAACAGTATGAAAATGAAAACAGTCATAGTTATAAAAATTACCCACCAGAATTTGTTGAGTGTAAAGATTAGAATTTCTTTAGAACCTACCTGCATCTATGCATTAAAATCTCCTTGAGCAGTGCCGTTTTTAAACTCCCAGGAACTTCAAATTGTTACATTGCACTATATTTCCAGAGCACCTCCCCCTCCTCCTTCAGTTCTTACCTTGCTAGGTTTGGTTCGGGAGAGGTTTTCTCTTAACTTTCTTACTCAATTTCCTTTCTTTGTTTTTGCTCTTTGGACAGTCTTTCCATTATCCTCCCGCCCTTTGAACCTACAGTGCCTCGAACTTGCAGCCCTAAGGAATAGATAGTGGTATGGTTTGGTCTATCTTGTTCATTTCTTACCTTACGACGTCGCACACAAACCACCCTTTTGTAAATTAGTATAGTAAATTAATGAAATCTTTTGCAATTACAGTACAGAGTGCCATTTTTTCGAAAGAAGTGTCTAATGACGTATAGACGTGCCGTTAAATAATTTTGACTTGCGATTATTGGGGAAATAATAAAACTAAATACGAATAACACAAAACTCTATTTACTACGAAAAAATACTTTTTGAGCTGTATAGTTATAAATGTTTTCAATGTATAACTAAAATGTATAGTTATCCCTGTAATTCAAATTAAAGTAACATTAGTGTGACTTCAGTTGTGGCAGATTGGATGACAAATGAGAATACATGCTGAGTTTGAGTCATCTGTCAAACGGTTTCTTAGCAAGTAATTATTTTTGCTGTTTGTCACTTTTTTTACAAGAGGGTTTGTGATAGGTTTCAAAATACCGTTTTACAGACGATGTTCTGCATACCACTATTCCAGAACATAAAACACGTACCGTTTTGTCGCCTTTACTAATAATGCCATCTCTCTGTCCATCAAATTTGAAATTCTATGTTACACTAACTAACGTGCACTTTTTGTTCTTTTTCTAAACTAGCCATGTTAAACAACAGTTACAAATCATAATTATAACACAGGTAAACTTTAAAAACACAGTCGTGTCAATGAAATTGACTGTGCTATGCGCAGACAAAATTTATATCATAAGCAATTGTGGTATACAACGTAACTAAGGCAAAACGAGTGTACTCCCTGATCCCTCGAGTTTGTTCATAATACTTTACAGTGAACTTTGAAATTTTTAAAAATAAAATGCAAACCATCTTGATCGCTAACGTGCCAAAAATATTGCGTCGCGTGCCACTGGTTCACCATCCCTGGTAGAGAGTATACATTATTGTATGAACCGTTTTCAACTTGTTAATTATCATCTTCTTCATCACTTATCGCTGTACTCTCTTTTTCTTTCAGATAACTTTGTTTGCTGAGTCACTGTTATTGTACTTGTACAAACGAAGGTTTTCTTCGAGCTTCGACGATTTCAAAATGATTTATGGCATCGTTGTATTTAATTTCCCTGCGAATATCGTTTTGAGTTCTTTACAGCATCAAACTGTTAAGCTTTTCATATTTTTCATAGTAGATTTCATTTCAGTCTTTGCTCTCTTAAGGGCGGAAATGCTTCCCTCTACTCGCTAGACGAGTTGTAATTTAATTTCTTTTCTTTTCTTTTCGCACTCCAATCTTTTGCTTCCCTAAATATTTTGCGCCTTCAGCACGAGCCTCATGTGCGTAAGTGAAAACCCAGCCCTGTCGTGTATTCAGATAAGCACCAACCTAATAATGGTATGCATAAAACTATTGATTTGTAACATTTGTAGTGGGGGGAGGGTTAGTGTACTGTACAGAACTATTAACTCATAGAATCATTTTATCTTCTGAGCTTTCAGAAGATTCACACTCCTTCTATCCCTTTGTACACTAAAACAACCTCCACCCCCGTGAAAGGACGAATTCCCCTTTTGGATGAATCGAAATATCCATCTGATTACTTTTCACTTCAAATGGAGTATTATCTCGATTCTGAATTCTTTGTTATCGAGTCCCTCTGCTACGCCTATTGTCAGAAAATTAAGTTATGGGTTTGACTAACTATATCCTTACCGGTTTGGGAGACGACGAATTAGAATGAATGCATCCCCGTGGAATCATTAGCAAGAAACAATTTTGCCTGTCCTCGTTTCGAAAAGCACTCTGTCCTTTCCCTCCTTTCCGCTTAAGTATCGTCTGCAATTCCAGCTCCCTTCCCCATGAGGAAAGATATCGGAACTAGAGTCATTGGTAAGAAGACTGCGAAATAGATAAACATAGAAAAGCTATTAATTTCATTTGGCTGTTATAAATAGAGGAATGCTTCATTTCAGAATTGCCAGCCTGTGGAATGAGCATTTGGTAATAGATAATAGATTTATGCAATAGTTTAAGGTTCGTATAATATTCAACAGCTTCCGAAAAGAAATGCAGATAGTCTCTATAGGTCAGTGTTTATCAAACTGTAGGGCACGCACCCCTAGGGGGGCGTGATAACTCTAGGCACGAGCCTATTGAAAAGTCGAAAACAAAAGATTACTTTAAAAAAATTATTAACTTATTGAAAGTAAACAAACAAAATAGTTTATCACGTAAGAATAAGAATAAAACAGCATTTACACTGATACAATACACTTACAAATAAATGTATCAGTACTACGCAATGTATTTTATACATAATTTATCAACACTAAATTAAGAACAAGTTTAATAATTACCAGTGACTCCAACGGGGCTGCCATACATAAAATTATATTACCTTAATATTTTGTTCGGTTAATAATTAATCCCTTAACTGCAGATTAAAAGTTACGCAGTTCGCTCCCCTATACCACCCTTTTGCACGTGTGCACGCCGGGGTGCAATGGGGGGCGGGAAAGAGAATTAATAAGCAAAACCTCTGAAAAAAGTAAATGTTTTGCAAACACTGCCAAGGTCCTTTTGTTGCATTCCAAAACCTTCAGAATAATTGTATGGATAATAGTAAGCAGAAAAACATTGTATTTCGGCCAGACGTATATACACGTCCGGTTTAATTTACGATTTGACTGACCAAGACGTTTATATACGCCGGGAGTACTTGAGAGATTAAAGTCGTTTGTAGCTTTAGCGTCGAAGTATCGTATCATCGTATTATTGAACGTTGAGGGAGGGGGGCGATGAAAATTATGATTGAATATTGGGTCACAAGTATTGAAAGTTTGAGAAGCACTGCTATATGCGCATATTTTAAGGATAATAATATAGATGGTTTAGATCAACTTTTGCAATTACTTAAGATCGATGGTAATTTAATTTACCTTACTTTATATCAAGTTTTAGGATTAAATATTCACTTAATTCTTTAATTCCGTTTTTACACGATAGATACTTTCCCGAAAATAAACGTGTTAAGAAAAATCGTGTAAGAAATTTATTGCACGCATTGAATAATAGAGGGTTTGTTCCAGTTCTAATAAATGAGTAAAAATTATATAATAAAGAATAAGTTTTCATGCTAGTAATTGAAATTGGGATAGTACCTTTCGGCGTTCTAAAAACACATTTTTCTAAAATGTTTTTGTAATTTTTCCGATTTATATAGAAGAAGAAACAAATATCGAATATTATCTTACATTAATCGCTCTTTCTTGTCCATTAATCTTGAGCCTCGTTTTAGTTAAGGTATCCGACTATATATATACATGCGATGACTTTTTTTTTAAAAAAAATGGACATCTGGAGATTTTTTTTGTGTGTGATTTTTAGATTTATATTAAGTAAATTTTTTTAAAAAAGAAATATGCTGACATTAAAATGTGAGAAAAAAATTATTATTACTAAAGTAGGAAAAATCTACAAAAAATTACATAAATGGGACCCATTTTGTACAAAAGTATATGAACAAATTTTTAATTTTTCAATTTTAATGTGTTGCTTTTCGATTCATTTTTGAAATGACCTTCAGGATAAGAGATATTTTCATTTCTACAAAAAACTAGTTAGTTATTATATGAAATAGATTAAAAAATCAGTAATTATATTCACATAAGGGGCTGTAAATTTTGTAGTAAAACAGTGATTAATAAATCTGAAGGTTAAAACTTTTCTACTATTACACAGAACATTCACAAATAAATTTTAGTTAATTATTTTCAAAACCTTCTGAGCAATCGCTGTCCCCGTGGAAGCATTTTGAAAAAATCACATTTCAAATAAAACACATCTTAAAGTTTGAGATCCTTTGTTTAAGTTAATGTATCTGCTTTTATTAAAATACATTTAGTTTCTGTTCTATTGAATGGAAAATAAAACACTTGGTATTTTTATAAACCTAATACGATGATGACCAATAAAATAAAATTATAAAAAAAATTGTTAATTTTTAAAAAAAATGTGAATTGTTGAAAATGAATGTTTCAATAAGGACTGTTTATGCAAATGTTCTACAATTTCCATCCTCGCAGTGATAAAGTATTTTATATCTACATTTGGGGGTCGTGGGTAGCCTAGTGGTTAGAGAATCGGACTTCAGACTGGAAGGCTTGGGTTCAATGCCCGACTCGTTAAATCAGTGGGTTCGAAAGTCTTGTTGGCTGAATCACGAGTGCAGGTGACTGGAGAATATTTCCCTCCCCTTCAGTTTCATGCCTAAATTGGGGAGGGGGAGATAGGTGGTGCCACCATCTATCGTCTTTTCGGGGAATTTCACCGAGCTAATTCGTACTGTCACCTGTATGGTGCTCAAGTCCAAGGCCAACGACAGGCGTACCTCTAGCCCCTTGCCACGATGAATTTCTTGGGTCTTGATCTGACTACGTCAGACAGGTGGCATTAGTCACAACAATAATATATCTACATTTTTTTTTTTTAAATTCCCAGCTTGCTGCTATTAAATAGCTTGTGTAGTAGCATAGTATGAGTGCCTCAGTTGGAGAAACACTGTTTTAATACAACGATGGGTATTACAAATCATTGTAACACCATGTGTTCTTTTTTTACCCTTGTTAACCAAATTCTAGCATTAAATTTTAAAAGCATTTAAAAATATTCTAAAAATACTCACCTCTTACCCTAAAAAAAGACGGGACTTTTTTTTTTTGAATTTCTTAACCAGGATTATATGTATCATTAACGGAGGTTGATCTCCTCAAACCCCATTCCTAGTGGATCTCTACTCAACAAATTTAACATGCTTGAAAACTCCCAATTCTGTAGGCCTAATATTTCAAAAACGAAATTTGTTTTACCCATAACTCCTCCGTAATCCACAGCAAACTCTCTTGGAAGTCGATTTCAGCATAATTAGTTCTTATTGGATTCCTACTTCATAGAAGAAATAAATTTGCTAAATTTAAATTTGTATGTCTAGCATTTGAAAACCGGAACTTGTGTCTGCAATGCTCTCTTAAACACTCATTTGGCAAAATATTTTCCATTACAGAGATAGCCTTAGCAGATATCTATGTAAAATGAGAGAGCCTCGTTGGCCAATTTTAAATCTGTAAGTCTAACAGTTTAAAAACAGTTAATTTTTATCTGTAAACACCCATAACAGCCCGCAAAACCCTTGTGAGTCGATCTGCACAAAATTCGTTCTCAGCTCATCTCTACCCAACAGAAGTAGCATGCTTAGGAATTTTTAATTCAATAAGTCTAATTTTTCGAAAACGGTTCATTTTCTTGTATATAGCGCCCCCTTAATAAACCCCCCGCACTCCACTTTTGAAATCAATTTGTGCAAAAGTCGTTTTTAGGGGATTTCCGCACAAAGAAAGTTATACGTTTTCCAAATTCTAAGTTTTTAAATCTAATAGTCCAAAACGGGAAGTTTCGTCAATAAAGCCCCCTTAACCTACCTTGGTAGTCAATTTCCATAAAACATATTTTTATTGGTTCGCTACTCAATAGAAAAACAATGTTTATAATTTTCAAGTTTATCGGTGTTTTTGTTCAAAAATAGGAAATTTTGTAACAAACCTCCTTGTACCAGCTAAGCATACCCTCTTCGAAGTTAATTTCCATAAAACTCGTTCTTAATGGATATCTGCTCAACATAGTAAATATGATTACAGAATTTCAAGTTTGTAAATCTTATAAGTTAAATAAGGATTTTTTTAAAATACTGTAGCTACTCTGTAACCCTCTAGTGAGTGGATATCTATAAAACCCCTTTTTAGCGATTTTCTACTCAGCAAAAAGAACATGTCTGCCAAATTTCAAGTCTGCAGATTTAATAGTTTCAGAGATGCTGTGATGCGTGTGAGTGAGTGGCTTTTTTCTTATATTAAAAGGTAGATTTGTTCGAAGTAATAAATCAAGATAACATTTAGCATTCGACGATAGCTTGTATTCGATAAATTCAAGTATCAAAAATTTAGTTGCGAGAGCTGCCACCAATTAAATGGCTCTCATACTTGGAGACACTTGACTGCAAATGCTTTAATTGCCAAAATGCAACCCCTTAAAAGAAGATCATTGGAAGGATATGTTTCGACGCAAAAAATGCTTATGTTAAAATGCATCTGGATAAAGGCCTGCTTCAATTGCTATAAATAACATTTCTAGAATACAAATGCATAAATTTAGTGTCCATATTCAATCAATGAATATTTTCTCTCTTCTCTTTTACCCATGTATTATGTCTTGCGACAAAAGAGACTGCATCTATCTAGTTGTGTTCCTCTCAACCTTTTATGTTTTTTCTGATTTAGCCGCCAGTTTTTCGAAGACAGTCTAAGATTCTTTTTTTTTCATCAATAATCAAGAAAGCAGCAAACGGATTTCATTAGAGAAGGGATTAGAAAAGGTTCGAGTTCCTGGGGTTGTTTCCGGGGGAAATGATGCTCCGGTTTGCGCTGAATTTTATTTCCCGTTCACGTCCTAACGTCTCCGGATGTTAGGACCTTTCTATTAACGAACTAAATAAAGTTGCTTCAGCAGAAGTCGTGTTTGTAAAAAAATAAATAAATGCCTGTTTGCTGTTTCTTGCAGAGAATGGAACTGCTTGACTTTGATTGACCTGGATGGAAAGATGAATGAAAAGCATGGATTAAGAATAGTAGCCGAACAACTAAACTCTCCACTTCGCTGCATATTTCATGGCATTAAACGTTCCATTGTATCAAAAAATATTTTTATAATCCTGGTCTCTTGATTTAAAAAGGACAGGACTTGAGTTTTTAAAGCAAGCACAGATTTATCAATAACTAATCTGTGCAAGGCATGTATTTGGTCATATTCTTATTTTCAAACGAATCTTGAAGTGGCCGAGGACTTATATTCGAAGGATTTCTTAACTTTAAGAGTTTTAATTAAGTGATAACAAAATGGTTTGGGAAAATAGCTATAAAATGAATATATATATATATATATATATATATATATATATATATATATATATTCATCCTTTTGCTTTTATAAATAATTTAACGAATTCACTAAGGCCGTGGGTAGCTTAGTGGTTACAGCACCGGGTTTCATACCGGAGGGCCTAAGTTTGATGTCTGATGCCACCAAATACCTTCCGAGTACACACGGAGTACGTGCTCATTAAATCAGCTGGTCCGAAAAGTCTTGTGGGAGGTCGTAGCAGAGAAACCACGGGTGTAGAGGAATATTTCCCTCTCCTCCCCTCCAGTTCCATGCCTAAATTGTGAAGGTAGTGATAGGTGGTAGCGATATCTATCGAGTAGAAGCCTAAACTGTCTCAGGTTATGGCAACTTACATTTCTTCCCTTCGGGAAGTACCCGGCAACAACGAGCTCACTTTAAGAAAAATATTAGAAGTTCGCACTATATATCATTAGGTGTACCAGAAATTTCTGTTCATTCCAGTTCTATATACATACTATAGACGGGTTTTAAATGGATTAGAAAAGGTTGTCGAAATTACACTAGATTAATGTATTATTTCTGTTATGAATGTGATGATAGAGCAGTGCTTCTCAAGTTTCAATGTCCGCGACCCAATATTCAATCATAATTTTCATCGCCCCCCCTCATACAATAACAATGTATTTGTGGGAATCCCTCTGGATTCCACCCTGGACACCAATATTGAATTGAGGCAAAGGACGACCAGACGACATTTTTACAATAACAAACTATATTTATTTAATCTAATCAATTATGAACCATCTAATTACAAAGATTTATCAAGATGTGTACGGCAATGTGATTGACCCTAGCTATTAAACTAAATCACGAAATATGATACTCATCAAATATTAAACTCAATATCGAACGGGACTACAGGAATTAGAGGACCGAGAGATACACGCAATTTAATTACTAGCATTCATTAACTTCTCACTAACTTTATTATATATTTACTCTTATGATCCTATAATCTAAATTTAAATATCACCTGCCTTTTACTTCCCAGGAGGATCAAACTTTCCAATTGTAGATCGCTGCCTAATAATTAGCGAGACGCTAATCGCACAATCAACTTGAATCTTCTTATAACTCCGCAACCTTTCTCTTGGCGTATAACCTCTTCTGCTAACTTACAACACTCCTTAAATACTTTGACTAATTTGCATATCCCGGTTTCTTCTTTTTGAGCTGGTTGGAAATATACGCGAATTTACAATCCCCAAAGACGCCCAAGAGTATTAGTGATAAAGTGCCGTACAGATCCGTCACACATTGAATTCAATAACTATACTTCGATGCTAGAACTCCAATGCGACCTTAATCTCTTAAGTTCCACCGGCTTATATAAACGTCTTGCTCAGTCAAAGCGTTAATTTCCCCGAACCTATATATGCGTCTTTCCGAAGAACGATCTTTTCTCTGCACCGCTATCCATATAATTATTCCCAAGGCTTTAGAATGCAAAAAAAGAACCTATGACAATGTTTGCGAAGGATTTACTTATTTCAGATTATACACTCTTCTTTATTCTCCCCCCCCCAATACACCACATATGCGCCCCTACGTGGAAAACGAATCTCGTAAATTTTAATCGGTAGTTGATTAATTATAAGATGTACAAAAAATTATTAAGTTATGTATTATTTTTTGTATATAATTTAATATATGACAACCCCACGGGGTCACTGGTAATTATTAAACTTAGTATTGTAAAATTAATTATATAAAATACATTGTGTAGCACTGATACATTTGTAAGAGTGTATTTGATTTTTTATTATGTCAGAATATATTTTGTTTCTTTACTTTCAGTAAAGTAATATTTTTTAATTCTTTTTTATTTATCTTTTGTTTTTGACTTTTCAATAGGCTAGCGCCCCCCTCGTAGTGTCGTCACGCGCCCCACATTTTGAGAAATGCTGTGTTACAGAGGACACTTAAAATCTAATCCATTTATTTTTTTTTCTTTTCTCCTCACTATATCCCTTTTTTCCTCAAATATGAAGTGACCGGAAGATGCCTTGAGGAGAGGTGTTAAAAATAGTCGAATGGTGTGTCTCAAATGATAGAAATAACTTACGGTGGCTAGACTTTCTGTTTTCGGCGCAAGTTACTTTTAACTCACGTCCCAAAATCCGGCGCTATGTAGTATATCGACCTCGTCAATTGACCATTGTTCTAAATCACGAAACAAACTAAAAAAGGGCGTTATTCAACCAATATAGTTGAAGGTATTTTCCCTCTTTGAAAAAAAAATGATTGATTATGCATAATTTGGGTGGGAAATTGCAGAATATAAAATATTTTCTCTTAAGAATATGTATTCCACTTTGTTCAGTTTGAAATAATTCAAATGATTTGGACTTCGTGCTTGTGTTTTAAGCTGAATGATCAACGGACTTTTCACAACTCAGCAATTTTTACTTAATGTAATCTCAACATCTGAATGTAAATACATAAAAATTGCAAAACAAACTTTAAATTTTGCCTCAAAAGCCAACGTTGAGGCTCAACCTTACAGGTATTAACACCAGGATTATTCTGAATATCATCAATGGGAGTATTGCAGCAGGGAAATTAACATAAGTGTCGTTTTTGTTATTAATTCTAAAGAAGATATTTTAGGTAAATATCTCTTTGAAAATACTTGAGATCTTGCTCTTAGATAAAATTGTCCATATATTACTGCGTGAATGTGGAAAGAAGAGTGCCACGTCATGTGTCGCCCTCGTCAATTGAACATTGTTCTAAATTACGAAACAAACTTGTTGTAGTAAGGGGCGATTTTTAAATGATCCAACATAAGTAGCTGAAACCTTAACAAAAATTAACGCAATGGAGAAGATGCATAAATGGGACACTGACACAGAAAACTTTAAGTAACTTTACAGAAAAGAAATATATATATATATATATATATATATATACTAGAGGACCCGATAGACTTTGTCCTGTACACACATCTTAAATTAAAAAAATTCCTAATTATTATATGAATAAGCTTTAACAATCTGGACCGTTTTGAGTAGAATTTGTTTAAAAACTAATTTCAATATAATTATGTGCCAAGTTTTATACTTCTGGCTTGCTTAGAAGTGAAACGCACACACAAACTGTTTACGATATAAATAATTTTAAATAAAAAAAATTTAATGTGTGTAATCAATTATCTACACATATAGATTGTAGGTTAGGATAATTGTTGTCAACGCACGTGTAAATTTAATAGAAAATCATGTAAAATACTCACTTCAGTTGCATACTAAATTTGGTAAATGTATAGTTTTTTATGCACACTTCAAAACTCTTCAAACACTAATTACATCTGAATGTAATAATTTAATTAACACACGAAATATTTCAACAAAATAATAGCACGAAGTGACAAAATTTTTTCCTGAAATGATCACTGCACCAACTGTCGGGACCAACTTGAATTATAATAAAATATTTTTGAATATTCTATTCTGCGATCGTAGCGCAGTCTGCCAGATCCAATGTAAAACATTCCAAGATCAACAGTTTATAAATAAAAAATTAATTAAATAAACATTTCTAAACCGAATTATAAATCTAAACCATTCTCGAGTCCACTGGAACAGACAAAAACTTGCATCAAAATCGGTCCAGCCGTTTAGGAGGAGTTCAGTTACATACACACGCACAGAAGAATTACATATATAAAGATTATTTGAAAAGATATTAATTAAAAACGCTAAAAAGTGTGAATAGTCTCTCATTTTAGTAACAATAAAGACCGGGTTTGGCCAGTTTGGCTGAAAATCAATTTTCGACGCCAACTTATGTCTTTTTCAATTCCTACTATTAGCTCACGATCTCTATACATATTTTATTTGTTTATTTATTTATCTTTGTGGAATTTTTAATCGTTAATAAAATACATTTTAAAGCGCTCAATTGAGCTGAAATGTAATGTACATGATTATTTTGGATGACAATACAATAATTTAATTTTAATTAATAAAAATTGATTAAAACTAATTATTTAAAAATTACAAATACAGCCATGTTGGCGACTTAGCGATCCTTTTGCCGACTTAGTCAAAATTTGAAAAGGTTTTTTCTCACGTGTTAAAGCATTCAGTTGAAAGGAAATTTTATATACACGATTGTTTTGGATGACAAAATGATACTTTAATGATAATTAATAAAAATTAATTACCACTTAATGTTGTGATTCTGTCATATGTATATACATATTTATATATTAATTGCAACTATTTAATAAAAAGTAGCTTAACTAAATTTTTTCTTGGTTGATCTAAGTAGGAATTGATTTAAAAATAATTTTTAATATTACTTGTTCATAACAATAGCGTTGTTACAACAATGCAGGTGAATGTTGAGTTGTATTCTTTGAATGTTTTAATTAATATATTTTTAACTAATTGCGATATCGGACCGAATTTTGAATCTAAACCATTCTCGAATTTACTTGAACCCACACAAAAAATTTCTTCGAAATCGGTCCAGCCGTTTAGGAGGAGTTTAGTGACAAACACACGCACAGAAGATTTTTATATATAAAGATATATATATATAATTTTGACTTATATAAATTTTATTTAAACCTGCCGTCTTGGTTCCTAAGTTCTAGAGTTTGCTATTGTACTCTACTGTGGGCAATATATCTAATATATCTTACTAACATGACTGGTTATACTAATTTGTATATATTTATGGATTTATATATATACATATATATATATATATATATATATATATATATATATATATATATTGTGTGTGGAAGAAAAAACAAGCGTACAAAACAAATTTTGGTGTGTAATTCTAGAAGAGGAACATATATTCACACTAGAGAGGCGAGTAAACAAGAATGTCTTATTAATTTTGACTGATAAAATCATAGCATTTTTTCCCTAAGGAATACATCTGTAAGCATATAGTTAGACACCAAGCATTTTCCTTATATTTGAAGTACAAAAACATAAATTGCTTACGCCCCTATTTGTTTTCTAATCCATTTTCATACAACACATTTTTGCGCCTACATTGTGTCCAGGAATAACAGGAAACACAAGAAAATGAAAAAAAATTGCTTAACTAAGCCTAACCAATTTTCTCTTCTTCGGAATTCATGTTCTTTTTCGAATAAGAAGATTCTTCGAATGGAAGATTTTCGATGAACGGTTAGCTCGAAAAGTATTGTTAGGAATGAAATAAGCAGAACTTGTGAGTTACTGCAGTTGTTTCCACAGGATGATGTTCTCGTATTCCTCAAGTTCGATTTCTTGTTTTCGCTCTAACTTCCGGAGACGTTTCCATTAACGGATTACATCTGATAGCCAAAAGAAGCATCGTAATGGAGAACTTTCAATAAAAAATGCTGCAATTCACACTCTGCTTCGAATAAAAATAGGAAAGACCTTTTGTTGTTTTGAATACGATCGAAAATAAAGCAGAAATTTTTCACAAGTACATATTTTTTCTCTAAAATTAAATGATGTGATTTTCATTAAAGAGATAAGTTTCTACGAAACATTATCTTCTATTTCATTTAAGTGTTTAAAGACTGCAACGTTTTTCTAGGGGTTATTAATAGTTTAGAGCTCATATATAGAAACAGTCACTAATGATATTTTAAATTTTCTCTGTTTAACAAACGAGAGACAGTTTTTTAATGTGCGAAATGTATTTCCTATATAATTATATCCAAGTTTTATCTCTTAACTTTTCCTGGAGTCTTAAGCTGACAAGAAATGAGTAAAATGTTTACATTATGTTTATTAGCAAATTTTGAAAGGTTAGTGAAATGCAAGTATAAGGTGTTCCAAAATAAATCAAATCCTAAATCATTTTAGTATTAGCTTTTTAAGGTGTCTTACACCTTACTATATAAGATAGAAACCATGTAAGTAGTTCGTTCTATCCATGCAAGATTATAAAAGTTCTTTCGGAAATGTTGATTGCACGGCCCAACCACAAACTGCCACGATGAATCAGAGTGACTTAGTGTTCTTTGTCTAGAAATGATGTCGCTGCATGTATTCTAAACTAGTTCTTCATGTACCCTCAACAAAAATATCACAATTATATTTAGATCAGATGACCGTGAAAGTGTCGTAGATTCTTCTAGATAATCCTTTCATGTGTCAAAACTGAGTTTCCTGTTTCCAAGAAAGGAACAGTGGCCTCTACCTTTTTGCTTTTTATCCACAGCTACATTTTCTGTTACTCGCTGCCTCTGGACATTCTCGTTCAACACGTGCCACAGCTTGGTATTAAAAATGCTATCACGCTACACTTAATCAAATAAATTTCCGGTTTCCATTTTGTCCTCTCCCATGTTCAGTTTCGATATATTTTGGATCGTGGGTCTATGGAGAGAGAATTATTATTATTAATAGGAACTGACCTATGCGAAAAAAGATGTTCTAAGGTGTGGAAAGTAAGGGAAAAATATTTAAAATAATAAATTAATGTTTCCACAAAGGGGCAGAGTTTTCGAAAAAAATTGGAATGATTTAAATGTACTTAGATGATTTATATTAAAAAATAAAGTTATTTTTCTACAATTTAAATAAGCAAAATCAATGGGTATTGATATGTGAGTACTTATTAGTGAATTAGTACAATGCACATTGCAACATTTTAGAATATCAGCTCTCTCACCCCGCACCCTCTAGATCCAAGCTTTTATCTATCTTTCACTTTCTCGTGTACTGTCATTTCGACAGTGTGTGTTTTCAGAAATTTTTTTTAATGTTAAAAAAAATTGTTAAGTGTATACCTGATGCTTTTTTGTAAGTATTTTGTTGGTGCCCTCTCATCACAATAAATGTTAAAATGTACTATACGGCCGCTTTCCCTTCAACAAAAATTACTTTTCACCATAAAAAAGCTCCAACACATAAATTTCGTTCCCCTTATAGAAATACTTAAAATTATTTTTTATTTTATTTTTCAATCAATATAGGTAGGTTTCTGAGTTCTGAAAACAAAATAATCGATCCAGCTTACAAAACATTTTCTTTCCTGTATTTCATTAATTTTTAATATGATCTTTTTTTCAGTTAAGTTATTCCCGCTGGTAAATAAAAATAATTGTTTTGAACCAACATTAAGCTTACTACTTTTATTTCGTGAAGTTTTATACGCCTGGTTCAGTCTTAAGGCAAATGGCTTATTTATTTTTTGACATTGTTTTTTTCTCTGTTCTAGAATTTGTTTTAAAAAAAGCTTTAGAAGTTTATGTACTTTTTTTAATATTCTACAAATAGAAAAGGCCTACATTTCCATAAAACAAGAAATAAACAAAATGATCAAGGATCAAAAATTTCGGCCAGCTTTAATCAAGAAACGTCGAAAATCTTCCTTCCTTGGGTGTTAGCTATTCTAAAAGCGATAATCTAATTCCTCTGTTTTACCTCCAAACTGCTTAATCAAAGTTTAGTACAGTAATTGACAGATTAAGTTTCTATTTAAGAGAATATTTCCACTTCACTGTACCTTTAACCTTATTCAGACTGAGTTTTAATGTAGAAAGGTTGTATTATTTGCTTCCCTAGTAAAAGCTGGGAAGTGTATGAACGAAAGTTAAAAAAAGTTTTAAGCTTGTGAAATTCAACCTCCAATTAACACCTGTCAGATTTTATTAACAGCATTTCTGAATTATTACCGACTGTCACAATTCTCAAAAGATCAGGGTGCATTAGTAATTACAAGTTTGAACTCTTTCCAAGAAGCTTTGCGTTGTACTTATTATTGGAGACAAATCACCTGAATGTGCTAGAAATGTTTTAAAATAAATGTTAGTGGAATTTAGCCGCTTTCATCAAATGTATTAAATTGATAGCTTGAGAAAATGAAGGTAACAAACAAAACACGCATCAATTGGAAGGTAATAGTATATTACTAGGACAAGATGTGGGAAATTATTATTTTCAAATTTAGGATAGAGTCACACATGAAGTTTAAAAAAAATAAGCTTCTTGCTAATCTAGTGAAAGGGATGTGTGAATATGTGTTTACCAATGCTGCATTATGCTGCAAAACGAGGGATATTGGTGACCGACCTCGAATTTGAATCATGATCATGTAACACCTTAACTGGCATCCACTCGCCTAACTTTTACACCACGACAACGTGAGGACTTTAATCCTTTACAGATTTAACATACATTAGTTTTCAGGTCTTTAGTCGCAATAGAGGGATGAATCCGCAACCAAGAGTTCGTGGTTTTAAACATTGATCTACCGTTGCCACCTATCGGCAGGATCAGAGCTTAAAGAAATTGGTTTGATGTGCACTTTTCTCAGATTCAGGCAAGGGAATTGTTCTGATTTCTTTCTGATTTTATATTGTTCTTTGTGCAACGTGTTTATGAATTCATAATAAAATTATGGAAGAAATTTTTGAAATGCTGGCTTAGAATCGAACAAAATGAACCTCGAGTCAAGGAACTATAATACTGCCTCAGTATCTGAATGGTTACGGTTTGGAACTCATGGATAGCGTTACTTATGTCGTGTCATAAGTTCGAGTTCTGGTGTTACCGATGACTCACCACGTCTAGAGGCTGATACATGTTACATTTTTCAGAGCTCAAAGTCTTCACGTGGGTGAGATGTGGATGTTTGAAAAGAGGGCCACCAGCTCAAGTGTAGTGCCCGTCTTTTGACAGAGGTTCAATTTGATGAATTCTTTCAACAGTAACAGTCGTCTTGCGTTGCACAGTGCAACGTTAATAAACAATATAAAATATTTTTTTTCTTTTGAAATATTTTATTTTTAATCTGTTCTTTATCGGCGTCTCATACTAAACGATGAAGAGAGAGTTTCCTCTTTGAAATCGAATCTTTCTCTAGTTGAACGTTTATTTCAATTCTCCTTTTTTCATGCATTTTTTTATTAGATGGTGCAATTCATTCTAATTCATCACAGTTTTTTTCAATTGAATAGCTTTGATTCTCGAAATGATGATTATTTCGAATTTTTCGGTAATTGCAATTTCATTATATAGTGTTAATTTTGCTTGTTAAAATAGTTTTTACGATGGCCGTGACTTCCAGGAAACTCTGAATTGAATACCTCTCAGTTGGAATATGTTAGTTCTCATTCATTAATTATAGCATTTATTTTAAACATAAAGAATCAGAAGACGAGGATCTGAGCTCAGTAAGGTTATTGGTAGAAGTAAAAGAACAGGGCGTCAACTTCTTACGTCACAGCTTCTAAAAGTTTCAATATTCGCGACCCAATATTCTATCATAATTTTCATCGCTCCCCCCTCATACTATAACAATGAATTGAATTCAATAATATTATACTTTGACACTTAAACTACGATACGGCTTTAACATTTTAAGCACTCTGGCGTATAAAAACGTCTCGCTAAGCCCCCAGACGTATATATACGCCTACGTTAATTACTGTATCGTAAATATTCATTTCGCCACGGTACTGCATACATCTTTATATATATAGTTCTTCTGTGCGTGTGTATGTGACTGAACTCCTGTGGCCGCGGTAGCCGAGTGGTATAGATATCGGACCGTGGCTTGCCTTGTCACCAGTTTGAGCCTAGTGCCACTAAAGACTCACCGTGTAGGGCAGCGATGCACGTTAAATCTGTCGAGAGCTGAAACTTCCTCCCTTTGGTGTGGTGTGGTAGTTAGGAGAGCTCAGGTGTCGTCCACGTCACTTGACCATGGTTCAAAATTACGTGGTCCGTCGCCAAAAGCCCTCGTGTAGCTAAACAGTGCGACGTTAATAATAAATCATCATCATCATCATGACTGAACTCCTCCTAAACGGCTGGACCGATTTGGATGATATTTTTTGTGTGGGTTCAAGTGGATTCGAAAATGATTTAGATTCACAATTCGGTCCGATATCACAATGAGTTAAAAATGCGACAAAACTATGTAAGGGCGCCCGATTGTTCATAAAAAATCTTAGGCAATATTCTTGAGGCCACTGTTTTGAGTGGCAAACTTCAAGGTGAAGTTGTACTTCTACCACAGATCCCAATGATTCTTTCGGACTCACATACCCATTCAAATGTTTGCAATTTCCAATTCGCTTGGCATTTGGTGAAACAATGACAATTTGTGGTTTAGATTTAGAAAACCCTTGCTTTTCGCACGGCCAATTATATGTTGCATGTCTGAGGTTTGACAAACTATAGCATTTGTTTGTTTATACCCCTCAAGGATTAACCAAAAACATTGTACATTCAATGGCATTACGATAAATTTATTTTTGTGCATTAAAAATATACCTGTTATGAAAATAGCTCGAGTTTTATCTTTTTTACCCTTTAATCAAAACAAGTTTAAGTTTATATTCAGAATAGGTTCTATATTCAACTTAGTTCATGGTAAATACATACACACGCAATCGCGATAGGTCAAATTGTGGTAACTGTACGTGTGATGATAACTTTGTTTATAAAAAATTTCATCAAAATGGTTCAGATTATTACAACTTATTCAAAGAAGTTTGTAATTTTCGGATTTGACGTGTGTACAGAACGTTTGTCGAGACCACTAGTAATTAATGAAAATTAATTGATAAGAACTAATTATTTAAAGAATTACACATACAACCACGTTGGCATCATTTTTGGCCACTTAGCGACTTGTGCCAAAACTTGAAAAGGTTTTTTTTCTCGCGCGTGTTAAAGTATTTAGTTGAACTGAAATTTATATGCACGATTTTTTTGGATAACACTATACTTTAACGATAATTAATAAAAATGAATAACCCTTTAATGTTGTGATTCTGTCCTATGTATATACATATTTATATTAATTGTAACTATTTAATAAAAAGATGCTAAAATAAAATTTTTCTTTGTTGATCCAAGTAAGAATTGACTTAATTTTTTTTATATATTACGTGTGTGTTTTATGTATATATTTATTTTAAATACCTCTAAGTTATTGCGTTAATATATATGGTATTAAAGTGTAAGTTGACCACACCAGTAGGTAAAACAAGAAACTATTTAATCATAAAAAAAAGTTTACATTTTCGAATTTAGGGTCAATTTTCAGCAGTAAAACATGTTTTTTCTGGGTCAAAAATTTGAAGGAGAAAAAAGTCCCATCAAGAAAGGCTTACTTTATGTTTTCAACACATAGTTTATTTTTCATTAAAGGTACCAGTATAGTTTTATTTCCCTGGAAATTTCGCTACAGTTTATTTTTTAAAGTTAGCTCCGTAATTTTTCCACTTAGTTGTAATAAGTTTTATAACGCTATAAAGTGTTTTTAGTAGACTCGCGCTAAGTAATTATACATATAGATGTTTAGGTAACGCTAATTTTCTACAAAGCTAACGGAAATCGGGACCATGGTAGACTGGATGTCATGATCACGAACTCACAACCAGCGTATCATGAATTCGAGCCCTTCTGTCACTGAAGACTCATCGTATAGAAGGGCTGATGGACCTTAAATTTGTCGAAGCTCAAAATTCCCCCGTTGACGTGATGTTGTATTTTGGAGAGATGGGTTGGTTGCTAGATGGGGCACAATCCTCATCACTTGTCTAAGGCTGAGAACTATGAGCTCCGTCCCCAATAGCCTTCGTGCAGCTTTGTAGGGTGACGCTAACAGACACTCATTTACTTATTCAGCGTAGTTTGTTCTAAAATTATTCCATAAAGTTGAGTAATAAATGAAACTAGCTGGTATACTCATTCTTCACACGGGTGAATTGAAAAATTAAACAATACAGATGGAAGGATAAAGAAGTTTTGAATGAGTTAATTTTTTACGTGAATTGCAAGTTTAAACAAAAGACAAGTATTTTTTATATCTCAGCTGAACCAAAAAACCGTATTGGTTAAATTTTAAGTCTGTAGATCTAACTGCTAATAAAAAGGATAATTTTTTTATTTATAACACCTCGTAACTCTCTTGGGGGTCGATTTTTAAAACATCTTCCTAAGCTGATCTCAGTTCTGCAAAAGCAACATGGTGTTACACATTTGTTTAATGAAAGTTTAAAATAGTGTAAATAGATTATATCTTAATGTATAATACGTTAATATTACTTGCCTTTGTATTTATTTTATGTTAAAATAACAACACTCTTTCTTACATTATAATGGTGATTCAATAGAATCATAGCGAAATGTTGGCACTGTTTTTGGTGATCATTTTGGTAACTTAGCAATTGATTGAATAATGAAGGAGTTGATATAATGTAGCGCTACCTGATGGGCAGCTACAGCACAGAGGATAGCACAAAACCCTTCTCCACAAAAATACATATACATGCCAGTTTTTATAGTGATCGGTTGAACAGTGTTGGAATGATGCGATTTCATGCATACAAACATCCATTTTTATGTATAAAAATATTATAAAATCTCTATTTTTTTTTTAAGAAAAACCCTCTAAATAATTATAATATATAATTATGTACATATAGATTTTCTAACTTTCTTATTAATCTAACGAAAATCAGTCATTTCCGTTTTTGAAAGAGAAAGAAAAGAATATTTTTCCTCCCACGGCTTCGTCTGGTGACTTCATTTGGTCAGTGAATGGAACGCAACTCCGGACGTTAGAACGTGAACGGGAAATAAAATATGGCGTAATCGTGGACTCCTTCCACAGGAAATAGCTCCGAGTAGCTCCCAAACAATATCTTCGAAATGTCCCCGTAATTGTTGATGGAGGGACCTTAGAATCCTCTTCTAATTCCAGGAACTGCCCACTAAACCGACGTAGCGTAAAAAGGAAAGGGCACCAATTAGTGAGACTCGCTTTTCCCATTTTTATCTTTCGCCTTTTCTTCCTCGTACCAGAACAAAAAGCAGGCGTAAATGAAGTGTTGCGCGAAAATGGATTTGGAGAGGAATATAATCGCAGAACTCAATTATGTCCCAGCACTTTTATTAAGGAAAACACTTGGGCTTTTGCAATCAGGACACGTTCTATGCCTATGGGATTTAAGAGGTTTTGTATAGGAAATAAATTCACCGTCAAGTAGTTGTAAATACATTTTATGTAAGAGTGTTTTTATTGAATTACTTTTATCTTTGATCATTAAGTTTAAGAGCTAATGATTTGTTATGTTTGATTATTCAGATTTCCTGTTATAAACTTTATTGTGTTCGTCTCTATGATTTGCAGATTTTCCATGGATCTATTTTGATGTAATATAATACATTGTTTGTATGGATAGTTTTTCGTTTGTAAGATTACAATAACTCTTAATCAGGATTTGATTTCACTTTTTTAATTTACAACCACTCAAGGAAAATTGTTGTTTTTTTTAAAAAAAATTTTGAAGAGAGGATGATATTTATTTACACAGAATTATTCGTAATTCTCTCCAGGATTTTGAAACGCTGCAGTGACGAACGAACTGTGACGAATACAGTCAAAAATGAACATTTGAAAGAATACAGAAACAATGCACGTTTTATTGATATACCTTACAGGTGTTCTATATGTGAAACCGTGGTTACAATGCTTACATCAATACATTAATCCAGTTCCTGCATCTGGACTGCACTATCAACATCATTAACAGCTCATCTTATCTTACCATTCAAAAACTTGATCTTCTACATAAGAATAAGTTTTCCTAAACCCTTTGGCCCTCTCTTAATCTATTAGAACTGCATGAAATGACAACACATGTTGTCAATAACGCTGATAGTATCATGTTGACAAAAGTGTGGCAGGAACTGGAGGATCGCATGAATGTATGCTGTATAACCAGGTTTCACACATAAAACACATGAAAGGTGCGTCAATAAAACTTGTATTGCTTCTGTATCCTTTCTAATGTTTTTTTTTTTGCTAAATTCGTCTTATAAAAGGAGGGCACGACTATAAAAAAATTCATTTGAAAGCGAGACTTTGTGTACTAGTAGTACTTCCTTAGGGTTTTCAACTCCCAATTTAATAGCGCCGAATAGCCAGTCAATTCAAAGAAAATAGCCTTAGAAATTCATGCTTAGCTTTTATACAAATGAATTTCAATTATTCCAGTGATTCAATGAATTGATCGGTAGAGTATCTGTTTACCACGTGACCGGCCAATGTTCCAGTCGCGCAAACGCTTTCTTTTGTTTAATTTTTTAAATTTATTTAATTATTTTTACAAATAAATAATTTATTTAAAAAAAGACTTTTAAATATTTATGATTATAAAACAATTAAATGAATAATATATAACATAAGATGTATGCTATTTTTATTATATTAATTATACAATATTTTTTAATAAATAATTATAATATATAATTAAATTTTTTATAATATTTTATTAATAAAAAATTATTATACTTCATATTAAAAAGGTATTTGTAACTAACTTTTATATAAAATATCATTTAGTATTTATTATAGTATATTTTATAATAAAAGTTATTTATTAATAATTATATTTATAAAATATAATACGATATGGTAATTATATAAATATTTTTATAATTACAGTAAATATTTTACTTTTTTAAAATACAAAGTAACTATTTAAAATATTTAATATTTATAATAAACCTTTTTTAAATAAATTTATTTAATCGTAAAAATAATTAAATGAATTTAAAAAATAAAACAAAAAAAATCGTTTGCATGACTTGAACCGTGGCCATTCGCGTGGTAAACAGGTACTCTATCAATCAAGCCATTGCTTCGGTAGAGACAAGTGAAAACTAATTGTATTAGAGCTACGCGTGAATTTCGAAGGCTATTTTCTCCGAATTGACTGGTCCTTCGGCGCTTTTACATTGGGGGTTGAAATCCAAAATGAGTACTATTATTACACAACGTCTTGCAACCGAAAGAATTTTTTTTGTCGTGCCTTTCCGTTGTTAGTTTTTTGCTAGAGCATTTCGATATCCTGGAGGTAATTATGAATAACTTTGTATTAAAATGCTTACTTGAACTAGTGCTTCACTGGCCTTCGCTTAGAACTAAATGGTTTTACCGTCTGATCCGGTTAGCTGAACCTAATTTATGTTCATTGATAACTAATGGCTACCCCTAATGAAAACTGTGGCTTTTGAAAACCAACCTGTGATCGCAGCAGCCCTTTGGTCCTATTCGCAGACTAGTCCCTGGCGTGGTGTAAGATCAAGCCTTGTGTCACTGAAGACTCGGCATGTAGAGGAGTTCAAAGTTCTCCCGTTGGTATGGTGCGAAAATTTAGAGAGAGGTGTACCAACTCAGTTAACAGTCTCGTCACTTGAACGAGGTTCCAAATGAGAAGTGTCGTCAATAGCCCTTGTATTGCTCCATAGTGCTATGTGAATAAAACTTTCATTCCTTCATTTGATGACCAACCTTACAATTTTAAACCTTTGTCAAATAACGAGGTCGTCACCCACATTGACACCCTACTCTCCTTTCGTGTTTTGTTAACTTAACATGCTTTGTTGATCCTCGGCATGTAGCTTTCGTGGTGCGAGATTAATTATCCATGAATCAATCAAGCGTCTGTTCCTCTACTAACTGGAGTGGCCACAGTAGACTAGTGGTTACAGTCACGGACTCGCGGTCGGAATGACAGGGGCTCGATTCCTAGTGCAACTGAAGACCCACCGAGTAAAAGGGGCCAGTGCACGTAAAATTTGTTGAAATTCAATGTCCTGCCGATGGTGTGGTGTGGTAGATAGGAAAGAGAGTTGCCAGCTCGGTGTCGTTCTAGTGACTTGATCAAATCGAATTTAACAAGGTCCGTCGCCAATAGCCTTCGTGTTGCATGAGAGGTAAACGTTAAAATAACTCTTATTCACTCCGACATTGTTTACAAAATTCATATAATAGTAAAATTTTATAATTTAACAAATGGAGAAAAAATATAAAAATTTTGACTTGATTCCTAAATTTTTTTAAGTAACATATATTATTTGTAAATTATCAAGTAATATAAAAAAAGTAAGTCAATTCCTACTTAATTCAATAAAGCAAAAGTTTATTTTAGCAATTTTTTTATTAATTAGTTACAATTATATATAATATAAATATGTATATACATGTGATAGAATCACAACATTAAGTGGTAATTTTTTTTTTATTAATTATCATTAAAGTATCGTATTGTCATCCAAAATAATCGTGTATATAAATTTCTGTTCAACTGAATGCTTTAAAACGTGAGAAAAAAAAATATTTTCAAGTTTTGACACAATTCGCCAAAAGGGTCGCTAAGTCAACAAAAATGATGCCAATGTGGCTGTATTTGTATTTCTTTAAATAATTAGTTTTAATCAATTATTTTTTATTAATTATAATTAAATTACTTCATTTTCATCCAAAGCCATCATGTATACATAATTTCAGCTCAATGGAGCGCTTTAAAATGTAATTTATTAGTGATTGAAAATTCCACCAAGATAAATAAACAAATAAATATATAGGTGTGTGAAGTGGCGCATACAAGGGTAGGGAGCCTGGGGGTCCAGCCTGCCCCAAAGCCCTTGATATTTTTTCCGATTGATTATTATTCTAAGTATATAGTACGTAAAATTTAATTATTTGTTATTAATGATTAATTTTATTAATTAATGCTAATTATTTATACAATTAGTTTTTTACTGTGTTTTGTTCCCGAAAATTAACAAAATCAAAAGGAGCATTATACAAGAATGGTGAACTTTCGACCCCGGACCCCCACCCCTTAAAAAATTCCTGTGTGCGCTATGGGTGTGTGAGATAATAGTAGGAATTGGAAAAAAAATAGCAAGTATTTATTTGGCTATTTGTACGAGAAAGATACTTAGGTATAGAAAATCGGCAAATATCTCTTTCGAAAATTACTAGCCTAGTGATCAAAGTCAGGAATTCGTGGCTAGCGTGCCATGAGCTCTATCTTTGTAGTACTTCACAAGACCTGCAGTGTAGAGGAGGTAATTGTACGTTTTATCTGTCGAGGGTCCAATGTTCTCCCTATTGATTGATTGAATATTAACGTCGCACTATTCAGCTACATGAGGGCTTTTGGCGACGGACCACGTAATTTTGAACCATGGTCAAGTGACGTGGATGACACCTGAGCTGACACCCCCTCTCCTAACTATTACACCACACCAACGGGAGGACGTTTCAGCTCTCGACAGATTTAACGTGCATCGCTGCCCTACACGGCGGGTCTTTAGTGGTGCTGGGCTCGAACTCGTGACCAGGCAAGCCACGATCCTATACCTAAACCACTCGGCTACCGCGGCCTCAATGTTCTCCCTATGGAGTCATGTGAAAGTTAAGAGTAGGGAATGCAAGCTCGTGTGTCATCCTCGACACGTGGCTCTGGTTCAAAACGACAAGATCTGTCAGCAATAACCCTGGTGAAGTATTATAGTGCATCGTTATAATAATCACTCTATCATTTACTCGAAAATTTCTAAATTTATATTTGTTAAATATTCCTCCGCCCTTCCGTGGGTCGATAAAATGAGTACCAAGCTTGCTTGGAGATTAAAACACTGGGGTTTTCGACAGACTGACCACCTGATCGAGACATCTGCTCATGCACCTCAGCGCCTACAGGTCACGTATACTGAGATGGGCACAGTAGGCCCTGGCCCTCATGAGCTGTTGCGCCACTGAGTTTGAGTAAATATTCTTTCTATATACATTCGAATGAATTTTCTTTCTTTTTTTTTCGAATTCACGTTGAAAAAATGTACAATTTATTATTATTTTTTACAAGTTTGCCATACAGGCTATGAAAAGACTGCCAGTTGCAATTGAAACTTCGTTTACGTTTAAACCTAAGGAGATATAAGTATTTAGTATAACTTCATTGATAAACACATTGAAATTTATTTAGTATAGATGTAAATCGTTTAAAAATTAATAATGTGTGTTAATGTGATACATGCAGAGTATTTCAAAAGTTCTTTACCAAGAATGAAGTATATGGGCCACATTAAATACAACACATGTTATTTAAGTATTAAGAGTACATGCTATAAAAAAATAACTTTGATTTATATAATGGTCTTAGCAAATCTTTTTGTTTTCCACTACGTATATGTAAAGCACTTTTTTTGCTCAAAATATTACAAAAAACTACGCATTTATTTTTTAAAAGAAAAGTTTAAGAATTCCGGAAGAAATTTTAAGTTGCTACTCCTCTTAGAAAAATCGATGCACACACGCGGGGAATTTGATTCACAAGTATGTCGAACTTGGTATAGTAAACGTTAGTATGGGTTTTTTAGTAACATAATTTATATTCGCTAAATACCTTTTTTCTAAATCCTTATCAAAAATTCTTTGGAAAATTTATTAATTCAAAATTTAACAATTTCGAATAATAAAACTATTGCTTTAAATCATAAAAGTCTATCAACCTTTGTTACATGTATTAATAACAATAGTTAGAAAAAATATTAAAACATTGGGCACAATAGAAAAACTCCGTGGTACTTGAAATGAAGTTATTGAATGAATTTATCTTTCTGGGATAAATTAGTTAAAAGTTTTTATTTGTCATTAGGACGTAAATTAAAACAAATTCTGGGCTTTTTAACACGCTTTTATTTATATTTTTTTCAAATTTTATGAGAGTATAAAAATATATAAATAATAATTTAAGCTAAACTTGACCGATTTTTGTCAATTGAATCAAACTGTGTAAGATTCCCACAATAATAACTCCCACATCCATGCCTAGATATGTGGGAGGAGAGGAAGGAAGAATATACATGTTCAAAATCATAATTTATTTGCAACACAAACCACAGCACAAGTTCCATCAATCAAGACTAAGAGATGCACCCAATGTAAGCAATATGAAGACAATTAACGAGGTACACGAGGTATGAGAAGACATTAATTACCATTAACACTTACTTCAGTTCAAGTACAATGTTTTCCTTGATATCTAATCTATATTCAATCTCCAGTGACAAATCATCACATTAATTATTACAATTATCAAATACTAAATATCTGCGTTACATTTTAAATTTGATTAATCACTGCTCCGCTAGCAGACTATTCTATCTATCTGTCTCTAAGATGAAAACCTAGACATTGTATAGTAGTCTTAATTTACATGTTCACGTTCTTATCTTCAGAGAAAGCGTTCTAATAAAATAGTTCTTAAGGACCAAAAATTCTCCAAGATGATTGTTAGTGAGAAGGTCACGGATAGAGCCTTCACAACTGCGCCCCCTTGAACTCACCGTGACATGAAAATCTGCATGACTCGAGAAGAAAAAGGACTATGGAATTGACGTACACATATTACTCGTATAACACAAAAATTAGGGCATAAGAACATTATTGAAGACTGCATGAAAATTTTAATACACCAAAAAAAATAATTATGTGTAATGTTATTTTTATCGTAATATATTGAAGTGGTACCAATTCGTGTATGATTCGCGTAAGACATGCGTTAATAAAAATAAAGTTGCAAATAGATTGCCAATATCTTACAGTCTTGGGAAAACTATGGTCACCCTAAAAAATTAAAGCTATAATCTGTTCTTTCGAGAATTGTTCATACACTCTAGTTGGCCGCTGTAGCCTAGTGGTCAAGGTAGCGGACTCGTTTGGTAAAATGAAGCAATGCATAATGTTTCACTTCACAGATCCGACAAGAGAATTTAGTAATACAGACTTTATGTCTGAGTTCAGCAGTTAGAGCATAAATTATTTTTTTCACGTGTACGAGTAATTTTTTTTTTTTCCATTTTCAGAAAAACTTGACAATTGTTTGATATTATGGTAAGAAATTGCTAACGCACCCACCCCTTTTTCACATAATGAACACTTTTAGGGATGTAACTTAATATTTTAGTCTCCAAATCTGGAAATGATATTTGGAATTAGTCTCGAGTTCCCTCGCCAAAATCCCTCGTGAAGCTGAACATTGCGATGTTAATATTCACTCACTCGCTGGAATTAGTCTCCAAATCTGGAGGCAGTACATGGAATTAGTTGTCAAATCTGGAAATAATTAATCCTGTTGAACCTGATCAGGAAAATGGAACATTATTGTGAAATTAGTGTATTTATATAGATCCTTGACAAGTGCACAAAACTTCAAATTAATCTGATCTTATAATGTGGGTAGAAATCGAATTCAAAGATTCCGTTACATACAAGTGAAGCTTATAAAAGCGTGCTAAAAATAGAGTCGCACAGAGGCTGCTCATACCTTACAACCCTGGAAAATTGTGGTTGCCCTAAAAAATAAAGTTATAATCTGTGCTTTCGAGAAATATTCATACATTGTAGTCGTTTTTTGGTTTGATGTTTCAACATTATTTTTTAATTTCGCTGTCTAATTTCAGAGGTACGAGGTATGTTCCCAATATTCTACGTGTATCCTTGAAGTGTGCTGCCAATAAACACTCTGAATTTTGTCAGTGAAGAAACGCCATACGAGCAATTATACGTGATTAGTCTTTGCATCAAAACAAAGAATATACAATTTTTATTTAAATCATTATTTTAAAAAACAGAGTTAATTCCATACAAAAACATTCTAATCACCTTCTTGTGTGTGGGTTATCGATGCATTTTTGAAACATTACACTGATTGTTTCGTGATGAAATCTTAAATCTTTCTTGAAATAATGATAATTCATTACAAATAGTTTCGGTTATATCGTCATCAATACATCAACTCGGTTCATGAATACCTTCTACATGCCATTTATTTGGCTTATTGTTGAATGAATTGCTGTTTTACGGCACTTAATTCTCATAGGACACATTACACCAAGATTATGATGGAAAAAATCAGGTTGTCATGTAATTATTTAAAATTGTGTACATGTAGAAAGAAAGCAACTCATTTACACGTCTCGAGGTGTCCCTATTAGATCTAATGACTTGATATTTGGTAGGCTTGTTTCTTTTGTTGATTAGAGATAAAATAAGAGTCCTGTTCTTAAATCAACATACAAGGGCTATAAAAATTCTTGAAATGCAATCCATCTAATTTAATTATTGCTAGAATTTAGATATGAATAAATTACAAACAATGTAGAGTCATACAACGGCATGGAATATCCAGGAAAGCGAGAGCTTAATGTCCAGTATATGTATGATACCATTAAAACTCGAAAGCTTTTAATGAGCAGATTACCTAATTAATCTACAGAATAACTGATTCTATAAACATTTAATAGCTAATAATTTCTTCTAAACATTTAATAGCTAATAATTTCTTCTAAACATTTAAAAACAGTGTGACAGAGTCCTTAATTGTAAGATTATGTTGAACTGTTTGACTATTTTTATTGTAGTTTTTCAATGGATTGATGATGGATTCTATTAATTAATGTGTTGGCTGTTCGATTGTATTTTTTAACTTGATTTTTTAGTTATCAAAAAATTAACAAATAACATTTAATTTAAGCATTTAGAAACGTAATTGTTGTTCCATCAGAGATCTTATTTTATCTTCAACGATTGTCTGGTAGGTAATATGCAGATTACCTTGATAATTTCAGCAATGAAACAATTTTAGGCACTTTAACCCGTAAAGGGTACCGACGGTACTTATAAGTACCATTCACTTTAAAATGACATAGAATAACCATTTTTACGAATACTTTGACGATACTTAGCTCGAAAATTCTTTTAAGTCTACTCTTCGAAGATATATGGCAACACGGGTTCTATGATGAGCCTTTTAGCGGGAAGGCGAATAGTTTTATAGCAGAAATTGGGGTTTCAGCTGACGAGAGACGTTTTAAGTGGATAGAGAAGATTTTCATTTTTGTTCCGAAAAAAATAGTTAATGTCAAAAGGTAATTGTCTTATTTTTTGTCTGTTAATGAAGACCGTAGAAAACGATTTTATCATTTATTTTAAGTGAACAGGGTATATAATTAATTATACAGTTACATAACTAATTATTTAGCTCTAACTTATTAAATTCCCCAAACGTTGAGTATTTTGTTTGTATATATCCCTTAATTTTTAATGTAGGGATTCAAAAATATATTGCATGAAAAAAAACTGCAGTCAATAATACTGCGGTAGATAAAGGGTTAACGAATCACCCTAGTTATTGTGCCAATTAGCTAGCTAATCAGCACATCATTCGATTTCGGCACTTGAGTGATAACATATACATAACTTAGCTTTGTAAAAAAAATAAAGATTTTATTTGTTTCATTTAGTTTTAGTAATAAATTGAAATGAAGTTGAGACGTGGTCTTCCGCATTTTCATTGAAAAGAGAGATAAATCCAATCAAATTTCTTGCTTTCCGCATATTACTTTTCCCTTCCCCAAATTCATTTAGTCCATTAATGGAAGGTCACTGGATGTTAGGACGGGAAATAAAACTTATCAGGAAACGGGAACTCTATCTGCCAGAAACTACTTCAGGATTTCAATCTAGTGCTAATTTTACCCTTAATAATATCTTTGAGCGGTCTTCGTAGGCGTTGATGGAAAATTTCCCGCTAAAAGGCTTCCCTAATTCGAGAATGGACGTGAATTCCAAGAGGAGAGGAAAAAAGAACGAATTGGTTAGGTTTAGTTAAGCCTTGTTTTCGCTTTTTATATTTCCCGTTTTCCCCAGACACAATACGAGAGAAAATGAAGTGTTGTGCGAAAATGGATTAGGGAAGGAACAAGGCCTCCTAATCCATTTATGTACTTGTACTTTTACTAAGGAAAGTACTTGGCTCTCGCGATCTAAGTACATATTTCCAGATGAATGCAGCTGGGAATTTGTATTTCATTCTTATTCAATAGGACGGTTAAGGTTTTATCGTACGCTCGTCTAATGCGAAGTATTTGTTTTCAATTAAAGTCTTACTCGTTTTGTTTTTGTACATTTCTTTTGGTTTTTTTCTCAGTTGGATAGAGTTAGTCTTTTTTTTATTTCTGTAAGAATATATTAGTTTCAAGTGTACCCCCAGATGTGATTTATTAAGTTATTTTCTGTTGTGGATATTTTTTTGTATGCATATTGGCTCATTGACATTTATAGTTCGACATAGCATTTTGAGAGTGTGTGAGTGAATGAATATTAACGTCACACTGAACTCATAATTTTGAACAATGGTCAAGTCACGAGCCAGACACCTAAGCTGGCATCCCACCCTCCTAACTATTACACCACGCCAACGGGAAAACGTTTGAGCTCTCGCCAGTTTTAACGTGCATTGCTCCTCTGCACGGCGGGTTTTTAGTTGTACTTGGCTCGAACTCTCGTGACAAGCCAGCCATGATCTGATACCTTGACCACTAGGCTACCGTGGCCCCATAGCATTTTGAGAAGCAGCATTCTTATACAAACGTTCATGTTGGTGAAAATTATGTTCGAAAGAAAAAAACATCGGGAGATGTTGAGTTTCTTGTGATGTTCACGAAGCTTGGGAAAAATATAAAGTTGTAAAAATAGAACTCATTTTACCGATAAATAAATGAAAAATGTTCCTATTCAGTTATTTGTATGTCGGGACAAGACGAAGAAAAATGCCAAGTTTTGAAAAGAAAAGTTTTAGCCTTCAAAGGAATGGCATTTTCAGGGTGTCCTAAAACTCAACTTCAAGCGGGTAAGGAGTGAAGGGAGGGGTGTCGTATCAGTTCTGGGAAAAATTTAAAAAAACACATCGTTTGGTTAAGGGATAACCAGAATAGTTTTGAAAATGCGAAAAATTGACACTCATTATCAAGTTTTTTGGTACTGTGTGACCCCACATTCCACCATTGTATAGTGATTTTTGCCTAGCTTGTTCCGTGGTGGATGGTACTAAAGCCACTTGATCGGCAAAGGCCAGATCAAGGTCCACGAAATTCATCATGACAAAAGGCTAAGTGATGCCTGTCGTTAGCCGTAGCTTTGAGCACAACACAGGTGACAGAACGATTTAGCTCGGTTTCACCACAATTTTGAGGGAGAACACCTTGGGGTGGTCATGAGCCTCCCACCTCTCTTCCCCTTCCACCAACCTCACGAGAGGGCTTGCGGCTCGACGGCTATTTAAAGTATTCACATGCGGAGAAGGCACTGTACTTTTACAAACATTCATGTCTTCTCCAGGATTCAAACCCAGGCCCAACGGCACAGCAGTCAGCGTCGCTAACCACTGTATTGGATGGCGTATTCTTATATAGCTATGCAATTACCATGGTCATAAATCGGACAAAATACTTTGTGGTTTTAGTGAAAATTAACGTTATTTGTTGAAATCGGGATTAGAAAATTTGATGCCACCTAACTAACACGAGCTCATCATAAAAAGAAAATTGTTACATACTACCCCTACACAAATTAATTCAAAATCGACCCACTTAGTTAAGATTTCAAAAAAGTACACAACTTACTTTTCTATTAGTACCAATCATTGACAATTATTTTTCACAGAGAGAGAGAATAACTTCTTTTTTTTTTAAAAAAAATAAATATTAAGTCTGTTACACAAGTTAAACAATAGAATTAACAATAAATGGAAAATATTTTTGTCATACTTTAATGAATTAAAAGCGCTGTTTTCATACATTATTTACTTGATCAATATTTTCCGGCCTATTTTTTTGTATGTTTAATAATGATACATTAATCACGCTTTCTCTATAGTTACAAAAGTAATTTTAAGTTCAAAGATTTGCCCTTTGTTTTCGTTGAACATGAAAATAATTTTGTAATACATATTTTCATTTGGGTACCATTTTTTATAAAAATATTCTTTAAATATTTTACATCAGTATATTAAACAATGGGAAAATATATTTAAATGTTATTTAATAAGAACTGAATATCTTTTAAACAAAACAAAACTTTTACATTTTCAAAAAATCCTATTTTTTTCCGTATGAAAAAAAATTATTTAAAAAAGGTATACATTATATAGAGAAAAGTATGATTATATTGACTTTTAGTGGAAAAAAAATGTTTAACATACATAAAACATCAGAGGAACTGTAAATTTTCAAAATGTATCAAAATAAGCATTTTTTCAATTTGATTTTTCTATTTTACGCTTATTTTGTTAACGAACATGCAAGTGTTGTGCTTTTTAAGATTCATAATAATATACACCATTTTTTTTCAAAAAACTAAAATTGAAAAACAGATTTTTTGAAATGGTATGACGTTCTGGTAACCTGAAATTGCATTGCAAAATAAAAGACTAAATGCAATTATAATGTTTAGCATTATTTATTTACTATTAAAATATACTAAAACATGCCACTAATGGTTCATTCTATGAATTATATTATATTTTTTTTTCTCATTCTTAATCATTTGCAGAAAATATCAACATTTTTTTTTCTATTTTTCGTAAAACTTCTGTTTTCCATTTGTTCCGTTAATGGAATGGAATGGTACTATTCCTTGAGACATGAAAGGAAAATAAAATTTAGCACAAACGGTACCACCATCCATTCCAGGATCTCAACTTCTAATTCCATCGTTAATGATATCTTCAGAGTGCCCGTGCGATTGCTGATGGAAAGAACACAGAACACTCCACTGCTCGCTTAAGCCACTATATCGCGAGAGGATCAATTAGGTTTTGTTCTTCTGTTATCCTCTTTATTTTTGCTCTTTTTGTGCTATGACGCAAAACAGAGTGTAGCTCAGGAGTGGATTTGCTGGGCAATAGGGTCCCATATTCCATTTATTATAACCTGATACTGTTGATTTATATGCCAGTTAGTTCCATTACTTAAAAAACTTTAATAAAATCTTTTTCAAACTTCATATTTTCCTCTCACATTCATCCATATCCGAAGTTGATCCGACATTTCTTGTACTAAAATAGAATGCAGCATTTTAGTTAGAGAATTCCGAAATCTAATGAATGGAAATATTTATTTCAGTTCACTTTATTCTAACATGAGAAAAGATCTCGTTTTCAACTGTTGTCTCCTCCCTTTGCGACGTCTATTGTCAGAAAATTAAGTTATGAGTTTGAGTAACTGTAACTTTATCGGTCTGAAAGACGACGAATGAGAATGAATGCTTCCCGGTGGGGCAATTAGAGAGAAACAATTCCATCCACACTGGGTAGGAGATGTTCTTCCCCCCCTGTTCTATGTGCAGATCCGTCTGCTGCATTTGTTATTCCCATTCCTTCATAGAAAGGAAAGAGCACTGATGGTGTTAATATTGAGTGGAGCGTAGGTTACAGTTAAAAATATTAACTTCGTGTGTGTAAAAGGAAAATGAGTGACATGAAGATTTAATTACACTGAATTACATCGGTGAAAATCCCATTGCACAGTACAGTGTGTATAATTCAATTCATGTTTTTATTACGAAAGTGTATGGAAAAAATAATCACTCTGTATATAAGAGGCTTTCGTCTCTCTCGCGGGCACCTACAGGTGTGGTGGGAAGGGGAGAAACGCTGGACACATGATTCAACTAATCTGTTTATTTCCCCTCTAAGAACAGACACAGTTTCAACTAATAATAGAAAAAGAATGTCTCAGTCTTAACCAGGAAAGAGGAACAGCGACGGTAAAACGTGAATGATTTGGAGACTATCAAACTTGATCCTTATCTTAATTAAGGATCAAACCTATCATCCGATTTAATCTAATCTCACTTCAATCAAAGTAAACAATCGTCACTTAAAAAGTTTCCTTATAATAAGAAACAAATCACTATAATTATAATAATATGCCTTGAGTAGCAATCTCACCTGGTTCGAGTATATCTTCTCTCCTTCATGCTAGAAAACCTTGCCTATTTATAGAAGTTAATTTACATATCACGATTCTCTTCTTCCGAAGGGTTGGTTGTGAATAACATGAATTGTTAGCCCAAAGATTTCCCAAGAGAATTAATCAAAAAATCGCGTATAGATCCGTCACACACACACATTTATATATATATACATATGAAAAGTTTTTCTTTTTTTTGATGATGTGTGTGTAACATAATTATTTATACTTTTTCGTAAAAAGTTTAACTGAAGGGGGGTGCCAAGAATAATTTGCCTATTTTCTACCTTCCAGCGCTTTCTCGAAAATTCTGCTTACGTCATAGATCGTGATGTTATATATTTCGCTAGTAATTTCAAGAAGCTTCCAAAGGGGTCATCAAGTCACCAAAAAGGATTACCAAGTCGCAAGATTTGCTCACCAAAAATGAGGCTTTGACTGCATTGCTAATAATTCACCAAGTTTCCACTGAAATACCATTTTAATGTAAGGCATTTCTTGCGAATACTACTATATTTATCATAAAATAAATACAACAAAAAATAACATTAACGCGTTAAACATCAAAATATATATTATTTACGCTGTTTTAAGAGGAAACAATAATTACACAAATTAAAATGCAGTGATGAAGCATTGTAATTTATTTTTTTCCTGCTTACAATACATTGAAAAAAACTAGAATTACATAAGACATATAAATTACAGTCTTATAATTTGAGCAATAGAATGGACAGTTATGTAATTTGTACAATGTCGGTTGGTCTGCTATTAGACTGATAGGGGGGACTCCTAGTTATTAAAAAAATATGATTTTCTTGCACATTTTATATAATACCCTGTCCAGTACACTAATGTTTTATTCTCCATAGTTTAGTAAGTAATATTTGCTGCTTAATTTAATTTTTCGTAAAAAAACAACAAAAACCTTGAAATTTTCGTGGATGACCAAAATGTTTTTAGGGATTTTACCCGTTATTTTCAGTGCTGCAGCGAAAAGAAAACATACTTCCTGAAGTTTACACAACGGAAATATTTTAGGGGGATGAACCGATACAATACCAAAATAATTTTACTCAAAAATACTGAAGGAGCTTCAGTATTTTTAAATAAAGTTATTATAAATTCCTAGTACTGCATCGGTTCAAAGCCATAAACATATCTGGGTTGTGTAAACTTCAGGAAGTATGTTTTCATTTTGCTGCAGAGCTGAAAAAATAACGGGTGACTTCCATCCCCGAAAAACCCCACAAAACCCGTTAACATTTTAAAATTCAATAATTCACAGAATAATGTAGGTATAGAGGTAAAAATAGACACGCATTTTTGAAATGACGTTTTAGTGTAACCAAAAAAGGGCAGAAAATTATCAACAGAAAGCGATTTATATAACAAAAGCAATAAGTAGCATAACAATTGATTTTTAGCTACAAACAATGTTCCTTATAATAAATGTTCAATATGTTGGTTGTCATTCTTCAACAACACCTGCAGTCGAGAAAATAATTTGTAGAACAGCACTGTACAGCATATTTATAGGTATAATAAGAAATTGTCGTTGAACGTAATTTCGTTTATGGGGTGGGAGGATCGCGGTTTACTCGTGACTTTAGGTAACCCTACAACCAGTAGCGCACACAGGAATTTTTCAGGATGGAGGGGTCCGGGGTCGAATGTTCATCATTCTTGTATCATGCTCCTTTTGATTTTGTCGATTTTCGGACACAAAACACAGTAAAAAAATAATTATTGAAAAATAATTAGCATTAATTAATAAAATAGTCATTAATAACAAATACTTAATTAAATTTGACATACTATGTACTTAAAATTGTAATCAGTCGGAAAAAATATGAAGGGCTCTGGGGGGGTCCGAACTCCCAGGATCCCCCCTTGTGTGCGCCACTGCCTACAACCAATAATCCCACGAATTGAGGTTTGGAGACCTAGAAGCAGAATGACGCATGACAGAAGTGACGACTCAGCACACGATCCTCACCAAACGATACAAGCAAGAGATCTTTCACGCACTTCTTTTGGTGGCAAGATCATAAAGCGGGTGTAGCAGATTTTTCCATTCTAATTGTACAGCTCTGTTAACAATGCCTTTTCTGGTAAAGTCAACATGCCGAAATTGCTGGAGCATCTGTTTCGTCTTTGACTACAGCTCATTTTACACGATTTGCCAGAGGCATCACTGACGTTTTGCTGTGAATCTGTTTACCATTTTTTACCCTCTTTGGTTTCAATACTTTATTTATATTATTAATCCAACGCCCGTGATTGGCTTCTTGACTATTTGACACCTTAGCCTCCCAGTACCGACTGATGATGTCATCAGCTGGGTATTCATCGATTCCAGTGCATTGGAGCAGGTGGTCGCCATCCCTTATGGCATGTTCGCAGAGTGTACAGGCCTCATTAGCAGCCACGCCAAGTCAGTGGAAGTATACTTCCTAAAAGTCATGTCCGGTAGTTAGGCGAAAGTGGGCAACAGCCTCAGCTCTCCAGGTGCCTCAGGATTGGTCTTACAGGGGCCAGAGTTTCCCATGGTGTTCGAAAACTCTTCGTTTTTTGGGTCATGGCAGTATATTTGTCAATGTATATGGAGATGATTCGTTTTGCTCTCCTGAGGGTCAAGGGGACTTCCGATTGAATTGACTCTGCTTCCTGCTTGGCTTTTTGGAAGGCTCTTTCGTTGCCGGGGATCCCAACATGACTTCGGATCCACTGTAACGCCGTAATCCAGCCATATGAGATGAGCTCTGCAGTTTTAGTTCGGCACTGAATTGTGTTAAGAAAGTCAGTTGGTGTATTACTGCTTAAAGCTAAAATTGCAGCTTGGGAGTCTATAAAGGGGAGAACTTTTGCGGGAGCTATATAGACCGGCAGATAGTAATTGCGTTGTAGCTTCACAGACAGCCAAGATCTCACCATCGTAGTCGGTGGCTTTTTTTCTCACGGCCAATGAACCCTCAAACAGCCGATAGAACCATCCCGCGCCGGCTCCATTTGTTTCTGGCAGGTATGAGCTGTCAGTGTAGATATGAAGCCCCTGATTTTCTGGATAACTTTCTTCGATCCTTTCCAGAGCATAGGATTTTAGTTCTTCAGGAATGACATCAGCCTTATTTGATTGCATGTTAATTAGGTTGAGCCGAATTGAGTTTCAATACAAACCTTTGAAACATGTCACATGCTTCAAATGGCATTATGCACCACACAAGGCCCTTGATTTTTTTTCGATTGATTGTCATCCCATGCATAGAGTACGTAAAATTTAATTAAGTATTAATTGATGCTAATTATTTATTCAACAATTAATTTTTCTACTGTTTTTTGTACCTGAAAATTGGTAAAATCAAAAGAATATGTTGGGCGGCGTATTGGAGTCTGATACGAGAACGGTAGACTCCGACTCCTTGAAAACTTCCTGTGTGTGCTACTGAGCATGTACATCAATTTTCATCTCTCAACCTACATTATTCCGTGAATTATTGAATTTTCAAATGTTGACGGATTTTTGGTTGCGTGTATAACAGTATGTGAGTAACAACCATTTTTGATTACAATTAAGTTGTATCAGGTAATATAAACCTGTATGAAGTGATTAATTATTAGAAGGAATTGTTCTTCATGGTAGGGATTACAGCTATGCTGCTTTTTCCCTTTTTTACCCAATAATTGACAGTATCATGTGTCGTAGGATGAAGACAAAAAGGAGAGTGAAATGATCACCTGCTGAGCAGCTACATTCTTTACGGTTCAATAAATAATGAAAAAAAGAGTTTTTTGTACTCCTTCGGGTTCTTTGTTAAAAATTGGTGACATCTCGACAGCACCTTAACTATCACAGTTTCAACAAATTTATAGTCCCCCTTTTTTTAGCAGAAGAACCTATTTATGTTTATGTTTGCTTTAATCTTTTTAGTAATATTATTTACAAAAACAAACTGTAGGGTTGAAATGATATGCAGAAAATACGCCAAATTTGAGATTTTTAGATTCGATAACGATTTCCTTCTGTAAAACATTTCTTATAATGCTAGTGTTAACGCAAGCCCTTCAGATGGTTTGTCGACCTACTTGAAAAACGGCAAGTATCACTCATTTCCCCCAATACTTTAAAATATTTATGTAAATGTCATTCAGCTCAAGCCTATTTACAAGGCAATTCAGTAATGCTCAGTTTTACCGTGGTTCCCTTAACAAGTAATTACATGCCGTATTACTCGTTTTTATTTTCTTCCGTTATTTTCTTCAGTCGTTACCCACTTTCTTCCCTCGGTATACGATTATAATATATGATTATTTTTACAGTGTTATTTTAAATTATTGAAATGAATTATTTAAAATTAAGTTTTTAAGTATAAAAAACATATTCTTATAACCCTCGCCTCTTGATTTAAAAAGAATAGGATGATTTTCTAAAACTGAAGCCTATGGCGAATGAATCTCTTCTCAATAAATCAAAATTGCTTTCCAAATTTCAAGACTACAGGTCTGATAATTCAAAAAAGAAAATGATTTCGTCTAAAACGCCCCCGTAATCCCTCACATACCTCTTGGTATTAGATTTACGCTTCTTAACTTAACTCAGTGGTGCGACATCCCATGAATGGCCGCGGTAGCCGAGTGATATAGGTATCGGATCGTGGCTTACCTTGTCACGAGTTCGAGACCAGCACCCCTAAAAACCTGCCGTGAAGAGCAGCAATGCACGTTAAATCTGTCGAGAGCTGAAACGTCCTCCTGTTGGTGTGGTGTAGTAATTAGGAGAGGGGTTGCCAGTTCAGGTGTGGTCCACGTCACTTGACCATGGTTCAAAATTACGTGGTCCGTCACCAAAAGCCCTCATGCAGCTGAACGTTAACATTCAATCAATCAATCAAGTGACATCCCATGAGGGACAAGGCCTACTGCGCCGAAGTCAGTATACGTGACCATGAGTCCTGAAGTGCATGAGCAGATGTTTCAGTCAGGTGGTCAGTTTGACGCGAAAGATTTACGCTTTTACTCGACAAAAAAGTATGCATACCAAATTTCGAACCCGTAGGTCTAAATTAGGGATTCCCAAAGTGGTCCATATAGACCCCCAGGGGTCTATTACGATCTCCAAGGGGTCCACGTCAGCCAAAAAGTAATTTGGGGATCCATGAGATGTAAGTGGGGATCTGTGTGATAGTGGCTGTCATTAACTAGATCTTGACTTTAATTTTAATAGAAAATTTAATCAAGTGGGGGGAAAACACCAGATTTTACCTATTTAAGAGGACAGAGTACGATTCAATTGACCAAAATCGGTCGAAAAATCAAATTATATTTTTTTAGCCTGAATTATTCTTTATATACTTTTCTATCACCTCACAAAATTTGAAAGCTCTAAACTTAAAAAATGCAGAATTATGATAGCTTTTACCTTACTTAAATTTTTGTAGGAGGAGTAGCATTTTAAAATCACTGCACATATTTTAAGTTTTCCCCTTAAAAAATTATAGGGCTAGCTTTTAATGAAATTTTGAGCAGAAAATCTGTTTTTCATAGTATATACACATAGAATGCAACCAAAAAAATTTTAAAAATCCTTAAATTAAAATTTTTTGTGTAAATCGTATTATGAAAAGATTTTTTATAAAATGTGCAATTTTAACGATTCCAATAAAACTTGAAACGATGATTTTATTTGAAATCAGTATTTCGTAGTTATTTTCAACTTCTAGATTTTTAAAGTAACTTGTAACATGTATCAATGTGTAAAAGTCATGATTTGGGAATATATGTTTTTACGACGTTAGAAAAAATTAATTATGGGTTTGTATGTTCCCATTCAAACACAATTTCTAAAAGTTTCAAAATACAAAATTTTCCCTAAACTGTACAAAAGATTTCTAAAAAAGTCAAAAATAAAACTTTTTATGTTTTTAAACATGAAATTTGTGTATTTTTATGCATGCAACAAGCTTCTCGCAACGACAAAAAGCATTACACATCTGAGTTATAATTAGTTAGCTATTATTGAAAAGCCTTTGAATATTAAAGCTTAAAAACTTGCCTGAACAATAAATAAACATTAATATTTGCAATTAAGTGAAATATTTAAAATATATTGTTTAGTTTTCTCAAAAGCATGTAGCATAAAAATATCACTATGAATTTTTTTAAAAATTGGCATTTTTTGTCACGATATATAGACTCCAGTCAAATATTTTGGGAAACTCTTCAAAAAATTCACGGGAATATATATAGTTACATATCAGTAACATTAGGAAAAAAAATTATGTACATTTATACCTTATATTCTGATAAAAAAGATGAATATAGTTTTAAAAACATTATATTTGAAAAAGTTTAATTTTCACTATGAAGTGCCACTTTATCACAAAAATAAGGAATTACAGCATGTATTTGTCCCATTTTATTAAACATTAGCATCTTTGCAATTTATTTTGCATAAAATAGTAAACCAAAAAGTCTTAAATTGCCCAGAACAGCATTTTTCAGTTTTTTTAACGAGAAAACATCAAAATTTTCTCAAATTCTGTATCAATTTTTAAACAATTTGTAGCTTTCATACATTACATATATCAAATTTGAACAGAAAGCATCATAAATATAATGTGAAAATGTATCAATATGGTTTTGGTGTGAATTTGAGATGTTATTTAAAAATATCTGATTATACGACGTTTCTTAAGTTTTCGTTAGGTTTTCGTAACACTATCATTAGGTCTTGTTGTTGCAGACAGTTTCTAAGGTGTAAACTTCAAAAGTTACTCTAAACTGGACAAATGATTTCTAAAAGAGACAAAATAAAACTGTTTTTATGTCCTTAAACATGAAATTTATGTATTTTTATGTATGTAACAAGCTTCTCGCAAAGACAATAAACATCACATTTAATGTATCATCTCATACCTTTTTCTCAAAAACTATTAAACATAAAGACTCAAATTTTTATTTATATTAATTAGACATTTATACTGAAGTGAATTTTTTTTAAATATAATAATTAGTTTTTTCAAAGACCAACTTTTAGTTCATCGAACAATTATTATTATGAATTTATTAAAAATTGTCCTTTTTTTGTTAAGATAAAACATTTAAATATAAAGCAGTTAAGTATATTTCAAAAATCTCACTTCAGTATACACAATTGCATTTAAGAAACATACGCGCAGTAAATTTACACAATTTTAAAAACAAATTTTAAACATGCATACAGTAAATTTACACAATTTAAAAAAATAAGTTTTAGAAAACAGAAATTTTTATAAAAAAAACTTACCTTTGTATTAAATTTAATCCAAATTTTTCTTAAATATCGCATAATTGTAACTTCAAGTATTTTTAAAATATTTTTAGCGTTTTTCTAAGCCTTATAAAGTTTTAATTAATTATTATTACTAATTATTTAAACTAAATTTAAAGTGAAGAACAGGCTTAAATTTAGGTAAAATCACTAAATATTAAATATAACATTCAAATTAAAACCACGCTTCCAAATTTGGCGCAAAAATATTTTGTATATCTAACACAGTTAAATTTGCAGTTACTATACATGTATCTAAAGCGTACTAATAAAAATAAATTGAGGCTTTGCAACTTTGCCCCAGATTTAAAAAGACAATGTTTACATTTGTCAAATGGGCGTGGTTCATAAGCTGATTATATTTTTTAAAATCATTTTAAAGTGCTTCTAGTTCATATAATGGCTTGTATGTTATATCAATGGAAAGCTCCCGATTTGGAGATTTTAGAAATATCAGAAACTCAAAGTCGATTTTTAAAAAGTTATTACTCTACTGACTGCTCTTAAAGTTTAGGAGCGAATGTCAGTAATTTTGGTTTTAAGAAGGTCAAACCTGTTATTTGTCCCGACTGATGGAATATCGTCAGGAAGTTTTTCACTGCTTTTCCTAGTGTGAAGGAGTTTCAGCATGGTTGCAAATTTTCAAATAAATAAATAAACTGGACGCTACTAACAGAAGAGATTTGAGGTTAAACCTGACAAGATTGATACCAAATGTTGAAAATTTGATATTGTAGCACAATAAATTCATTCCTATCATTAAAATCATTCGTTTGTTGTTTAATTACTTTATTTAAGTTTATTTATTAATTAAATTTTAATTTAATTATTTATCATGTGCTTTTTAAATTTTAAACACTATTCATTACTGTTAGAAATTTAATTATTTTAAAGTAGGAGTAATAGTACCAGAGCTATTAAAAAGACATTTAAGTTGATAAATTTGCAAAAAATCAACACAATGTAAGAAGGGGTCTACCCCCAAACCGAAAAATATGGCAAGTGGTCTATGAGACAAAAAAGTTTGGGAACCTCTGGTCTAAATGTTTGGTTCAGAAAGGGGAGTGTTTATTCTTAATGTTTTCTAACTCCTCGCAACTCCCCTGTCTGTCCCTGTTTATAATGCATAGGTAATCATTGATTTAATACTAAATCTAGCCTTAAGTTTAATTATAAATAAAAGTATAGCAATTCAGTATAAGTCAAAGTTAAATGGCGACATCAATAAGATAGCAAACTCTTAGTCTCTTAAGAATTAAGGTTGTAAGCTTGAATATAGTTTTAAAGACCAGCGAAGTTTTCCCTAAATTTGCTAATTTCACAGGGCTCAAAGGATGAGAATATCGAGAGTGAAGAATAAACAAATTTCTAAAAGGCTAAACTTAAATACGATAATTATAACATTGATCAACTTACCATATGAAAAAAAAATTCTAAATTTAAAAGAAAAAGAAAATAATAATAATAAAAAGAAAAAGAAATTCTCAACAGCCGCACTTAAATCGAATACTTCAGAGTCCGCCAAAAATTCCGAATAAGAGCCCTTTTACGCGGACATGTTGTTAAAAATACTTTTAAGAACTAATGGTAATAACACATAAAAACCACATAAAAATTTAAAACATATTGATCAAAAAGACTTATATAAATTAAAAGATAATGGTAATAATAATATTATGCCCCCATTTCTCTTATATTAGTAATGATAATTTTTATATTTAAAAATCTTCTGTGCGTGTATATGTGACTCAACTCCTCCTAAACGGCTGGATCGATTTTGATGAAATTTTTTGTGTGGGTTCAAGTGGATTTGAGAATAGTTTAGATTTGCAATTCGGTCCTATATCGCAATTAGTTAAAAAGATATTAATTAAAAACATTAAAAATATTCAGCTCAATATTCACCTGCATTGTTGTAACAATGTTATTGTTATAAAAATGACGAAGTTGGCGTCGAAAATCGATTTTCAGCCAAACTGGCCAAACCGGGTCTTTATTATTACAAAAATGCTTATGAATCATGCTTTTTAATGCTTTTAATTAATATCTATTCAAATAATCTTCATATATGTAATTCTTCTGTGGGTGTATGTGACTGACTCCTCCCAAGTGGCTGGACCGATTTAGATGACATTTTTTTGTGTGGGTTTAAGTGGATTCGAGAATGATTTAGATTCACAATTCGGTCCGATATCGCAATTAGTTAAAAAGATATTAATTAAAAACATTAAAACGCATAATTAATTTACTCCTGTGTGTTGTTTATTCGGCTAATGCGCAGCAAGAAAAAAAATAGAAGAGAGGAGAATTTTTTAATATTTTCTTCGTTTTTTAAAATTGCAATCTAAATTTTCTATCAGAATCAGAAAAAAATAATTACAGTATCGAAAGATTACTCATTTCGCCACGATACGGCACATATCTTTACATAAATAATTCTTCTGTGCGTGTGTATGTGAGTGAACTCCTCCTAAACGGCTAGACCGATTTGGATGATATATTTTGTGGGGGTTGAAGTGGATTTGTGAATGATTTAGATTCACAATTCGGTCCAATATCACAATTAGTTAAAAATGCGCCAAGGTTATATAAGGTGTTTGCAATTGTTCATAAAAAAAACGTGGGCATATTCTTGAGGTCACTATTTTGAGCGGCAAACTTCAAGGTGAAGTTGTACTTCTATCGCAGTTCCCAATGATCTTCACATACCCATTCAAATGTTTGCAATTTTCATTTCACTTGTTATTTGCTATGACCATTAATAAGTTACAATGTCAAACAATGACAATTTGTCGCTTAGATTTAGAAAACCCTTGCTTTTTACACGGCCAATTATATGTTGCATGTCCGAGGTTTGACAAACCATCGCATTTGCTTGTTTATACCTCTCAAGGATTAACCAAAAACATTGTAGATTCAATGGCATTACGATAAATTTATTTTTAGTGCATTAAAGAATTATACCTGTTATGAAAATAACTCGAATTTTATCCTTTTTACCCTTAATAAAAACATATTTAAGCTTCTATTCAGAATAGGTTCTATATTCAGCTTAGTTCATAGTAAATACATACTCACACGTAATCGTTAGGTCGAATGGTGGTAACTGTACATGTGATGATGTCAGGTATTATAATAACTTCATTTATAAAAAATTTCATCAAAACGGTCCAGATTGTTACAACTTATTCAAAAAAGTTCGTAATTTTGGATTTAAGACGTGTACAGGACAATGTCTGTCGGGACCGCTAGTAATATTATAAAATTTAATTAAGACTAATGTATCAAATTCTATGATTATCTCTGCATTTGAAATAATGAAACCGTTTCCTTCTCATAAAATAGAGTAATAATAATAATTTTCTAATTCTTTTAGAATGAAGCTTAAGTGCATAAAATGTATTACTGATAATGCAAATGTAGACATAAAATCACTTGTTCATGTGCTTTTCCAGCAAAAATTCATTACGTGTCAATTTCCCCCAGGAACGACTTGTAGTATAAGACTTTATACATCATCGTAATTTTTCATTATTCTTTAAACTATATGTGTTATACTTTCACTAACTTTTTAAAACATACCATTTACATTTAGTCTAGTTTCTTGGTCAATAATGTATAAAAGTTAAACGAATTATAAAATTTTCTTTTTGATACAATAAAGGCTCTTTTTCAAAAGGCCTTTGTCAGAAATTCATTTTTAAATTTTATCTGCTTGCCAAATATTGTAAATAATTTCTTTTTTTTTGTAATAGTAAAATATTTCTTTTGTAAAAACATACGGTAACTTATTTCGTCGAAATAAATTAAATATTTTAATTTCAAAATTAAATTATTCAATTTTATATCGAAAACATATAAATGAACTATGACATTTCGTTACAACTTTATTTATATATATTTATACTGATTTCAAACGTAGTAAAAATCTGTGCTGAATAAAATTTTTTAAAAAAATATGTGTTAAATAGAAAAATATGTTGTACTGTACATGCCAAAATATAATGTTAATTTTTTTTAAAAAAATGTTTTTTTAAGTACGTTTTAAATGCCAATAAAACAAATTTTGGTATGATTGTCGTATCTGCCGCTTATCCCGCCAAGTGTTTTCTCGCCAAATTGATAAAGGGTCCAATATCGCCGAATCGTCTGGTAGCTACAGTCAGGTCTCTTTTTATGCGGATTGTTTTTATGCGATTTTGAAGTTGTGCGGTTTGTATTCGAAACATTTCTAGATTTTTGTTATTATTATTATCTTTTATACTGAGACGTAGATCGTAGTATTCCGAGAATTTCCGTATCTTTTTGGTGCTTACGTCTGCGGCTCGGCTGCGACAGTCTTAGATTCGCATTCGTTAATTCAGTAGTGTACCGATTTGAAATTATATTTTCTCTTAGTGGTGCCTCGTTTATTTTTAAAAAAGTTTCTCTTTAATAAGTGGCGAATTTAAGTTGCAATATAATAAACAGCAAAATTTATTTTTGGATTTAAAGTGAGTGTCGTAAAGTTTTATTTTTCATTAGAAAATCGTAAGTGTAATTTTTTAAAATTTCTTTTCTAAGATTTTATTTGGCCCAATGGAGGAAAAAACCCATCAAAGACAGTCAATTTCGTTGGTAACGAAAATTGCAATTTTAGATCGCTTAGGAAAAGGAGAAGGATCTACTGCTATTGGAAAGCATTTTAATTTAGGTGAATCTACTGTCAGAGCAATTAAAAAGAATGACGCTGCAATAAGAAAATCGGTCATTTCTGGTACAAAAATTAAGCACCAAATTCGCATCGTACATAAGGGATGTATTATTAGAAAGAACGGAAAGAGCCATCGCAATTTGGATTGAGGAACAAGTTCAAAGAAGGATTCCTGTAAGTGGTTATTTAATCGAAGAAAAAGCTCTTCAGTTTTATAAGTCAATGAAACAGTCAGAACCATCAACTTCCACTTCCCAAGCTGGAAAAGAATTTTCAGCCAGCAAAGGATGGCTAACCGGGTTGTTAAAAAGAAATGCACTTCATAATATTAAGATAACAGAAGAGAGTGCGACAGAAAATGAAGGAGCAGCAAAAATATTTCCAGAGGAGCTAGCGAAAATTATTGAAGATGGGGACTATTCTGCCGATCAAGTAGTTAACGCTGATGAAACAGGACTTCATTGGAAAAAATTGCCTAACCGTACTTGTATCGCAAAGGATGAAAAAACTGCAAGTGGACATAAAGCAAGTAAAGATCGAGTCACCTTATTACTTTGTAGCAATGCATCAGGAGATCGGATGTTGAAACCTCTCTTAATAAATAAATCTCTTAGACCACGCCCCCTTAAAGATAAAGATTTAAAACAACTGCCCGTGCATCGGATGGCTAACCCGAAATCCTGGATGGCAACAGCTATTTTTACAGAATGGTTCAATAATTGTTTCGTTCCAGAAGTGGAAACCTATATGAAGGAAAAATCTCTTGATTTTAAAGTTTTATTAATTGTTGACAATGCAGCAAGTCATCCACAATTAGAACATCCAAATGTTCAACTAGTATTTCTTCCGCCCAATACAACAAGCCTTATTCAGCCATTAGATCAAGGCATAATTGCAACTTTAAAAAAAAATTATATTAAGGCAATGTACAAATTCATCTTGAATAAACTAGAAAATGAGTCCTTAACAGTAAAAAATGTGTGGAAACAGTCTCTTCTGATGATGAAGGTGATTTGGAACCACTTCGCAAACGGAGCAAACCATTATCAGATAGCGAAAATGATTAAAAATGTAAAACTATGTGTATTACTTTTCCATAAAATAAAATTAATTAAGGTTTAAATACAAGTTGTTTTTTTTTTAGCCTTTGTATGAATTTCTTTCAAACATTCGAAGTAATTTATCATGCAGCCTATTTCTTTTCATTTCTGCAATTTTTTATGCGGTTTTAAGTTAATTTTAACTAGTTGTTTCGGTTTTATGCGACTTTAGAAAACCAAGGAACGTATCCCTACTTTTTCTATTCAAGTAATGTCTTTTTTAATGCGATTTTTTTATATGCGTTTTTCTCTAGAACGTATGTACCGCATAAAACGAGACCTGACTGTACTCCAAAATACAAGACAATAAAACGTACCAAATTGGCGATTTTTCAAAATTTGCCGAAAAAACTGTTGATTCGACAATTTTACCCAAATTTTTACTGCATTAATTTTTCAAAAGATATCTGAATTTTGTTTGTTGACAGTGACGCCCATAAGTGCAGGATTTGGGGCTTCAGATCTCTTCCATACACCGAGATATTTTTAATTGTTAGCATAAAGATTATGACCGAGCGCTTTCTTCTGCGCTCCCTACGAAGGAAGTATGTGTACAAGTACTGTGTATTGTTGAATAGAAATGTAGAAATACTTCCTTTAAAAATAATTTTTATTAAGAATGAAAATATGTTGTATCCGATCGATGGAAATATTTTTTTCTGCTTTTCTTTTAAATACATAATGTTAAATTTTCGTAAGTTATCCCTTTGAATATCTAAGACATTTTACCTATAAATGGGATACATTACAACGAGAACAGTGAAAATTCTTGTAATATTTGCCTGAAATGTAAAATAAAAGATTTACTGTATTTAATGTAATATTAACAACATTTCATATTTTATGAAGTTATGCCAACAAATCTAAAAAGGAATGTACAAAATTTAAAAAAAAAAACACTATTCAGAATTTTTAAATAAATACCCATGAAATCACGAGCACTTCAAAGAATTAGTTGAATAATCTAAAATATCGAAGACTTAAATCAAATTACAAACATATTTTCATTTCTTCTCGTTATTTGAGTATTTTTTGAAAATTTTTCTAAGTACACTCTTTCCGTAATGTAAGCAAATGTTGCATCAAGAACGTAAATACCATTTATTTTTCTTAATGGATTATTAAAGGAACCTGCTTTTACCTCGTAAAAAAAGGAACATTAACCATTAACGATTATTTTTGATGATTTTTGATAACGATCGAATGGCAACAGTAGGATTTAAAGAGAAGAAAATGATTTTTTTTCCATATATATATATATTTATTTTTCGGATCTATTACGAGGTTTTTTTAGATTGTCTTTCAACTGAGAAAGATTTTATCGCAAATGGACGGATAATCTAATATGTTGGATAGTAGTTCCTGACGTTGGCAGTTTGTTTGGATTTCATCAAGGAAAATGGCCGCGGGTAATGTAGTTCCGATTAAGCTATTAAGTCTTGCAGAAATTCGAATCCTTTCACTGATTGCAGCACAGATAAATGTTATTTGGGAAGTTGAAGTTATCCTTTGCTTTACTTGTTTCTAAATGTAATTTCAAGAAGAGTAATGCCTTTTGTCGTTTTGATGATTTTATTGTTATTTCTTTTTATTTCGTATAATTTAATATAAAGAGTAGTTTCCAGTAAATAAGGGCTAATGTCAGTAAGGCACACGTAAGCAGTCTTGGGATCGAAGCAGTTTTTCTTAATAAGTACATTCTAAAATTTAATTTATTATCTGATCTGCACATCAATTTACACGTAGTTCTTATGTCGGGATGTATGTTATAGGAATATTTTTTTGGAAGAAAGCTGCACATACTACATTGATTTTATGATCAGATTTAATTATCCTTTATGAAGCGGAATATTTTATAGTACTACTAATTTTTGTTTGAATCAATTCATTTCTTTTTTCCGATTTAGACACTTAATTCCATTTATAAAGGGTGTTTTTTTAGAGGTATAGAACTTTAAATTGCAATAAAACAACGATGTATTATTCGATTGACATGAATTTTTTTTTATTCGAAAGATAATCTTGTGGCATTACATTTTAAAAATGATTTCTCGCATAGGACTGCCACGGCTGGCTCGGATGTAGTCCAATCTGGACGTCCAATTTTCGATGACTTTTTCCAACATTTGTGGCCGTATATCGGCAATAACACGACGAATGTTGTCTTCCAAATGGGGTCAAGCGTTTGTGTGGCTTATCCGCATAGACCAATGACTTTACATCGCCCCACAGAAAATAGTCTAGCGGTGTTAAATCACAAGATCTTAGAGGCCAATTCACAGGTCCAAAACGTGAAATTAGGTGATCACCAAACGTGTCTTTCAATAAATCGATTGTGGCACGAGCTGTGTGGCATGTTGCGCCGTCTTGTTGTAACCACAGCTCCTGGACATCATGATTGTTCAATTCAGGAATGAAAAAGTTAGTAATCATGGCTCTATACCGATCACCATTGACTGTAACACGTTTTGGCCTTCATCGTTTTTGAAGAAGGATTCCACCACCCCATAAAGCGCACCAAACAGTCAGTTTTTCTGGATGTAACGGTGTTTCGACATACCCTTGTGGATTAGCTTCACTCCAAATGCGGCAGTTTTGTTTGTTGACGTAGCTATTCAACCAGAAGTGCGCTTCATCGCTAAACAAAACTCGCTTATGAAAATGGGGAACAACGGCAATCTCGTTTTGGGCCCATTCGACAAATCTACGCCTTGCTTGATCATATTTAAAATGTAATGCCACAAGATTATCTTTCGAATAAAAAAAATTCATGTCAATCGAATTATGCATCGTTGTTTTATTGCAATTTAAATTTCTATACCTCTAAAAAAAACACCCTTTATTTTTTTACCTGTTCCATATGTCACGTTCTGTTCTATAACGCTAACTGAGTTTTAACTTCACTTGTTATGGGAAAAATTATCGATTTTTGGAGTATTTTCAAATTATAAAAATACGGTTTTATAAAATGATACAAGATTTGTGAAAAGCTATGAACTGCGGTGTTATTCCCTCTGAAAATGTGTGTCCAAATAAATTGACTATTTTTTCTTCTTTAAAGTTGCAAGCTATCCTGAAGGTGACTTTGAAGTCAAATCAGTTCGATGTTTGATTCCGTTTGTTTTGATTTACAGTTATATCATACTAAAAGTTATATATGTGTTCATGATTGTAGTATTTTGGAACTTGTATGTTCATGCAATGGATCTGAATATTCAGTATTCTAATTTGGATACTTGAAGTCTAGTTCCTTTTTCATTACATAGACCCAATTCTCTTACACGGACTTTTTTTAATGACTTCAAAACTTTTACATTAATGTGGTTTGAAATTTTATTATTTTTTTTTCAAAATTTGAAAAATTACCAGTGCGGAAAAGATACTATCTAGTATACAGATGAAGGGTAGATAAAAGAAAAAAATAATAATTTTCATATTAAGTACTACCAAAATAGGAATTGAAATTTAGGTATAAGAACCTTTTTGTGGTAAAAAGTCAAACTTATAATTGTTAAAGAAAAATAGGTATTTTATAGTACTCTTTGACATTTATCACAATGAGAGGAAACATACTAAATAGTTAAAAAAATCGGCTACATTTAACAGCTTCTGTAGCATTAAATGTTCTAAAAGAAGCTTACTACACTTTTTGATGTGTTTACCTTTAACCCGAAAAATTTCTTTCTCTTTCTTGAAAAAAAAAGTAAAAAGACAGCTTAAAATTATTTTAAGAAATAAGTATTCATACATATATAAATATTATACATACATACATATAGATATTCACACATTGTGTTTTTCTAATACATCAAAATTTAAAAAAAAAAATCGGCGTGTTTTGTGCGATTGACGTCTTTTCCAGCTGAAATAATGTCGCTATCTTTTTTGGTGATTAAAAATAGACAAAAAAAAGAACGATTTTTAGTAATTACTTTATGTAATATATGTTGTTGTTTCTTTTTATTTTCCTTATTTCTCCTGATATTAAAAAAAACGTTTTACGAAACCCCTGATTGAATGTTGGATATTTTAAATAAATGTGTAACTAATTACGTATAAATAAACATGTCAATCTGTGGATGCATTAACTAGTTTGTATCAATAAATCTGCGCTTTAATTAAATGAATCCCCTTTATATCGAAGCAAAACCCGCCAAATAGCTATTAGGTATCCTCGAAGCGTTATCAATCGCACGGATCTTCAGATACAAAGGCAGCCATTGGACGCAACTGTCCAATTACTCCATGTGCATGAAGCGAAACACAGGTATTAAATGAATGGCTATTGGTCCCGCTTGGTCGATCGGGCTCAAGCTCATAGACGACACTGCTTATTGACAAATGGGGAGAGGCCGTTTACTGGGAGGAGATATCTATTGAGATTTTGTGATTTGATTGGCTTGTTTGGTAACGCTTTTCTTCCTCCAGTTGTTTGGTAGTTGATTTGAAAAGAAGCACGCGTATAGAAAAAAAAATTGAGTTTCTTATTTTTTTTTAATTTATTAAATTTGTTTTAAGGAATTCTTAGCGAGGTACTTTTAATATCCGAAATTACATTGACTTAAAAATTATTTTGTATATAAATTGAATCATCAAATGTTTAAAGATGTTCTTTTTACTAAAAGTCATGTAAATAGGGTTGTTGGAAATAATAAAGTAGCAATGTATAATTTTAAGCAATATCTTACATATATATATATACGTTATATATTGTTATATATTAATGCGATGCCCAAGTTTGTTAATTTAGTTTATCTGTCCTACACCCAGATTCTTAATTTAACCTCGCATCATGACTTAAGTTAAAATTAGTTAAGTTTCTATTGACAAATTAACATTACACTAAATTAACAGTCCGATCGTATAGTGGTAACAATTATATTTATTGATTAACATATTGGCAAAAAAAACGTTAAAATTTACAAGGGTGGTACTTATCTGAGAGGATAGGAGCGACGGAGGGTGACCTCGGGCAGCGAGTTCACTTCCCGACTGGAGGTTTTTTCTGGCAGACGTAAGAGGGAAAAAGCCCCGAGAATTCTTGCGGACCAGCTTTTAAAGCCGACCGCACCACTTGGAAAAGAATCCGCTACGGATTCATTACTATCAAATCTACCACCCTGATTGGATTCCACTGTCCGCGTAAGAACACAACCTTGCCGGCCATCAGGTCCGTTGAACCCGACGCACCCACATTCCTGTGTAATCCTTATTTCCTGTAAACAGGGCAAATGCAAAAATTACAACTGTATCTCAGGGGCCGGCGGCCTCCCATCACTCCTCCCCTCTTTCAGATTAACAAAACTAGAAATAAAGAAACACACAAAAAAATCATTCATGAAAATGTAAATATTATATAATTGCAATAGCGACAATAGTTCAAACAGTCCCGTCGTCCCTCGTCAAACTCCTGGTCAAGAACGAATGTCCACTTCTTGAAGAATGATAACTGAAACATCCCAATCTTAATGAAGACTCCTGAGGCTGGGTGAAGCATAACGTCACATGTAATTATTATGTAAATGCAATCATGACAACAGTTAAACAGTCCCGTCGTCCGTCATCAAACTCCTGGTCAAGAACGACTGTCCACTGAAGCATAACGTCACAGACCTCAGCATTATAGAGACGTAGTTGTTCTATGCAGTAAATCTCTCGTGAAATGAAGAACCGGTGGGTCTAAATCCCGAGGGGCTCCTCCAGTGGTGCATTGAGTCACAGTTTCAACATTTTGTAGGATACTATCTCGGGAGCAATCTAGACCCAATGCACAGGAAGTCACGATGACATAATGTCCTGAAACAGAAAAAAAAACACGAACACTCTCGTAGGAGAGCCAGCATCAGTAGAGTATATAAAATAGGGAGAACAAAATTTCCCTCTCTTCCACAGGGCTTTCGGATACCCGAGGTCCCCATCTCGTCCTCCTATCACTCAAACGTAAAAAAAAATAAAGAAGCATTGTCTAAAAAAAATTTTGCACACACAAAAAAAAACCCAACCAACAAGAAAATTGCATGTTAATCCTAAATCCTTAAACGTTGCGAAAGGAGAGAGAAAAAAAAATTCAACTACTAACAACTACAATTAAATTCATGTTCCGAACAAATAATTATCGAATGAGATATGGGTCGCCAAACAATTCACAAGGACAACATATATAAAATAACAAATAGAAATAATTGAATAATCACAAGGAATTATGTGCCACTAAATAATAAAAAAAATAAGACGAGTAACGCATAGTAAATTCAAAAATTGCATATATAACAGCTTCGCTACTCACAATAACCACACATATGAGCATCGAACAAAATACTTTGTGATAAGAAATAAGTACTAGTGAAACCATATATAATCAATACAAACGTGGCACCTAGAAACAGACACCTCATAATCGTATAACATCGAAATCCTGACACGACTAATATAATGTGCATGCCTCAGACCACCAAACAAAATTACTATTTTAACCTTCAACAGTACTCAAAGCATAAGAAATTGCAATGGTTCACTAAGAGCATCGATAACAATCTTTCGTAAGAAAAAATTAATTTAAAGTGTGTGAAAAATTAGAAATTGAAGCAATGGGTGTGCATAGGTGAAAATATATATATATAACCTCCGAGAATGCTTAATAGCCTAAGAAAGTTAAAAAATTCACTACAAGCATTGGTTACAATTTGAATTTAAGGAAAAAAAAAAACAGGGCAAATGCAAAAATTACAACTATCTCAGGGGCCGGCGGCCTCCCATCAATATATATCGTTACGTATATATATTTTCGGGAACAAAACACAGTAAAAAACTAATTATTGTATAAGTAATTTGCATCAATTAATAAAATTAATCATCAATGACAAATACTTATTTAAATTTTACGTACTATATACTTAGAATTATAATCAATCGAAAAAAAATCAAGGGCTTGGGGGGTCCGGACCCCAGGATCCCTTCCCCCCCTTGTGTGCACCTGGTCTCTCGTGTCGTGTTACTTTAAATGTAAGACATTAATAAACATTTATTTACTCCATTTAATAATTAGATATGTTTGCGTTTTGCCTAATAACATACATTTATTTCAGCAAAAAGGATGAAGTAATCCTCTCTGGGGGGATTCGTTAGCTAGGTGCTAGCCTTGTAAAGTCAAAATTGCGAGTTCAGCCCCAGCCCAAGTTGTTGGATTTTCATGATGCAAAAAATCAAAAACGTTCCTGCCGAATGACTATACGGCATTTTAGATTCCTAGACTGCCTGTTTGGCTTTGGGGCTCTGAATAAGCTTAAATTCCTTGGGCAACTTCGCATCGGCAGAGCTCAGGTGCCTCCCTCTGGGGAAAAACTGGGCATCAAAATTACGTCAAGGTAATTGGTATCTACCTATATGGTGCCACACTTAAAAGTGATACCAGGTGCTAGGGAACGTACTAGGCCTGCAATGGTACAAATACAGCTCCGTGGCTTTACAGAAAATAAGAAAATAAAAACATTGCTTTTTTTTGTAATCTATATACAATAAGATAAAGTATCCATTTATGGTTAAAAATCTGATATAAAGGAAACAGATAATTATAAAGGGCCAAATACTTGTTCATTTAGTAGCTTTGTATAATCTTATTTTTCATACTATTACATTTAACATGTACTTTCAGGGGGGGATTTAAAAATTTCTGAAACAAATTTATTTGAAAAATAAATAAACAAAAAAAGGAGGAGGGCCGTCTCTAAATTCAATCGTGTCAAAATCATAAAGTTGGAAATGGCAATTTCTAAAGAAAACTAACGTTAAATACTATTTCCACCGTGAAATAATTCGAGATAATCCCTCCAATCCACACTACAGAGCACATAACTTCCTCAGATAAAATCGTCAGCTGAACCCTTTTACTTTAAATGACCTTATTTAATCTCTTCCCCTTGGAGAATTGTCTGCGCGAATCCTGTTGCCACACGTGACGAAGCTAATTTCTACCTGTAATTGATATTTTTTTCGACTCAATTAGTGATTCTGTCTCATTACGAGTTGAGTTGAGATGTATTGCAGGAAGTAAAGTGTCCAATTAAGAAGGTAAGAGCTGAAGTTTTTGTCTGTGAACGGCAATTTAATTTTTTTCTTCTTTTTCATGATTTGTATCTGTTGTTAATTGTTATTCAGTTGTTATACAGCACTAAATATTCAATCTGAAAACTTTTTTCAAACATTTCAAATTTAATGATGAATAAATTAAGGGTTAATTTTTATGTGAAATTAAATGACAAATAATGAAGGCAATTTCGATTATTTTTTTAAAGTTTTAAATGAGACTTTGTCTTCAATTTTTTTTCGTTAAGTACTTCTATTTATGGAATCGGGGGAGATATTTTTATCTCGTTGCTTATAATTCCTTACAAAAGAAATTAATTTCCTCGTTTTAGAGTCGTTTAATTGGCTTACTAATTATTTGTTTCAGGGAATTGTGATAAATTTAATTTTGGAATTATGAGCCTTTTTATTATGGATAGATTTTTTTCATCCAGGTATCGCATATTAAATAAATGAAATCGAAGAAATTACTTGTTTGGGGTGTAGTTAAATTTTATTTATTTTGCTTCTGAAAGTTTCGTTAGTTCGAATTCTGCTCAGATGTGATGAATTCTTTAAAAATAAATTTCATATTTAAAGACAATTTTCAGAGCTAATTAATTGAATTAATCAAAAACATTCTGTACATTCGGCTTTTTAAATTTTACTTAATAAAAGTAATAGAAAATATATGTTCATGATTATATACATTTCCCATCTTTTGACACTATATTAAAATGGATGCGTGGAATAACGAATAATTTGTGAAATACGGAATTTCCGCTTTTCTATTGGTGTCTGTAGACCCAAAGAAAATTTGACAATTGGTTTACATATGAAATAGACATTACCCGTCAGCTTCGCTGTTTTTTTTTATTATTAAATTGTATGGCTATATGTTGTTTTTTTTCAGTTACTTTTATCTGCTAATCAAGCTCTTGACGTATTAAAAAATACTCATACATATTTTACCTCTAGCTTTAAAAAGAAGCACGCGCGCGCACGCGTTTGAATTTTTAAAACGGAATTATATTCATTATTAAACAAACTCGGAGTATATTTCAGCAAACACCATTACCAGCGGATCTCTGATCAATAAAAGAAACATTCTTGCAAATTTCAAATCTGTAGCTTTAATAACTGAGAAGCGGGATTTTTTTTTATCTGCAATGCCCAGGTAAACCAAGCAACCTTCTAGAGAGGCAATTTCAGAGAAACCCTTTTTTTGCGGATCTCTACTGAAAGGAGGAAACTCGTTTCCCAAATTTCAAGTCTGTAAGTATAGAAGATAGGCCCAGTGGTCGAATGGTAGCGTTTCGGGCCTCAACGCAACAGGTCCGGGTCCTATTCCCGGGCTGGACAAGGTCGACTCAACCTATCATCCATACTGCAGTGGGTTGATAAATGAGTACCAAATTTGTTTGGACACTTAAACACTGGGGGTCTCGCTTCAGACTGACCACCTGATCGGGACATCTGCTCATGCACCTCAGCGCCCAATGGTCACGTGTACTGGGACGGACACAGTAGTTAGTCCCCGGCCCTCATGGGCTGTTGCGCCACTGAGTTTGAGTTTAAGTGTAGAAGCTATAGTGATTTCTTATATCATTTTAATAATGAAATTTTAACATCTGTTATTTGGGACTTATCTTCATAAATTTTGTTCTTGCAAGGATCCAAAGAAAAGGAAAGATGAACTTACCAAAGGTTTCTTTTGATGAGTCAATCACCAAAATAATCTTAAAGCAATCTCCATTTTTTTGTTGGAGCCAAGAACCTCGTCAATTACATAACTAAAAAGAAGAAAAGAAAATCACTCACACATTGTGCACGAGTACACCTGCGTTATTAGACCTACACAGTTTCTACAGCAGGGGGGAGGCACACTTTTCCAGGTACCGACTACTTCTAATCTTTGCAAGGCGTCGCGGTCTTCCCAGGGACGTAGGTGTGGTGAGGTAATAATATAAATAAGGAACACAATGTAGATAGTATTATAGTACAGTATAGATACGGTAATTTTCGGTAATAAATACGGAACATGTACTTGCTTACATAACTAGTATAAAAAAAGAATTCACTTTTAAAACCGCGTTTAAAGTAAAACTAGTGCTTCTCAAACTTTCAATATACGCGATCCACTATTCAATCGTCATTTTCATCGCCCCCCCCCTTCCTTACAATAACAATGCGTTGAATTCAGTAATACTATATTTTGACACTAAAGCTACAATTCGACTTTAACTTCTTATGTATCACCGACGTATACAAAAGGCCTCACTTAGCCAAAGCATCAATTTTCCGAACGTATATATACATCTTTTCGAAGTACGATCTTTTCTGCGCAGTGCTATCCATAAAATTATTCTGAAGGCTTTGGGAGGCAGTAAAAGAACCTTGACAGTGTTTGCGAAGGATTTACTTATTTCAGAGGAGTTTTACTTATTTATTCTTTTTTTCCTCCCCCTCCTCCTAAGAAAACATCCAAATACACACATCTACGTGGAAAATGGTGGCATTGGGAAAACGAATCATGTAACTTTAAACCGGCAGTTAAGGAATTAATTATACACCGTACACATTATCAAGACATGTGTTAATATAAGCCCATGCGGTCACTAATAATTATCAAACTTGTTCTTAGTATTGTTATGTTAATTATTAAATACATTGTGCAGTACTGATCCATTTATAAGTGTAAATGTGTATATCATATTTTATTATTTCAGAAAGTATTTTGTTTTTTTTACTTTCAGTTAATTAATAATTTTTTAAATAACCTTTTGTTTTCGACTTTCAATATGCTCTTGCCCCCCCCTTGTGAGTTATCACGCTTCTAAGACGGCGTGCCCCACAGTTTGAAAAACGCTAATTAAAACGCAAGAGGCAGACATACTAATATAAACCACCAGGGGCGCACACAGGAATTTTTCAAGGAGGGGGGGGGCGGTCCGGGGTCAAAAGTTCACCATTCTTGTATCAAGCTCCTTTTGATTTTGTCGATTTTTGGGAACAAAACACATTGAAAAACTAATTATTGAATAAATAATTAGTATTAATTAATAAAATTAATCATTAATAACAATACTTAATAAAATTTTACGAACTATGTACTTAGAATTATAATCAATCGGAAAAAAATCAAGGGCAGTGGGGGCTCCGGACCCCCAGGATCCCCTCCCCTTGTGTGCGCCACTGATAACCACACATATGAAATATCTACTGATGCAGTTATTATCAAGCAATTCAAAAAACATTAAGAAATAAAATATGTTCATTTAAAGTTAGTTGCAGTTAGTAGGAGACTGAGCCTGTATAGAGTGAGCCCAATTTTACGTATTTTGGTATATAATTACTGCATTATTTTCAGGTGGTCCACTGGTCAATCGCGATCGATTTAATGCCCTCCCCTGCTCTACAGGCTTGTTTCTTTTATTGAGCAGCGATCCACTAAGAATGGTTTTCGGGAAAATTGACTTCCAAAAGGGTTTAAGAGGGTGTTAAAGATACCAAGTCTCGTTTTTGAACTATTAAAACTAGAGACTTGAAATTTGGGACACATTTTTCTTTCTTTAAGTAGTTTTTGCGGAAATCGACTTCCAAAGGGAGGAATGGGGGAAGGTGTAATAGATAAAAATTTGCTTTTTTGAACTATTAGATTTACAAACTCGAAATTAATCATCCTGTTCCTGCTTTTGATTAAAGATCTGCTTAGAACGGTTTTGGCAAAAATCGAACGGGAGTTGCGGAGGAGTTATAAACAAAAATGTTCATTTTCGAACTGTTTGAGATGGAAACTTGAAATCTGACAAACATGTTTCTTTTCAATAGAGATCCGTTAAAAATGGAATTTCCAGTAATCCACCTTGAAAGGGGGTTACAGGGGACTCAAGAGTTGAATTTATCCCCGGTTCAGAAATTTTTGCCTTTAAATGAAAATGCGAAATCTGTAGAAATATTTTTCAATACATTAATGTTTAATGATAGATAAAAATAAGGAAACAATATATATAGTCATATAAGAAGTGAAAAATGCAGGTGCTCATTGTAAAAGTGCAACACGTTATTCGACTTCACTGTATTAAGTGCGTTCCACAAGGGTTTCTAAAGACAAAGACCCACAACAATCTGTAAACCAGCACTTTTTTAGAGTTCTAATTTTTTTAGAATGTTCCGTTAATATATGAAGATTTTTTGTAACCTCTTCGTGGGATATTTTACGGCTCACGTAAGCGATTATCAGGAAAATGTAGCAGCATCGATTTTATTACATAACTCGTTCATCGGTTACTTATTTCGTGTGATTTACATGTAAAACAAGTAATAAAAATTATTTATTCATTATTTAATAATTACAATGAATATAAATATGTATATTCATATGACAGAATCACAATTTAATTGGCAAAACACCTTTTAAATTAACATTAAAATTTTTAACCACATTAAATTTGTAATTACATTTTTTGATAAAAGTTGAATGTAATATATAAGAATTTATCTTAAAACCTCACTGTAAAAGGAATGCTGACGTCCAACAAGCAACTGCTTATTTAGGTTACGTTAAATCTTCGTCACAAATTTAGCAAAATATGTTTTATCTAATGGTGCTGCCATCTGGAGAATAATATTGACTGATATATGTGATTTTTACTATAAGTAATTATTTAAATTTATTTAATGAATGGATATTTGGAAAAACTTTCTGTATTAACATCAAGTGTTATCCACAACAAGTTTACAAAAATGTGTTTGAACTTGAGTGGATGAATGAAAAGTATTTTATAGACGATTGAAAATTTGAACAAGATATATAAATAAATATATATAGGGAGAGTTTGAATTAATAGTAGGGATAGAACTTATCTCAAGCACCCTGAAGTGCTAACTTTATGTGACGTCATAGGCATAACAGCAATCACGTGTTACCATCCAATCAGTTCCTAAATTCATGTGGCATCTTAGTCACAAGATAAAATCAACCACGTGTCTTACGTTCATGCGTTTAGCTGTTACCAACTTTTGCAGGTAAACAAAATGCGCTTGGCTCAAAAAACCCGTATATTATAGGAATTTTCTCTTGAATAACTTTTTGAAGAATCTTAATTCTTGAACATCTTTTCCTAAATTATCAGATTTTAAACTTTATTTGCTAACGACAGTTTTAAATTCATCGTGGAACACGAGATATAATTAAATATGTGGCCATTAGAAATTTAGCTAACTCTCTGGTGCGATTTAAGCACATTTCACAGAAGGTAACAGAATGACGTGACTTTGTTTCATAGTAAAACTTGAGCGCAAACAAAAGAAAATTTTAGAAATTTTAAAAAATGATAAAACTACTAGCATATGTTAAAATTCACAAACAAAATTAAATTTTATCGCACATTGATTTTTTTTTATTTTGAGTACAGGAACTTTTAGGACATTAGGTAAAATAATCGGTAATATGGACGGGAAAAAATGTTCTTAGTTAGAGCCTACCTATGTGAAAAGATGTTTTATAATAATTAGATGAGAAAAAAATGAATAATTTCTAGCTCTAATATTGCTACATAGGAGTTGATTTTTTTTAAAATTAATTTTGATTAGATGACTTTACTCTCAAAATAAAACAGTTTTTCTTCAAAATAAATAACCCAAAGAGTTGATTATTGATATAAGAGAGTACTGAGTAGAATATCTGTCGCAGGAAAATGATGAAATTAGGGGAAAAAAGGTCTCTTCAAGGTCATTTCTCTGATAAAAGTAAGGCATTTAAATAAATCCCTGATCTGTGTGTGTGTCTCAGTGAAATGATGAAATAATGTTTGTCAAGAGTTTAAAAGTGTTTATTTAACAAATGGGGTTCATTATTAAACGTAGAAGTAATTCAACAATAGTGAATGAAATAAAAATTATTTATTCAAAACTAATTAACAAATAATTAGAAAATTAAGCAACGCAATACAGGCTAAAAAGCATTAAAATACATGTTTTATTCAATAAAATATTTTTGACTTTTAATAAGGACGTACATTTCCTTCCCTTTGTGGCAGTAAACATAAAAATTATTTTTAATTTTATTTTCCCCTTTAATATATATATACCAAGGAGCATCTTTTCCCTTTAAGTAGGTTTTGATATTCTCAAAAATATATTTTTCCATTTTTCAATCATGTAATTTTTAACAGAGTATAGATTGAAATGATTATAAAAAACGTATTTGATGTTCTATAAAAGGCAACGTTAAATGTACATTAGAAGATTAATTTTTCTTAATATATTTTTAAGTAAAAACCATTTTTTAACCCTTATATTACCAACTTTTTACTTATATTAAATACCCTATTTTACCTATAATCGTAAAGCTAATTTAATAGAAAGAAATAATTTAATACCAAATAAGGAGCACTACTTCAACTGTAAAGACTTATTTGGAATTTTTATTCATACGTGTCGAAAATTTATTCGTTAAAATTATCATTCTTATACTTTTCTGTATAGAATTTATTGCTTAGAATAAAATGTGTAATACCCTCCAAAGTTTAATCTAATTTCATTTATGGCCTCACCAATTAAACGCTTATCATCTTTCTTGAAGTATATTAAAACTTAAATGGCAGCGATAAAGCAGAAAATATTTAAACCTAAATATTTTTAAAAGAAGAAATTTCACTGCTTTTAAAAAAAACCGAAGCTGTGTTTTTCCCCCTTTGGAACGAGATTTATACTTCACTTAACATTTCCTAAAGCTCCGTTTTTATCGTTTAAAAGATGTTAAAATTTTTATCTCCAACAGGTTCCACCGCTTTTTATCTGTTATTTTTTTTCTTTCGAAACGATTAGGATTCTGGGTAATACCGTTAGTTAACTTTCGTAAACGGCTTATCTTTTCTTTTTCTTTCATAAAAATTGTCGCTATTTTTTTACATCGATACGCATTTGCATTATCATCGTTATCTTATGCGCCAAAAGCGTTCAACAAGCCAAACGATAATATTTTCTCCTCCATTTTTTTTATTTTTATTTTTTTCATTTGTGTGTGAGCAAAAACGTTTTATCAACTCACTTCAGTTCATTCGATTTACAAATCGTTTTCTTCGGCGAATATATTTAAGAAGCTAAAAATCTGCCTTTTCGTAAATTGCGTAGAGATAAACATAAAAAATGATTATTGGAAAAGCATTTCGTTTTGTGCTAATGGGTGGTATTAAAAGATATATATATATATATATATATATATATATATATATATATATATATATATAAAATAACAAAGATACCAAGTAATTTTATTATATGGAAGAATTTAATGTTTAGTGTTGAAATTATATCTGCGTAGTTAAATTTATTTTGAGTGGATGAAGATGTACCAAAACATCGATGCATAATTTTTATCTATGAAGTGATTGAGTACTTTTCATTAAATAATTTATGTATATTAGGGAATGTTTTCCTTTTCTTTTTGTCAAAAAGCTATTGAGTACAGAATTTATTGCATATGAATGTAAAAACAATACGTTCTTAAGGGGTCCCACTATCCTAAAAATGACCAAAATATCGAATTTTTTCAATGCAATCTGATTTTTTTAAATGATTGCTACTGTCATTTATTTTGAAGAAATTGCTACAAATGCTTCCTTTTTTATGAATTAGAACAATTAATTGGAATACTTGTTATATCATTACTTTATTATTTATTTTTACTTTTTATCGAGTACATTTACTGTCACTTTATTTGGTACAGATTATTCAGAGATGAGTCAACGTTCAATAAAAATTCATAACAGAAAGGAAATGAGGAAAACTAAATTTTAAAATTTAATGATACGGAAACCCTTAATGTGAAGATTACCTAGTTAAAATTCAGAAAGTGCCGTAAATGAGCAGATTAGCTAAGAAGTTTACACATAAATGGCTTTCGAGCTTTTACGGTAACATATCTAGGTGTGAAAACTTGATTACCGAGGTAGTAGATCCAGGATCTTTTCGTCGGAGTTAATCTATATTTTTTTCACCTGATCTTAATTTTAAGATCATCACTGACCAACACATTTAAATTTAACAAGTCAATATTTTGACCACTTTATTACACATTGAAATGTTTATTTTTAGTTTCTTAATCATCGTTGATCAGGGTATTTTATCCTTTCGTACTTCTGTTTTCCAAACAATGATTTTGCACTTCATTGTTTGCTAAACCCCTTTAAACTGAAAGGGGGTGTAAAAATTGAAATCCAATTTTCCGAATTAACTGGCTTCATGAATGATGGAAAGAAATACAATTTTTATTTTTCCTAGTTCCCGTGCAATCGCTACCTTTGTACAGATACTAGAGTTCTTTTTTTCTCCTTCCTGGAATCTTCTTTTCCTGAAATTGTCGGTTCTTTGTCAGGAATTTCTTCGGAAATTAAGTCACATCCTATTCGCTTGTGACGTGGATTTTTTTTCGATTTCTTATATATATATATATATATATATATATACGCGGATGGCTTTATTTACAAAGTGTCTCTTGCAGAATTTCGGATGATTTTTTTGTGTGCTGTATCCTCTAGTGTTTTTGACTTGTCGACGTTTATGAATTGTTGCTTAACCCTATCGCAGAAATACATAAGAGAGAAAATATGACTTTTTTTTATCATTACTTACAATTTTCACACATTTATTTGTTGAATTTATAGACATTACAATTATATGCGGGTTCTTTTGATTATTGTACAATGGGGTGGATCTTGTTTACGTGAAAAAATTAATTATTATAATTGCCTTTGGGCGGAAATGACTTAGGATTTCTAGTCTCCTGACAATAATAATTTGGGATTTACAGTCTCCAGGCAAGAATAATGTAGGTTTTCCTAGTCTCCGAGCGAGAACGACTTAGGATTTCTAGTTTCTAGGCCAGAACGACTTAAGAACACTAAGTCTTGGTGAGAATTATGTTTGATTATTAATCTCTGGACTAGAATGTGTGTGTGATTTATAGAAAGAGTTTTGTGAAGGACCTACTGGAAAATAACTATATATATCTCAAGATCAGCTGTGAAGAGACTCTATATAAAGATAATTAACACTTCTAATTCGTTAGATTTTACTTGTATACGTACTTTTGATATTTTGATCAAAAATAGAACATACTAAAACTTTTATTATGTTTGTTACTAATTCTAATAGAATGTTGAGATTCCTAATCTGCCACATATCCATTGTAAACCCACTACTCAGAATGACTTTAAATGTGAACTGCATATAAATACTTGAAGTTGAGAAAAACAAAATGACGTAAGAAAAAAATCATTGGCGTATTTATTGTTGTTTTTTTATGAGATTTTTCTTTTAGTAAAGTTAAAAACAGATTTTCCCCATCCAATGTGATGTGACTTTGCCTTGGTGGATGGGCCTTTCTGTAACATTGCAACAACTCTGTCAATTTTTTTCCCTTAGAAAGCCGAAATAGTCATGCACAGTGAACAGTACAGTTGGTTTAATATGCAACTCATGCCAAAGCTGTTGTTATTCGATTCAAAGTACCACTTGTACGCGAGTCTACTTGCGTTGGGCCCCGCTTACAGCAATATCTATATCAATAAGACTTCGAAAAAGTTTTCTTACGTCATACCGTCTCCCCTCTTTTCAAGTATATTTAGTTCAAATTTGAAATCATTCTGGCCTGTGAATCTGTTTTAAAGTATTTTGAAAGTGGAATTTTGATTTCGATCACCTTGTATATCAGTAACGGTTGTGTATTGGAATAAACTACATTGAATAAAAATTTAATGAGGTGAAACTTGCTCTGTTCTAGTATTATTATAACATATACTTATTTCAAACTTTTCAATATTTGCGACCCAATATTCAATCATATTTTTCATCGTACCCTCCTTTCATTCAACATCAATCTATTGAACCTCTTAAGTGCCACTGGCGCATATAAACGTACGACTTAGTGAAAGTTTTAATTACCCCAAACGTATATATACGTCTTTCCGAAGTACGAACTTTACTTTGCACTGCTATACATAAAGTTATTCCAAAGTCTTTGGAGTACAATAAAATGACTTTGGCAGTGTTTGCGAAGGATTAACTTATTTCAGGGAAGATTTTACTTATTTATTTCTTTTTCATTACCATCCCGCGCCAATACATTCCATTCACGTGCCTACGTGGCTTGGTAACTTTTAATTGGTATTTAATGAATTAATAATAAACTGAATAAATTATCAAGATAACTGTTAATCTCTGTGTATAATTTTATGTATGAAAGCCCATAAATCACTGGTAATTATTAAACTTGTTCTTTACTTTGTAGTTTATAATTAATTTAACAGTACTTTGTGCAGTGCTGATACATTTATACGTGTATTATATCAGTGCAAATGAGTATTTTATTTTTTATTACGCTAGAATGCATTTCGTTTGCTAAATTCCAGTAAATTAATACGATTTTTAAATCTTATGTTTACGACTTTTCAACATGTTCGCGCTCTCTTCTAGTGTTATCCTGACCCCCAAGAGGGGGGGGGCACGCCCCACAGTTTGAGAAACGCTGACTTAAAGAAACACACCACTGTATTTATGCAGGGTGATTCGTTACCAGACGTACACGCTTACAGAGTGTGTCGAGGGTATAGAGAAAACTCAGAACCACACCGAAAAACAGGGCAGTAGTTGCGAGCTATGGTGCAAAGTAACAGAGAAAAAGAACAGAAACAGTAACAAATTAAAGGGACAGAAAACATTTTATAGAAGGGTTGTACTGCAACAGTTGTTTAAAATGACGATCAGAAGTCACCTGGCAAGCCTGGCGGCAGCACTGCATGTAATTTGTTGCTTTTTATAATATTTTTCTAAGCAATGATAGGTGGCACTGGATGGAAGGTTACGGGAAAACAGATTCTGCTATAAGTCGTCATTTGCGATACATTCCCCGAGGTAGTTGAAAGAACTGGTATTCAAACAGAAAAATTGTCGATTTGGAGCTGAGGATTGCAATGGGCACACCACTCGGTTGTTGTACCAGGGATGTTACTCGATCAAGCGTGTTCCACATTACACGACCTTCGCAAATATGAACAGAAAGTGACATGAATCTGGTTCTGGTAACTTGCAGTGTTTGGTGTACGAGACGCTTGTTCCTTCAGTCAAATATATCATTGCTCGAATATCAGCTGCTGCGAGAAAAATACGTGGGATGCCAGGAATCTTCGATAAAGTATGGAAATCCATGCAGCATCGCTGTCAGGTCTTCCAGACAACTTCTGATCGCAATTTCGAACACTTATTTTGTACAATATTTCAATAACATTTTTTTTGTCCCATTAATGTGTTGTTGTTTCTTTTCTTTGCACCAAAACTGGCAACTACGGCATTTGCGACTATTCATCCCTTGAGATTCTGAGGCATCTCTGTATCCCTTACACACCCTGCAAGTTTGTCAGTCTGGTAGTGAATCTCCCTGTTTATGTTATTTTGTAAATATAAATTCTCTCATTCTTATGTACCGACCCCTACCTTAAGTAAAAACATTTAATGCTGACTGTACTATATGCCTTTCCGAAAGATATCAGTCGTTATCCTTCTCTTAAATAGAATACACTTTTTACTAATGACCCTAATTTTTATCGTCTGACATACATTCTTTACCGAGACACCGATTGTCAATGTGAGTTATTGCATACAATACGTTACCCAGATATCCCGGTGTTTTCAATACGATCCCGCTATCTTTCCGAGAGATATATTAATTTTCTGATGCAGACAACAGTTCATGTATTTTATCTGCCATGCTGTTTTATCAATGCTTTCTGTACGGTGCTTTTACACAAGAGATATTAGTTACGCCATGATGTTTTTGACACACATGGATATCTTTCCGCTGATGCTATCCAGAACTGGATCAGTCATATTTTCTTTTGTTATTATAGATAGGAAGATAAATATAGTTTTAATACAATTTCCCCTTTTTTCGATCAATAATATGAATATTTTTATTTACATTACATACGTTTTTTCATATTGTTTTTGTGTTGAGATATTAACTCTAATACCGTAAAATATTTTAGGGTGTGATTTGAAGGAACAACACTTAACTGTGTTCTTAAACTAGTGCATCTCAAACTTTTAATTTTTGTGACCCAATTTTCATTCACAACTTACATGGCACCCCCTCCGTATAGTAAAAATTAATTGAATGCAATAATAATGTACTATGACACTAAAGCTGCGATACGACTTTAATTATAAAACGTACAAATGATTAATAGAAGTATTGAATTTTCTATATAATTTTGTATATTGCAAGCCCATGGAAGTCATTAATATTTATTAAACCTGTTCTTAGCTTAGTATTGATAACTTAATTATCAAATATATTGTGCACTACTGATACATTTATAAATGTGTTATATCAGCGTAAATGTGCCAGGATGCAATTTTTAAAAAATTATTTTCGATAAATTACTAATTTCTTAAAATAGTCTTTTATTTTCGCCAGGCTCGCGTTCCTCACGTATTGCTATTACATATTCCTAAGGGGGTGACCCCCACAGTTTGAGAAACGCTCTGTTAAGGTATCCGACTAGGTTGAAAAAGCGCTTTTTAGGTGTTTGGTGTTGTTTGGGTCATTAGAGAAAAAGAAATTAATTATTGAGAAAGAAGGACTAATACATAAAACTAGAGATTTGTTTAAGTTATTTTTATAGCATTTACTTTATCTAACTAATAAAAAAAATTAATTCGTTTTTTGAAGAATGAACTTTTCATGATAATTTGTGCACGAAAAACGGGATATCTTCTAACTAATCCTATCAAATGCAATGAAATTTGTAACATATATGCTATGGAACCTTCGGAGTGTAGCAAACCGCAGGTTTTAAAACAGCTGCATTTAATCGCATTTTACAGCCATTTTTAGCTTAGAACATGCAGTAATTTTGACGAAAAAATCATGACCATCAAATTTAAATGCTACTAAAATATTTATTTCTTAAACTATTTTTTATCCTGCGGTTTGTGACACTTCAGAGGGATCCAGAAGTATATCGATGACGTTATAATTCCATAATGTGCAATTTATTTTTATTTATCACGTTTTTCTTAACTTAAAAAATTGTGCAAAATTTTCCTAAAAATAATTTTTTTTTCAAAACAAAGGACGATACATGTTAGTTATTTAATAGTTATGACTTTTTAAGCCTATTTATGTTCTTTAAAACAATAAAATTATTCAGAAAATCAATTTTTGAAACATTTATCTCCGAGCCTAGTCCGATACATTAAACATTATTTTTTTTTTGTGTAGGAATTAGACGTAGTTTGAAAACTTTTTTTTTTTTCATGGTTCGAAAAACTATTACATGATAAAATAACGAAAAAAGATATATGGAATCTAATAGGGCATTTTTGTCTAAGAAAATCGAAAATCTCTTTGAAATGTAGAAAATAAACAAACAAACACAGCTAAAAATGTAACCCGGACTAGTGGATACTAATAGATGTAAATGTGAGGCACGCATCGAGTGATGGAAATCGGTCCAGAACTTAGAGTGAGCTGTGTTAGTGTGAGCTGATTAGTACAAGTTACGTTAAAACAAATACATTGAACCATGGATCCCATTTACGCAATATTCACTCCTAACAGATTTATGAGCAGAGATTAGTCTGGTCTCGGCCCTAGATGGCCAATCCACTTACATGATCTGTCAGTGTGTAATTTCTTTTTGTGGGGCTTCCCCCGTCATGCTGGTACTACAAGGAGTGGCTCATTGAAGGGCGTCACTGGGAAATGGAACGCGAAGCGTTCCTCTATCCCATATATAACTAGTTGATAGTGGCATGTTGACGAGAGAGAGTCTTATGATTGGTGGGTGGGATGTGGCAAGGAGTAGTGGTTACTGGAGCAGTTTCAGAGGCATCCGAAGTTGGCGGAAAATCCACTTGGAGATGGCTGAGTGGCATGATTGTCATTGGCTGAGAGGTCTCGGAGAGCAGGCACTCTATTGGCTGCACTGATATGTTGGAACATAGCAATGGGGAGGGGTGAAGAAAGCTAGCTTGTGTGGGATTCCAAAAGGGAATCAACATTAAGAAATTTAAAAAAAGAAAACAAAAATAATTAAAAAGGATAAAAAAATTCACTATGGTCACTCAGCACAAGGTGAGTGATTAAATTAATTCTTAGGGTGGATTATAAGAGTCCAGGTCTTGGTTTTCCTCCTTGGTCTTTTGATATCTGGCTCTGGATTGTAGTTATTTAGGTTTTGAACCTTGATGTTATCGATATTGTTGATAGAGGAAATTGCTAGTTTTTGAATATAAGCTTTAAGGGGGAGAACTTTAATGTCATTGTAAATATCAGAATTTTTAGTGTATCTATTAGATTTAATAATATCACGAACTAACGAGTTCTGAGCAACCTCGAGAATTTTGATATTTGCATCTGCTGCAGAGCCACGCACAGGCGAACCGCAAGTAATAAGAGGACGCATGAGAAATATCCTATTGTGAATATTCATTTCTGAATTCCGGCCATTTAAGGGATAAAGTGTTCTTAGAGCATTCCGGAATTTATCACGCGTTTAAACAATGTGTAGTTTCCAAGCACATTGAAGGAGGGAGCATGTGCAGCGTTAAGAAGTTCGAGTTGGACGTGTTGTAAGAAGATCAGATTTTCCCTTCCGTCTGGGGAACTGGACAGAAGGTTCGGTTCAATGAGGTAGGCGCAAACATTGAACAGGAAACGCTGTTGAGCTGCATAGAGTTGCGTACGATGAGGTTTCTGCAATGCCCACATATGGATGTTATGCTAAGTGATGTGTTGCCGCTTTTGTCTTTTTCTCTGCTTCTATGCCCCATAACTTGTAACTATGGCATTTGCGACCCTGCATTCCCATGGGATTCCGAATTGTTTGTGTACCCTATTTATACCCTTTAAGGAGGTTCACCCATATAATGGCCTGTTTTTTAAGTATTTTTAGGAAATATTTTTACGACCAGTAAAATGATAGAACTTCACATTTTATATCAGTTATTTATACGTATCTTGAGATTACGTATATAAACTTTTAGCCAAACATATCCAATAGAACGTGAGTTATAGTGCTCTGAACACATCCACCTCGAGAAAAATGGACGCTCACTTCCTCGACGATTTCGGCGGATTGGTTTATCTGAAAAAAAAAAAGAATTAATGGTGTTTTAATTTATAAGCTGAAATGCACCGAATGAATTATACTCAACTGAAAATATCAAAAATTGGATTTTTGGTGAACCTCTGATGAAAAAGTTTCGAATTTCATGGGTTTTTTGGTTATGTTTTTGTTATACAAAATAAAAATATTTTAAATTTTGGAATGATCGTAGTCCATTTGGTGCGTATATTTGTGCTGAGTCTACCCTATAAATTAGAAGTGTAACACACGGTTTAATACTAAGACCGAAATGTAGATGGAGGTACTTGTAACGGAAGCGTTACCGACCGAAGCTCTGTATTACCGCCAGAGAGAGTTGGGAACTGGATGAGTAAACGTTACTCGTCTCGATGTCCAATCCTGGACTATGTAATATATTTAATTTCCCCTTATTTCCTCTAAATGTTTAACCTGTATTGTGTCTAAATGTCTGTCCATTGTAACTGTGTTATTTTATGTCATTAAAATATTTTAATTCCCCCGAGATTTTGTCAAATACTTTGGTTTACCCAGTAATGACATAAGAGAACCGTTACAGAAGTCATTCGATCGAATCGTTCTTGAGATATGATGGAGGAAAGTTTGAAAAAACACATTTAAAGTTTCAAGTCCTACTAAAACAATGAAAATACCATCTTAGCGCGCCGAACAACGGCTTCTTTATAACGACTTCGAATTTTAAAAAAATCCCGTATTTTTGACGTGTTAAGGAAGAAATTTATGAAAAAAAATTATTTTTTTATTTTTTGAGCCCATTAGATGGGTGAAACCCCTTTAGTTTGTTGTTCTGGTAGCGAATCATTTTGTATACATTTACGTCTCATTGCATTTCCATACGACTGTATAGGAATCACGTAAAGTGAGAACAAATCGGCAATGTAAAGCAATATCAATAAACTGAAGTGTTTTACCACCAATTTATAATGGCTACCAGTTCTCACTTTCAAATGGCACTAGATACACCAGTAAAACTTATCTAAAATTCGCTACAACTCGGAGAGAACTACGCTAAAAGTAGTAACTAAAAATTTTTAAAATAATATTAAAAAAATTCACGTCAATTCCTATTTAGATCAACAAAGAAAAATTTTATTTTAGCTACTTTTTATTAAATAGTTACAGTTAATATAAATGTGTATATACATAGGACAGAATCACAACATTAAGTGGTAATTAAATTTTATTAATTATTATTAAAGTATCGTACTGTCATCCAAAACAAACGGGTATGTAAAATTTCAGTTCAACTGAATGCTTTAAAATGGGAGAAAAAAAATATTTTAAAGTTTTGAGCCAAGTCGCTAAATGTCGTGGCTGTATCTGTAATTCTTTAAATAACTAGTTTCAGCCAGTTAACTTTAATTATTATTAAATTATCGTAATTTTACCCAAATCAATAGGGTATAAAAATTACAGCTCAAATGATCTCTTTAAAATGTGAGGAAAAAACCTTTTCAAGTTTTGAAACAAGTCGCCAAAAGGGTCACTAAGTCGCCAACAATGATGCCAACGTGGCTGTATTTGTAATTCTTCGAATAATTAGTTTTAAGCAATTAATTTTATTAATTATAATTAAATTACTGTATTGTCATCGAAAATTATCACGTAAGTAAAATTTCAGCTCAATTGTGCGCTTTAAAATGTATTTTATAAACGATGGAAAATTCCCCCAAGATAAATCCAAGATAAATGTATAGAAAGTCTGAGGTAATAGTAGGAATTGATAATAGGCATAGTCCATGTTCCATAATGGTTTCTTTGATCGTCTATATTGAAACTAAATATTCCCAAAATTGTAAACCATGTATCAACATTTCTTAGCGGACAATCAAACATTTTTCACGGTCTACCGCTGGGCAACTTCTGCTCTAAGTCAATATTAGTTTCAAGTTTTATCGGAATCGTTAAGATTGTGCACATTTTTTTCAATCTTTTCATAATGCGATTTAAACAAAAAAATTTTATTCAATGATTCAAAAAAATTTTTTTTGGTTGCCTCCTATATATATATGTTGTAAAACAGATTTTGTGTGCTCAAAATTTCATAAAAAACTAACCATTTAATTTTTTAAAGGAAAAACTTGAAACTTATGAAGATATTTTAAAATGCTACTCCGCCTATAAAAATGGCCGTACATTTATAACATTTGGATTTATAAGTACATCAAACTATGTATAACAAAACTTTGTATGGTTTTTTCGATAATATGAATGGTATTTGTACAATACTTCCTTTTCATGAATGCTTATTGAAAATTCCTTAAAAAATGTGTAAATTCTAAATTCAATTATTTTTTTAAAAAATAAGTATTGATTTGATTGAAAAATTTATGCAAACTTTTATTGCAGGTACTATTAGCAACAAGTGAAAAAAAAAGATCCAAGTATTAGGCACAATAGGAAAAAAAGTCTTAGCATTTTAAATGAAGTTAAACAAGTTATTTTATCTGTTTGAGATAAGTCAGTTTGAAGTTTTGATTTTACATTGGGATGTGAATAAAAACGAAAGTAAAAGTTATCACAACACTGCGTTATTTGAAAAAAGATTTCAAATTTTGTGAGAGTATAGGAAATTATATAAAAATTAATTTAGACTAAGAAAATTAGATTAGAGATTTTTATCAATTAAATCGTACTGTGTGTATGTGTGTTTCCTTAATATTCGAATCTAAAGATATATTAATTCTGATTTTATTTTCAAAAGATTTTTAAAAAATTAAAAAAAGAATATTTTAACTTAGTACAAAATATCCGCTATAATTATCTACAACCACAGCTGAGAAATTCGTAATATTCTCTGTTTTAATTTAGAACAACGATTAAAGTTCCCATCGGAAACCAATCGATTAAAAGAGGAACCCGAATCTTCATCTTTCCTCAACTATCCGTCCAATTAACGTCTGCTCGTATTTACTTAAGACAGGCTGACCTCTTTCCCGTGTTGACAGTATCTTTACGATGAAGCGAACCAGCGCTAATTAAAAAGGAGACTTGCATGCTTATATTCTGTGTCACCGGATGCAGATTCCGGTCTCGGTCTTGTTAAGAATCTCGTTAGGGATCGAATGATATTATTTCGGGAAGTGCGATAAATCTTTTGAAGTGTTGAATGGGTCTTTAGAAAGTTGAAGGGAGATATCGAATAGAGTTGATGCGCTAGGATTGAAAACATTTGACGTTTGGATTCATTATCTCTTTTTATACATCGAAAAAACTCATTCACTCGTGTGAGATCTCAGAAACTGTTAGACCTGCAGAATTTAAATATGACAGGCATATTTTTTTTGAGTAGAGATCTACTAAGAACGCATTTTGTGGAAATTGATTTCCAAGGGGAGTTGCAGGGGCTGCGGTAGCCCAATGGTCAAGATATCGGATCAGGGCAGGCATGTCATCAGTTCGAGTTCAGTACCACTAAAAACCTCCCGTGTAGGGCAGCGATGCACGTTAAATATGTGGAGAGCTGAAATGTCCTCCCGTTGGTGTAGTGTGGTGTGGTGGTTAGGAGAGGGGTGCCAGCTCAGGTGTTGTCCACGTCACTTGACCATGGTTCAAAATTATGTGGTCCGTCGCCAAAAGCCCTTGTGTAGCTGAACAGTGCAATGTTAATATTCACTCACTCACTCACCCAAGGGGAGTTGCGTGAATTATGGTGGCGCTAAAGTTAAAATAATTCCCGTTTTTAAACTATCAGACGTACATACCTAAAATTTAGGAAACATGTTCTTTTTTGCATAGATTTCTGTGAATAATGTTTTTACGAAATTTTTGGCCTCTCGTTAGGTTTTTAGGAGTTATGGGGTCTTACATATATTGAAAATCAGGTATTTGATTTATTTGATTTACAAACTTGAAATTTGCTAAGCGTGTTTCTTTTGTTGAGTAGAGATCTACGAAAAATACTTTTGCGGACATCTATTTGCAGGAGAGTTAGATCTTGAGTTTATAAAGGATAAATATACTTTTACTTTGGAGATTCAAATTCTGTCTATTTGAATTGAATAGGTGTGGGTTATATATAAGGATATTTTCTGTACAATCAAAAGGGCATCAATAACTGTAAACTGCATGTTGAAAAAAAAAAAAAAAAACGTCACTCCGAGCCGCATTTCTGAAATGTGATTAAAATAATTATGTAAGTTTGTCAGTCACTTTAAATTTCCTATGTGGGGTTTTCACAAACTTTCTAAGTTTTCGCCAAATCACTTTTTCAAATGTCCTTTTCACTAATATATCGTAACGCTGTCAAGGTGAAATGCCTTTTTCCCATTAGTGAGAGAATTCTCACTAATTACACTATTACAATAAAAACTATTTAATAGATGCAATTTTTTTGGTAAAAAGAATGACATTTCAAAATGTCCCCCCCCCCTTCTTTTACGAAAATTTCTTCTATATTAATAATATTTTGCTTATACACAGCTATGACTTCATTGCAGAGTCTCCACTAGTGTGTTCTTGAAAAATTCGCGTTTTAAAAAGTTACTATCAATTGAGATATTAATCGATGTTTTTTGATTAAATTACTCTACTCTGATACATTAAAATACATATAAATCCGCTTTCTAATTATATATTTCAAAAATCCTAATTCACATTCTGTAAGGAAGTCTTTGTTATTCATAAGGTTATTACTATAGATGCTTTTTTTCATAAAGGGAGCATGGTTTCAAAACATGTTATTCTTTCTCCCAGTAATAATATTCTTAATACAATTTACTATGGATATTCTAATTCAACTAGCATTAAACTAAATATTAAAAAAATTCTATTAATTGTAATTCCTCCGACATTGACACTAAATATAAATAAATTTTCATTTTTGTGCTTTTTAAAAATAACAGTTTCGAATGTAGTAGGATACCTTAAAGAACTGCCACTTTAGAAATATTTCACGAATCTAAATACAATGAAATAAGTACAACAAATATTACCAGAAGTTTCAATGCATAATATTGTTGCAAATTTGCATGGGGAAAAACAGCCGAAGACTCAGATTATTGAATAGTAACAAAATTATTAATGTACACGGATAAACAACGTATATACTCAAAGAAATTTTATAGCATATTATTTATAATAATACAAATTAGACTAGTTATAAAGAAACTTGACAACGCTCCAATAACGGCTCTCAAACAAAGTTCCGCTAGCAGAAAAAACAGATACAGTTTCTCTCATCACAGTCAACGCACAAAACGGAACTCTGATCTCGACCTTCATCTCACATGCCCCTTATGCAACCTTATGGAAATATCCAGAAGGGTCCATCCAATAGACTTCTCGATGGTTCCTTGGTGATGTCCTTTTCCTTCAAAATTGTCGCTAGTGGTGATTAAGCTGCCAATCTGGTCAACCTGACAGCATATTCTGGGGTTGTCATTAACTTATTTTTCTAAATTAAACTAGGAAATTGAACTTTCCCCGTAAAACTAAATTTTTCCACAAGCAGTGCATCACTGCCGGTAAAACAATATCCACTTCATATTTCTCTGTGAACCTAAAACTAATCGTAAATTTTTTTAGATAAAATAATTTAATCGATTATTATATAATTATTAAAAAAAAATTTTTCTATATTAATTTTCTCCAACTAAACCGAAGCCTTATAGAATTATCATCAGTGAAATACTATACGCAAAAATATCACTACTATTTATACAAATCCGCATTAAAAATCTATAAAAGCCTTGCAATTGGTTAAAATTATCCTGGATAAAATGATCCTAACTGATGAAAATTATCCCTAAAGAAAGCACATACCAAACAACGAATCTCCTTTTACAAAACTCGTATCCTATTCCCAAGGATTTTCGTCTTTGCAATATCCAATGGGGGCGATGAAACGATTAAAATTCCAGTTCGAAATCTATCGATTAAAGGAGGTATTGGAATCTCCATCTTCCTTAACGATCTGTCCAATTAACGTATCTCCGTATTTATTTAAAACAGAGGTTCTCTGTTAAGTCTGCTTTGGGCCGAGTGAAACGGCGCTAATTGGACAGTGCCTCTTCGGCGTTTATTCTGTACAACCGGATGCAAATTTCAGTCTTCACCTTGATAGGGAAATCGTTCGAAAAGTAATGCGATGCCTTTCAAGGGGTGTGAGGAATTTTCTTAATGGAGGAATTGGTCGTTAAAAGTTTAGGATTGGATTTTGAGTACAACGGGCGTTTAATGGGATTTCACTTGAGTTGCGTTATTATTGTAGTATTGGAGTGTAGTTTTGATGTCATTCGGATTTTTCTTTAAATTTTTTTTTGGTATTTTTGTAGGTATTTAAAGACTTTTTGATGTGGAATTTTAAATTAAATATTTAATTGATGGTTTTAGTTATTTTTTATCAGTGGGGAGCTTGATCGGTTAGTACCAGTTTCATATCGAATACTTTACTGAAGGGTTTTGAAAATTGTGATGTGGTAGAGTGAATTACACGGTGATGTATTATTTCAATAAGTTATTTAAGGTATCTGACTACGTATGAAACCGTGTCTTACGTTTACTTACTTTATAAAATGGAATAATTGAGTAATTTATCAGTTTATTTTTTGATATTTAGTGTTTCTTGAATTAGAATCTGTATAGAAACGGGTTTTACGAAAATTATAACAAGAAAAAAATTATTTAAAGGCAATTTGTCCTATTATTTGAAAGCTAAGTGGCTTGTGACAGACTTTATTTTCATCTCCATTTTGTTTCAAAATAATTCCTTAGCATGATTTAAATTAAATTTATCCTTTTTTAAAAAATTGAGACACTTACATATACATATATATACTTTGCTCTGGTTCCTCATTGTTTTCTTTATTAAAACATTGATTTTCAAGTGAAAACGTTTTTTTTTTCAATATTTATGAAATTAATCTTTATATTTAAATAAATTATCAATTTTGTATGGCTTGCACCAAGGATGGGCATTCAGCTGATTACGATTGACCGGTGAACTGCCAAGAAATCTTGAGGTGACCGCCTTTACTAAGACCTAAGACACGCATACTAAAAGAAACTTTTTTGGAATACCGACACCAGTTAAGCAGGAGATTCGGTTTTTTACAATCAATGCGACTGTGTTTTATTACAGAAAATGATCTGATAAATGTCTACGTCAGACATGTACCTTCATTAGCAGCTCACAATGACGCTTAACATGTTCGTTGTACGGGGAAAAAATTATTGCTGGCATGCCAGCCATGTAAATGAATTTTTTCCCCACACGCCGACTAAAGTGGAGAATAAATGTTGATTATCAGCTCTTCCGGCGATAACACGGGATTTTATATTGAGAGATCATCCCACACCCAGCTCTTCCAGATAATTCGGGTTCTCGTGTTTGATGCCATGTCCCGCGATGGCGCGTGAATCGGCAGCGGACGAGGTAAGTGCATACGTCGTATTCAGATACATTGTTAGTGTGTGTTCCCTGCTCGCTGCATTGATTATGTCGACGCTCTACGGTCTATCAGTCGCTCATAGTTGCTCAGTCATTTAATTTGACATTTATTGGGTGGATCGCAGCACTTAAAATACATTAGAACTAGCCCGTACTCTGGAAAACTCTGCCCCCCCTCCCTCGACTTATTTAAATTTTTGATAAAAATCCATATTGTTTCACTTAAAATAAATTTTGTCCATTCTACAGCCGTAGGATACCAAGGAATTACCTTAAATTCATCTACTCCAACTTCCGTTTCATTCAAAATAAACAACATTTCAATTGAGTGGAGTCTCTTAAATTCTCTTAAAGTCTACGAGTGAGTAAAACTAGAAATCCATTTTTCTCGGATGAACTAGCTTCCTGAATGATGGAAAGAAATGCGATTGTTTTTTTTCTCTGTCTCGTGCAAACCCTCAAGATAGAATAAAATGTACTACATATTCCTCCTCTTCCCCCCTTCTTTTCGCGGAATTATTCAGCCTTTTGTCAAGTGTTTTCCGGAAATTAAGTCATCTCTTTACCGACTGTGACGTGGATTCCCTCTTGTTGATTTCTGATCCACCAGAGCTTTTATTTACGATCTGCCTTTCGTAGGGAATGGGATGGGAGTCTTCTTTTGTGCCGTGTCTACTTAGAAGAAAGTCTGTCCCAGTGAGCTTTTCTATAATTGGTGGTGACATGGACAGACTTCTTTTGTGTTTTGCATTAAATCCTGAAGTTGAAGATATTGCAGTTTTTGCAACCATTCAATGTATTTTATTTTACCTGGTTTGGTATTGTATTCAAATAATCTTGATTTATTCACATGTTTAACTTTAAATAGTTATAGATATTATCAGCTGGCACATTTAAACAGACCTACTTTTTTCTAAGTATAAACCAAATGCAATGTGTTACATTTTGAAGAAATATATATTACACTCGTTGCTGGTATTTTTTTCTATACTATGGTGAGTATTGATTGTGTGATGAACATCAATATTTCAAATTATTTTGAAGTAATATGAATTAAGTGCTGCATCGAGATTTAAATCTTCATTTATAGAAATGGATGTTTGTATATATCTCTTTGTTGTAGCTCCCCACCAGGTGGGGCTACAGCATAACCACTTCTGCACAGTTCAATCAATCGCCAAGTTGCCAACAGGGTCGTCAAAAATGATGTCAACTTTAATCTATCGTCAAGATTTCGCTATGTTTCAATTGAATCACCATTATAATGTAAGGAACGGCATTGTTTACAAATATTACAATTTTAACTTAAAATAAATACAACAGAAACTAATATTAATGTATTACACACCCAGATATAAATCAGTTACAATATTTTAAGCGTTCAATTTACAACATGTGTGACAATATGTTACTTATGCTTATCAGAGATCAGCTTAGGAAGGTGTTTTCAAAAATCGACCCACAAGAGAGTTACGGAGGGTTATAAATAAAAAAAACTATATCCATTTTATCAGTTATTCGATCTACAGACTTAAAATTTAACAAATATGTTTTTTTTGTTCAGCTGAGATGTGCAAAAAGCTTTTTTTTTGCTTAATTTGTCATTCACGTAAAATTAACTCATTAAAATCTTCTTTATCCTTCAATCTGTATTGTTTGGTTTTTCAATTCACTCGTGCGAAGAACAGGTATACCAGCTAGCCTTTTTTACTGAATACTTTTTTTGGTGAAATTCGTCAATATGTAGGAGCTGTAATAAATTGTTTACCAATATCTCTCTTGGAAACAAACCAAATTAAAAAAATGGCAATGGACCACTCTAAATTTGAGCCACGCTCAAGTGATGAGGACGAGTAAGATGATATAAACAAGAATAACGTAAGGATTATAAGCTAATTTGAGTAAAAATGTAGTTTACCTGGTATGAGTTGTTTTTGTAACATTTTCTATTTCATTTGATCATTTTGAATTGCCATTGAAAAATATATTTAAGTATTCAAGCTTGATTAATACGATAAAGAAATATGAAGATAAAAACAATGAGATTATAACGATGTTTCTTTACATATTGTATTTTTTGCATTAGTTTATTTTTAAAAATGATTGGCACGTTATGCATATTAGAAAATCATTTACAAAATGATGCTTTCCTTTAAGGTATTCGACTACGTTCGGAACCGTGATTTTAAAAAAGCGCACAAATGAATAATTTTCTTCATATTTAGTGTCACTTGGATCGTTCATGTAGTTTCAAAGAGATTCGTTCTGGATAAAACAAGCAACCAATCTTAGAGCGAATTTAATATTCAAGACTGAAAAATGTAATGGTCTTAACTTTTCCATATATGTACGTACTTTGTATATTTATTATTGCTTTGGAAAAAACAAAAAAAAAGCCCTCGGTAAACATTATGTAAAATTTTACTAATTTTCCATTCAAAGCTTTTATTTTTGCATTAATTTATTATCCTTTTTTAACTTGTACAGAACGATACAAAGCCCTGAAGAGTACGACGTTAATATTCACTTACTCACTGGACAGCGGTAAACATTACTTTTGTTAGATTCAACGCAATCAGTCATAAGATTTTATCATAGTATAATCATTAACAACTTTGTCATACTTGCTAAACTTTTCATATCTCTTACTATTTATCAGTCTGAAATATTAACTTAATCCTTTTGAGTGGTTGCCAGTTTCACATCTGGCTTATGAATATGCCACTTAAATATTTCACACGTAATCTGCGAAGCAAGAAGAAAGATGTCAAAATTATTTTTGCGCTTAGACATTTTTGATAGATTATTACCTAAAACGCATAATATGAGGTTAAAAACATTTGTTAAAAACACTTTGAAAACTAGAAGAAAAATAATTTTCACAAATTTATTCTTTTATCATCTTTATGTCATATATCTATGTCACGATTAATATGTTAATATACTTATTAAAATGTGCTTTGAAGAACTTTTTCCTTAATATCTATAAAATGAATTGATTGAATATTAACGTCGCACTGTTCAGCTACACGAGGGCTTTTGGCGACGGACCACGTAATTTTGAACCATGGTCAAGTGACGTGAACGACACCTGAGCTGGCACCCCCCTCTCCTAACTACCACACCACACCAACGGGATGACGTTTCAGCTCTCGACAGATTTAACGTGCATCGCTGCCCTACACGGTGGGTCTTTAGTGGTACTGGGCTCGAACCCGTGACAAAGCAAGCCACGGTCCGATACCTATACCACTCGGCTACCGCGGCCACATCTATAAAATGAAAGAGTTGAAGAAATTAGGAACTTTTTAACAGATATTAAACATTTTTTTAAAATAAATACGCTAATAATTTATCAAAATCAATACATTTTCTTACGTTTAACTAATTCACACACATCTTGTAATTATATTATCATGTTCCAGGTCCATAACGAAATGTTGCCATAATGTTAGCCATAAGGAAATGTTGCGAAACTAAAATCTTATTTTTTTGACAATTTGAGATTTTTACATTTTCAAATTGTATAGATTCTAACTTTTTCTAAAAATACCTTACTTTAAGCTCTAGGATAATTAGAAACCCTTAAAACCCATTTTTAAATAATCGTTGAAACTGGGCCACTCCCATTTGAATGGTGAAAAATGTAAACGAAGTACTTCGTTTTGGCTTAAAAGTTGAAGGTCTGATATAACCCAAAACATGCACTTTTTATTGTAAATTGAGCCTTTTATTTTTTTAATTTCCTAGCCGATTAGAAGTCTCACTGTGTACATAAAAATCAATTTATCTCAAAATGTAAATTTTGATGCTCGATGTACCTTTTCTGAGAAACTACTGTTCATAGGTATGTAAGTATTTTATGATACAATTATAGTGATGGCTAATATATACTAAAATAAGCTTTTTGTAAAAATTCAAAAAAAAAATTTTTTACAATTTTTTTATATGAAAAATGAGTAAACTATCACTATGTTCGATAAAATATTTTATAAATTATGAAAAAAATTCAAAACTAGCTAAAAGCTTATTTCAGTATAATGAAAAAAGTGTACTTTAATTGTATGAAAAATGTCAAACATGTATACATAATAGATTTTTAGAAAAAGTACATCGGAAACAGCCAATTTAATATTGTCGGTATAAAGGTTTCTTACTCCCAATGAAAGAAAATTAAAACTACCCACTGTGTTTAATGAATTAATTAACATTTTTAAAACCTGAGGATCTAATTTAAGAATGCATTCACATTTCCAGTATAAAATTTCCCCAAATCTGTACCTAATATAAATTATAGAGAATCGTATAATTTGATGTACTGCCCGATTTCCTCTTTTTATCAACATCCGATGTTAATTGAAGACTCAATTAAAATCCTCTTACTGAATCCATCAATTAAATGAGGTATCTTCATTTTTCTTTAGAGATCGATTCCATTAAAGCGCCTTTTCGTATTTATTTATGACAAAATGACCTCTTTCCGGTGTCGACTCTCCATAAGATAAATCGAAACAGCTCTAATTGGATCGAGACTTGTCATCGAATGTAGAATGAAATCGTCTGCTTCTCAAAAGTTGATGGGAAAGATTTGGGGAAGTGAGTTTATTCTTTTTCATTTCCTACTATTAGCTCAAACTCTCTATTTATTTATTTATATTGGTGGAATCTCATTCGTTAATAAAATATATTTTAAAGCGCTCCATTGAGCTGAAATTTTATGTACATGATATTTTGGATGACAATACAATAATTTAATTATAATTAATAAAAATACTTAATAAAACTTATTTCTTAAAGAATTACAAATACAGCCACGTGTTGGCATCATTTTAAGAGACTTAGCGATCATTTTGGCGACTTGTGTCAAAACTTGAAACGTTTTTTTTTCTCACGTTTTAAAGCATTCAGTTGAACTGAAATTTTACAGACACGATTGCTTTGGATGAAAATACGATACTTAAATGATAATGAATAAAAGTTAATCACCATTTAATGTTGTGATTCTGTTATAAGTATATACATATTTTTTTAATTGTAACAATTTAATAAAACAAGCTAAAATAAAATTTTTCTTTGTTGATCTAAATAGGAATTGGCTTAAGATTATTTGTGTTATATTACTTGTTAATTGTGAAAGAGATCATTAGAAGAGCTGTAAGGTATTCGCCCGTGGGTGATGCCTTACTTCTAAGTTATCTTCGTGACCTAGGGTGTGGGAGCGAATGAAGAACCAGGCGTTGCCATGATCTTAATATATCTTTATTAAGATCTTAACTTAAACACTATACAAAGATAATAGTTATATTTAAATTTAGAGAATCTGAGGGGAGAAAACACACAATACGTATTACCAAATAAGCGCGACTTTAATCACTATATTCCCACCTATTACTAATCTCAACTTATACACAGTTTCTAATAAATGACAGAATTATCCGAACTTAATCTCTTGGTTAATAACAATCCTCTCGGATCCTAAATCTCTTTTCTTGATCTCGCGTGGAATAGTATCCACCTTGACTTAATCGTTCTGTCACGGATCGCTTCACATCAAATAACGGCTTACTTCTCTGACTTTAGTTTACGCGCTTCAACTCAGACTAGCATAATCACTTCCTAATAGGTCCTCCGCTTACGTTGAACTTCTGCTATTTAAAGGTTCCTAATTTGCACACTCACGCTTCGCTTCTGGATTTGTTTGGAAAGAATTTGCCTTTTTCGGCCCCAAGGAACGCAAGAAGAGTTTTTAGTAGAAAATGTGATAAGCCCGTCACAGAGCGGTTGTTAAACTTTCGATTACCGCGACCCCTTCCCCTTTATGTATAAACCTGACATCGCTAACCCCCAAGATTTAAATGAAAAAATGAAAGCTGTTCTGGGAAAAAATGAAAGATGTGAATTCAGTTTTTCCATGAGGCAGGCCCTTCAGAGTCTGTGATAGAAGGAAATTTTAACATTAAATGAGAGGTTTTCACGGATCCCTAGAAAAACGCTGGGGACCTTCGGTTTAAAAACCCCTGCATTGTAAAATACGAACTGGATTTTGAATAGATCATATATACAGTTTATGTGCGTGTGCATAAATTAGTTGAACGTATTACAGAAATATCATCATTTATCAAAAGTTTTTGGAAATTTATTTAAAGCAAGTAATATAAAAAAAATTAAGTTATTTCCTACTTAGATCTACAAAGAAAAAATTTATTTTAGCTACTTTTTATGAAATAGTTACAATGAATATAAATATGTATATAGATAGAACAGAATGATAACTTTAATTGGTAATTAATTCTTATAAATTATCATTAAAGTATCGTATTGTCATCCAAAACAATCGTGCCTATAAAATTTCAGTTCAAAGGAATGCTGTAAAAAGTGAGAAAAAAAACCTTTTCAAATTTTGACACTAGTCGCTAAAAATGAAATTAACATGGCTGTATCTGTAATTCTTTAAGTAATTAGTTTCAGTCGAGAGAGAGAGAGAGAAACTTTAATTGATTATAATTAATTTATCGTGTTTTTACCCAAAGCAATAGTGTATTTAAAATTTCAGCTCAAATGAGCGCTTTAAAATGTGAGAAAAAAACCTTTTCAAGTTTGAGCACAAGTTGCCAAAACTGATGCCGTTGCGACTGTATTTATAATTCTATGAATAATTAGTTTTAATCAATTAGTTTTTATTAATAATAATTAAACTAATGTATTGTAATCCAAAATAATCATGTATGTAAAATTTCAGCTCAATGGAGCGTTTTAAAATGTATTTTATTAACGATTGAAAATTCCACCAAGATAAATAAATATATATAGAGTGTTAGCTAATATAGTAGGAATTGAGAAAGCTCAAATGGCTTAAATTTGTTCTCCTTGTGGCAGTCCTTAACATGAAAAATTATTTTTTATTTTAGTTTCTCCATCATCTACATACCAGAGAATATATATTCCTGCTAGAGGTAGATTTTGAGATACTGGAAAATAGTTTTTTTTTTTATTAATCCTAATATAGGTACTATATCAGTAGAAGACGGATCTGGTAAATTTGTACTACGATCAATGGACGAGGACAACATTTGACTTGGCTTTTTCCTAGCTCTTACGTCTACGGGATGACTGAATCTGTACAGATTGATTAATTATCTGTCCCTCTGTTTGACAGCTTCTGTAGTGGCATTAGTACTCGATAAGAATACGCAAGTTTTGAATAAATTTTTTGTCATAAAATTTTATAAAATGTATTATAACAATTTGTATCTATTTTAATATCTTTTGATCTGTTCCACCTCAAGGAAATCTATTCATATAAAATTTGAATACACTTCGACACATTGTTCAGTACGTATTTCCGATACAGCGATATCTGACAATTAAAATTACCGTTCCCAATCTATCGATTGAAGGAAGTAACTGTAGCTTCATCTCTTTCAACAGTTTGAGCAATCAACGTTCCTCCGTGTTTATTTAAGACATGCTTCCTTTATTTACTCGAGAATCGAAGGGAAAAAGCTCTAAATAAAAAGGCTCTTTAACCTTATTCAATGGAGCTAAATATGTATTCAAGGTGGATCGCATTAGCTGATGCGCCCTGAGAAGTGGTCCAAGCTATTTATAAAATTAACCCTTAAACTGTTTTTAAAAAATGGATTTTGAGGAGAGGATTTGAGCTTATTTTATATTCTGAACTAGCTGTACCCTGCCATGCGTTGCTGTGGCTCAGTCTGGTTAAATGGTAAAGAAAACAGCTTGTCCATCCAGCCAATTGTGAATTTTATATTGGGCATAATTTTCTTAACAGATAGTTTGGTTTTTCATTACAGAGATGGAGATCTGAGAACTTAAAATTTATTTGAGTTTCAAAACATGAGAAAAAACTGAATGACTTCAAAACATTTAATGATTCAATCAAACAATGAAATGCCCTGCAAATCCCCAAAAAAATATATATGAAATAATCATAAACAAAAATCAGATGAATATCCCAGCAATATATGAGAAATAATCATAAAACAAAATAAATTCAAATCACAATAAATAAGAACTAATCTTACTAATAAATTAAATGCAAAAATACATAAAAAGGTTCATGCGGTTCATAAAATAGTAATAAACATAAAGAAATGATAATCTTCATCATTGAAAAGTCCTGTCAAAATTGTTGCTTCTGTGATGTTGCAATTTAATTTTTGAACTGCAAGTCGCGTACCATTACACAGCTCTCGCTGGTTAATATTTTGCAACATCATAATTGGCACACCAACTTTCAACTGCAGTATGTGGGGTGGCATTCATGGCAGATTAGAGGAATTCAAAAATTCTGTAGGGTAATTCACTGCTTCATATACTTCCACAACAGTGTCAACAGACTTATAGGAGACTGTCTCATTTTGAATGCGAGACTGAATGATGTTCTTAAGCTGGTAGACGTCTTTGTTTTTGGCAGCAAGAATAGCACGTTCACTCAACCAATTGGGATTTTTAAAATTGGTTTGAATGTCAGGAAATACTGTTTCAACCAATTCTCATTTGGATTCCACCAAATTGCAGAAGTTATGAGTTAAGGAAATTTTCCCTGAGGTCAAATCTGCTGGCACCTTTCCGTTTCCAATATCCAGCAATTGATGAGAGAAAATTTCAGCGGATCGATCATTTTGCAATCGGACGTGCATATTTGTAGTTAATTTCAAGGTCTTCACATGTCGCCACAAAGCAGAGTGTTTCAAAGAAGCATTTATTTCGTCTGCTGGAGTCGATCGTGGCATTACGGGTAATGTTTGCCTGAAATCTCCTGCAAGTAATATTAATGCACTCCCAAACGGTCTAGTGTTTCCTCGCAAATCCTGCAATGATCGATCAAGAGCTTCAAGCAATTTTTTGTGTGTCATCGTGCATTCATCCCAAACAATAAGTTTGCATTTCTGCAATACTTTTCCCATGCCTGATGATCTGGAAATATTGCATTGGGAGTTTCAATTATTTGAATGTTCAATGGCAGTTTCAAAAGGAAAGAGCAGTTCTTCCACCTGGTAACAATGTTGCAGCTATTCCTGATGACGCAAGAGCTCAGACTATGTCATTTTGGGATCGTACTGCTGCCAGAATCAATTTTATTAGGAATGTTTTACCAGGCGCATCTAAGAAGAATTTTCCATTCCACCAGTTTGAATTCAAATGAAAATTAATTGACAGAACAGAATTCTCACAGATTGCACTGAGAAATAATAAAAACAAAAAAAATTAAATGAAAAAATAAACTATACTCACACAAAATCAACACTATCGCAGAAGACACAGTTCAATAGTAATGCAATGTATCACAAAATAATTAAGGTGGCTGTCTACGTTCAAAATGTAACAGACACTGAAAGTCAATTGATTGCACTTAAAAATTAGAAAGTTAAATTTAAAACATATAAAACTGCAAAACATTAAAAAGGGGGGAACAGGAATAAAAAGGGGGAAAATACTAAGGAAATATTAACTTCAAACATAAATGAATCAACACAGCTCAATTCTGACGCAATGGGAAACAGAATATTTCCTTCCACTTGAATAAATCACTCCAAAGAGGTCAATTTCACTATGTAATTTGAATGCAAATAAAAATTAATTAACAGAACATAGCTCTCACTAATTGCACTGAGAAATAAGAAAAACAATTAAAAAACTCAATGAAGAACAATGAAAAAATAAACTACACTCACACAAAACCAAGACTATTATAGTAAAAGACACAGCTCAATATCAATGCAATGTACAACAAAATAATTAAGGTGACTGCTTATATATACATCCAAAATGTAACAGGCATCTGGATGTATCATTAATGACGTGAGTAACATAATAGTACCAAATCAAATTTGTGCATTGTTTGCAATCATATATTGACTGTGCGTGCTCTTCAACAGAGTTAAGGAAGAAATATAAATCACACAGGGTTAAAGATATTTTGTATTGAATTCGCAAGGAAAATTTAAATATGAACATGGATTTCACATAAATCTTTGACAAAGCATCGATAATAATTGAAGATTTTTACAATTTCCAATTGCTATCAAAAAGGTTCAGAGCATATCTTCAAAATTGAGTGGCTTAGATCTAGACGTGGATTTCTTCTTACATGGACAATTATTTTATGTGTTCTAGAATAGGCAGACCAAACAATCACTCTTGTATCTGTACAAACAATGAAGAAAAACAAAATGTGTACCCAGAAGCATTGTAAAACTAACCCTTTGCCCTCACAGACTCCAGAGCAGAATCAGTTCATCAAATTTGGGTACATTTAATTTGTATAAGATAGCTTTTTGATTCAAATTAATATATTATTTTTTCCCCTTTGTTTAAGACTACCCCTCATTTATATGTGTTTGACTATTTTATGAACTGCATGATTTTTTGTGTATTTTTGAAATTATTTGTTACTTACATCTTACTGCAGCCTATTGGTGACATTATATCGAACGAAGCACCTGGTTGCCAATTCAGTGCATACAACACAAATCGTCAATTGTTGAGATAATACGCAAGTACCATTAATTCTTATAAATATTAATGATTCACATTTATTTTTGTTTATGGTTCTTGACTATCTAATTTTCTGATTTATATGTTTTTGTTGAAAATTCTTATTTGGATATTTTCTTTGGTACTTATGTATTATCACAACCTATTACCGCCATCATATGAATAGAAGTTGCCAATTCAACACACAAGAAATCGAGGTTGCCAACTTGGTGAGTTATAGATTTGGCAATTGCTGCAATTATACATAAAAACCCTTTAAATTTTTGTATATTATTATAAGAGGCGTACCTACCACCGTTTTAATGATATCGGGCCCCAACATATACGTGGAAAGTACTGTTAATATATAAAGGAGTAGCCCCCAAAAGGGTGTGCAAAAAATTTTGATACGGGGCCCACTCAGGTCTGGCTACACCACTGATTATTATTTACTTTTATAACCCTCGTGGCATACTTTATGGTGCACCAGTCTATTTAACCAGACTGAGCCACAGCAACATGTTGTACAGCTACTTTCATAAAATAAAATTAAATCTTAAAAAGATATCAAAAATAAAATAAGGCTCAAAGTTTGGTTAAATCAATATAAACAGTTTCATACAAACACAAAGAAAATCTTTATCCCCTATTTCAGAGAATCATCAAACAAAATTTAAAAAATTGTAAAACAACAATCCCGTAGATTATTTTCACCGGCTCAAGTGCAGTATAGGGGGTGGGGCACTACTTTGAAATTGGCGATTTTTATCTAAATGAATACACTTAACAATTTTCACCAAATTAAGACATCACGAAGTGCAAAAAAATATTTTGGCGAGGTTTTTTCATTTGCGGTACACAATTGGCAAAAAAAAAAAAAAAAAAAAAACACGTAACTACTAAGATATAAAAGAAGCAAAAATTATATATTGAATTAAAAAAGAATTACCGGAGAGGATGATACAGAAGGCGCTACTAATATTCATCTTAATTTCATACTATCTAAAGCAAATAACGAAAGCAGAAATACAATACTAACGTTAATTGCAGTTAGAACTGAACTACTCTTATCAGTACGAAGATTTGATTTGTAAAAATAATTATAAAGCAAGAAATAAATTCTGCGGGAAATTACTGAAAAAGTAAATTGTATTTTGTAAGCAAAATCACACACAAATAAACATCCCGCGATAATACTATCCGAATGTTGCCAATTGATTGATTGATTGAGTAATAACGTCGTACTGTTCAGCTACACGAGGGCTTTTGGCGACGGACCACGTAGTTTTGAACCATGGTCAAGTGACGTGGACGACACCTGAGCTGGCACCCCCTCTCCTAACTACCACACCACACCAACGGGAGGACGTTTCAGCTCTCGACAGATTTAACGTGCATCGCTGCCCTTGGTGGGTCTTTAAAACTGGGCTCGAACCCGTGACAAAGCAAGCCACGGTCCGATACCTATACCACTCGGCTACCGCGGCCCCGAATGTTACCAAACCACAAAACAAAATTTTAGTTGTTAAAAGAAGAATCATTAAAAAAATTTTATTCGAAAAATAATCCTAATTAAGTATCGAAGAACGGAAAAATTGGATAAATATACCAACCGATAAACATAGCTATAGTAAAAATATGGAGTAATCTTGAAAAACTGCGCGTAAAGTGTAAATTTTCCATTTAGTGAGAAACGTGACATCATATGACTTCATAACACAGGAAAATCATTTAAAAATTAAATTTTAAAAAAATTTAGAAAGAATTACGAAATAACAAGTATCTAAGAACCCGTCCGGATTCAAATGCAACGTTAAGTCAAAATTTCAGAGGAAATGGTCCAGTAGTTTCGGAGATTACTGGCTTTGAACAAACACACATTACAGTTTTATTTATATAGATTAACTAATCTGGTTAATTGATTTTATATTCTAAAAAATTCTTATTTGCAATTAGTTACATAAAATGGATTTATATTGTAACCAGAAGTTAAATTAAAGTATACCATTTTAATAAAGAAAGATGATTTCAAACAGTTAATATCAAAACAAGAAGTGTGTGTTGTTTTCGCTGTAACATTTCTCTCCTCGTGTGAAAAAGTTGGGTTTTACAGGAAAACTTCGCTTTTCAGCACGAACTTGAGCAATTAAAATTATGGCAACCATAGAAGATGTGATTTGGGTTATCAAATTAGCGACTTTATCTTCATAGGCGAAACATACGATATTGCTAAGGAATCATCGAGAAGACTAGGATCGATCCTTCTAGAAATTTATATGAGGCTATATAAAGAAACTTTGGGATAAAGATCGAGTCAATTCAGAAAAAAGTTCAGTCTTGAGTGTTAACAACCATTAGATATTTAGCTAGTCGGAATTTTTAAAGATCCATTTTTGGAACTCTGTAAGTTTTGTTTATAACTAGTGCGTTTTGAACTATTGTAAATCATCTGTTACAATATTTCTGTGTGTAACTATGTTAATTTGTCTTCGTGAGGTCATCTGTTTTGTTCATTAATAAATCGTTATTATCCAGATAATTAGAGTTGTCATTTACTTTTTCCCAAGCAAATTTACATCAATATCAAATAATTTAACTTAATTTCTACGAATTTATGTAAAATAGTGTAAATAATTTGTATTTGGATGTGTAAAAATGCATTTATCTTATCCTAAATTATATTTAATTTACTTTAAAATTGTAATATTCGCAAACAATGCCGTCTCTTACGTTATAGTGGTGATTCAAAGAGAGCATGGCGAAATCTTGACGTTAGAGCCAAGTTAGCATACTTTTTGGTGACCATTAATGACAAATTTGGCGATATTGGTGACCTTTTTGGCGACATTGGCAACCATGTTAGTGAGTTCGGGGCCCTCTGCATTCTTCTAGAAATTTGTGGAGAAATTCACTAATTTCACGCTCTATGACGCAGGCTTATTTTTCTGGAAGTTTCCGCTGGGTCTATAAATAGAGCGGTGCTCGTCACAGCGAGTCAGTCTTGATTCAACCAGAGATTAGTAAACTAGTTTTGATTGTGATCACCAATTAGCTCGGCTGTGCTTGTGAATAGTCTTTTACAAACGTGTATTTTAGACACTGATAATTGTGTCTGAGTGCTATTGAAGGTGTGAAGACCTTCTGAGATTTACTGTGGGAATATTGCTGCTGAATCTCGTATTTCAAGGATTGGAAATTCGCCAATAGGTACGCATCGCTTTTAAAGAACTGTTATTTTTCTTTGGGACTGTTTTGAATAAAATCCTCGAGCACTGACCATGGTAACAATATACAAATTGCAAAATAAGATGGTTCGTTCAGAATAATTATAAGAGAATTTTGGAAAAAAAGATTAGTAAAATATAAAAATGAAAGCTATTCACATGCTTTAAAACATATTTTGCAGCAATTAACAGTTTTTGCTGTCTTCTGACTGATAAATTTATGCATGAAAGCTGAATGTTTAATAATACTTTTTTCTCAATGACAAAAATACTAGCTTTTCTTGCAGTGACTTTTTAGCAAATATTATAAAAAATATCCTTATATATATACTTTTGTATTTGAAAAAAAAGGTTATTTTTCTGATTCAAGTCTAAAGTTAGATAAAATAAATGAAGACTACTTAGAAAAAAATATAAACATATCGGAAAAAAAATCTCATTTATTTATAAAATTTCAATACCCCCCCCCCTTTTCCTCCCTCTCCTCAGTGCAATTTTTTTGTTTTTCGTAACTTTTCTAGATTAATTAGTGCCGATTGCTTCAACATATAGTATGTAATTGTTTTATGCATTTTTTTAAAAAAAAATTATTAGTTTTTATTTTATTAAGTAAAACAGAACTATAAAATTAACAATTTTAATAAATCAATGGCATCTTACTGATATTATTTGAAATGAAACTTTTTTTAAAGAAAAATGTAGATACATTTCTTTAGGTTAGATCGATTGATTCAAAAGACGTACTCTCAATTTAATTGGACCTCCCCGTCAGATTTCAATATTGCCAATTATTTTGATTAGCCATGTGCGTTTCTATACCCCGAGGGCATTGTTATTTTGCATTGTGTTATAAAAAATTGAATTTTAACCATTAATGAACAAGAATATGAAACACATTGCGTTATAAGTAATGTAGAAAGTATTTGAAGTAGCTTTGAAACGAATTTTTAATAATTAGAGTTATATTTTGGACTAATCATCGCTTCGAGTCATCGAAAATCTACTTAATTTGAAAGAAAAGTTATACTTCAGTCTTTTTGTTTATTAAGTAATAAAATTATTATATTATGCATTGCATTGTTGCTAATACTTTTTTACAGTCCGGTCAGAAAAGCGTTTCTCCTAATAAGCAACAAACGATTTCTTTTTGCAAATGTTGTTTTTTGGTACTTAGTTAAAGAGATAAATAACTAGTAATGAATTATACTAGTTTTCATTTTCTAGCAGCAAAAATAATGTAGCGAAGTTGGCAAAATGTTGCTTTAAGTTTCGCCTACCTATCAATTTGCTATTTATTTGGGAAATGATTTTGTTTAAGCATTAATCAAATTACACGTCATTTAGCAGATTCATTTTAGATATTTATTTTTTAGACATGTATATATTTATATGTATACATATATATTTCAATGACTATACACAAATTAATGAAATCATTTACAATTTTTGTAAAAGAATTTGTCTAATTTTTTATATTACTCTCTAGAAATTGGTTTTTGAAATGATATTAATAATTTTTTGCCCGCATGTTATTGACATTTAAAAGAATATCAAAACCGTAAAATCCAATACATTGATCAAACTGATTAAAGATAGTTTTATTTATTTATTTCTAATTAAAAAGTATAAAAACATAAGATGATTTTACCTACAAACAATATTACTGGACTCATCGCTGGCGTTGTCGATTTTCGCGACCACTGAAGACCCGATGTGTACAGGAATTGATGGTCTTTAAATTTTTCGAGCTTCATATTCCTCCTGTTGGCATGATGTGAAGGTTCGGAGAAAGAATACCAATTTAGGTGTCGCTTAACAGAGGTTTAAATTAAAATTACGAAGACTGTCATTAACTACTCTTATGTTCTTTCAGACTGCAACATAAATAAAAATTAAACCAAATCTGCAGAGTTAATGTTTATTAGGAAAATAAAATGATTTTACTTCCTTACTGAATTTTAAGGTATCCGACTATGTTCGGAACCATGATTTTTCAAATGCATACAAACAAATATATTCTTTTAATATTTAGGGTTACTTAGATAAGAATACAAGTAGGAAAAATTATTTTAAGAACATTATTACAACTAAAAATAGTTTAAGTGCAATATTTTGGCATAAAATGAGCATAGAATTATTTATTTTCCGAAAATTCCTATCTTACGGAGAATATTTCTGCAATAATAATATTTGGCCTATACATAGCTCAGACTTCTGTGCAGAGCCTGAGCAAGGATTTTTCAAATATATAATTTAGAAGTGGATTTATTCCTATTTTAATACATCAGAGTGGAAAAATTTTAGCAGAAAAAAACTGATAATTATTTCAATTGGTAGTAACTCTGAAAATAACGCGAATTTTTCAAAAGTTGTAGTTGAGGTCCTCTGGAGAAGTCTTAGCCATATATAAGCAAAATATTATTATTATAGAAGCATTTTTCATAAAAGGAAAATTTTTTGAAAAAAATGTAATACTAAGCTAATTTTTGCCAAAATATTGCATTTAATAACTTTTTATTGTAATAATACTTTCAAAACCATTTCATACATGTATTCTAATCTAAGTGACACTAAATATTAAAAAAAATATTCGTTTTTACGCTTTTGCGAAGTTAGGATTTCGAACGTAGTCGGATATCTTAAATGATTCACTATATTTAATTTATTTTGACACTGAATGTGTTCAAAATTTGATTAAACCAGTGATTGGTCAAATCTGCTAATTATATAAAATGTTGTCTCTCCCTAAAATTAAAGAAAGCTCGTCACATGACATTAAAGACTAAAACAATCATCAAAATAATTTTCAAATTAGATGTTTGCAAGATTTTAGTGGTTACAAATTCTTGATACTTCTTATTTTGAATTAAATTTGGCATTTAGCAATCCAAACGGCAGATATAAATTCTCCTGACATGAATTATTTGTGATAAAACATAGTTTCAAAACAGTTAAATAATATTTTTCAGTAATAAATTCATAGTTTTTAAGTGTCTATTAGTACATTTTTAATCCTCAATATTCACATTTAAATATTCCGAAAATGCATAAAATTCCTGCAACAACTCAAATAAAAGATTTTTTTAATGCGAGAAATGCGACTATTTTTTCTGAAAAAATATTCTCTGAAGTACTCAGAATATTTGGGTCACGGTTTTATTCCGAACAAATACAACATGCATCTGAAAAGGAAAGAAAAAAATTGAATCTGACAACAAGAGATCACGCTGTAGACGCTAAGACCTCCCGAGACGAATAATTTGTCAATGTGTCAACACATATGTCGAAAATGTCAAACACTTGAATCCGTATACAAGCAATAACTCTTTCGAAATGTTTAAATCCCCATTCACAGTCAAGAATGTTTCTGTAGTCATAGTAATCATATAAATAACAATGAAAATAAAAATAAAGATTTAATATTTTTTCCCCCTACGATTACATTAAAAATAAATTTTCCAAGAAGAAATGGCACTATTTAATGGAATTTCACCTCCCAAACACTACAGAAATCTGGTGTTTTTCGTTTAATTAACATTACACTACTGGTCTATTAAGGAATATTAGCGTGGTTTTCAATATTTTAAATCAAGGGTGCTCAACACGCGGCCCGCCGTCTCTTTTTTAAAAAAAATTTAAACATCGGGTTTTTAAAGCTTTTTCATTTTGAAATTTATTTGAGGAGAAATTTCTACATATATATGTATATAAATCTACAATGTATTTGCTTGTTACCTGCTCTTGTTTTAAAATAAATCCTTTTTGATAGTAGAAATGTCCTTCAGATTAAAACAGTTTATATTTTATCAACAGTTACATTTGATTTTACTATAATAAATTACTTTTTTAATAAATTCCGAATAGCATTATGCATATCCTTTACTATGGATCGTACATGATTCTCTGTGTATGAAACTTTCATTTCTCCTCCTCATTTTCTGTTTGAAGTGCCCAAGAAAAGCAAAAGGCAGTCAGAGATGTTTTTTAAAGCTTAAAAAAATATTCAGGACGGTTAAGATACAGGACAATGTATACTTAATCGTTTGCGAATGGACAGAACAATAAAACTTTAACAATGAGTAACCAAATATCAATTTATAAGGAACACCTTAATTTTCAGGAAAATGGCAACTGTGTAATATTTTAAACATTATTTCATCATTGCATTATTATATTAGATAAACATTATTAAATTATCTATCTGTGTGCACATGAAAAATAATGAAAAAAACAATAATAATTCATTATTTATTAAATTTTCACTCCAATAAATGATTTTTGTTTCCTAATCTGATATAAAGGTACATAATTTTATGTGCGGCCCGCGAGATCATAATGTTTTTCCGAAGTGGTTCGCAAGGTCATTTGGGTTGGATATCCTGTTTTAAATTATGCGAATGTTACTCGTCACGAGATATCTAAGTATGTTAAACTTACAAACTAGCAAATGGGCAGGCATGTTTCCTTTTTAAATAGATATCTGTTATGAACGAATTTTGAGGAAATCGCCAACTAAAAATACTTCGAGGCCGTTATATATATATGTATATTGGTTTGTCACTAGCCTTCCGTACCCAAGGTTGCAGGCTTGACCCCGGCCGAAATCGATGGATTTTCATGAGGCAGAAAATCGACAGCGGCCATGTCGTATGAATACACGGCATATAAAAGATCTCTGGGGTGTGCTCTAGACAAAATTAAATCCTAGTACAATTTCGCATCATCAGAGCTCAGGTGCCTCCCTCTAGGGAGGAAACTGGACGTCAAAATTATGTGCGGCGATTGGTATCCACCTATGTGACGCCACACTAAAAAGAGATACCTGCTTTCGGTGAATGTACTAAGTAGATTGATGAACTCTGTTAATAACTGTTGAAAATCTGCCATTAGAATTATATATATATATATGTATGTATATAATCATTTAAAAGGAGGTAGGTTCACGAAAAAGGATCTGTATCTCAGTATTGTTAAAAATAGATATTTTTTAAGGAACCTTTATTAACATTCTATTGAATAAAAATCTCCAATTTTTTTTTTACTGGATATTTTTTGAACCTTAATAGATACTTTAATCAGTTTTTATAGATAAAATGTCTACTTAATTTTAAAAAAAAATATTTTTTGCACAAATCTGGCTTTTTTTAAAAAAAAACAATGAAATTTCATTATGTTTAATGCTATAAATTAACTTAGAATATCTTTTTGAAAAAATCCCTTAAATAAAGTACGTATTAGAGTGTAATTATTAATTATGTAAAGTTAAAAGCTGTTAAATGCAGTAGTTCAGAAACAAATGTTCTTTATATGGTAAAAATGTAAAAATTCATATTTTTTTAAAAAGGGGGAAAGTTAAAAATGTGTTTTGGGGTCGAAATTCGTGAACCTATCCTCTTAATATGTCAGGCTTTTGGATACAAAATTTGGTACGCATGTTTGTTTTGTTGAGTAGAAATCCACTAAGATTGGAGTATGAGAAAATCGACTCCAATGACCTTACATGATAGGGAGTAATGATAACTATACTTATGTCTTAGAAAAACCAAATTTTGTCTTTTTTACATAATGAAATTTAAGAAAGAAGATTATGTAGGAACATGTTTCCACACAATCGAAAGCTTAATGCTATGTTTAAGGAGAGTTCGAAAGCTCTCTGTCTATATATACCGACAATGTTAAATTGGCTGTTTTCGATGTACCTTTTCTCAGAACCTTTTATATTTACATGCTTGAAATTTTCCATACAATTAAAGTATACTTTTCTCGATATAGTGAAATGACGTTTTAGCTAATTTTGAATTTTGTTCATAATTTATGACATATTTTATCAAACATTGCGAAATTGGACCCATTTTTTTACATAAAAATTTGTAAAAAATAAATTTAAAGTTTTGTACAAAAAGCTCATTTCAGTATATATTAGCCATCATTATAAATACATCATAAAAATTTACATACCTGTAACAGTCGTTTCTCAGAAAAGGTACATCGAACATCAAAATTTACATTTTGAGATAAATTGATTTTAATGTATACAGTGAGACTTCTAATCGGCAAGGAAATAAAAAAAATAAAAGGCTCAATTTGCAATAAAAAACACGTGTTTTGGTTTTTATCTGTCGTTTAACTTTTAAGCAAAAATTAAGTACTTGGCTTACATTTTTCGCCATTCAAATGGGCGTGGTCTAGTTTCAATAATAATTTAAAAATAGGTTTTAAGCTTAATTAAGGGTTAATTACCTTAGAGGTTAAAGTAAGGTATTTTTAGAAAGGTTAAATTCTATACAATGTGGAAATGTAAAAATCTCAAATAGTCAAAAAAAGAAATATATGATTTTTGCTTTCCAACACAAGATAAAAATAATTTTAAAAGACTGTACAGTCTTACAATGCCCTCCAGGAAAGCGGGTGCGTAACGGTTACATACGAGGGTAAGTCAAAAAGTAAAGGGAAATTTTACACTTTCTTTTTCCAAGGCTTAGCAAACGTGATAGTTTCCAGCGCTGAATGAGGGGTCGGTGGATACTAGTCATCCCTTCCATCACTATAACCTCAAAGACTAGCACATGGCTCATAGTGGCTGACGCCGATTGATTGCCTGACCTTTCGTGGGCACATAAAGTAGTTCTTTACTGTTTGAAGCTCTCTATCCATTCGTAGATCTTAGTTAAGGATGAACAAATGTCACCACATACTGTGCTTACATACGACGAAAATAATTCCCACATGTTTCACACCTTCCGCTAACAAAAAGTGGCCGCAGTAGCCTAGTGGTCAAGGTATTGAATCATGGCTGGCGTTTCACGAGTTCGAGCCCAGTACCACTGAAGACCCGCCGTGTAGGGAAGCGATGCACATTAAATCTATCGAAAGATGAAACCTCCTCCCAATGGTGTGGTAGTTAGGAGAAGAGGTGCCAACTCAGGTGTCCTCCTTGTCACTTGCCTATGGTTAAAAATGACGAGCTCCATCGCCAAAACCCTTGTGTAGCTGAACAGGGTGACGCTAATATTCCCTCACTCACTCCCCGTTGGTGTGGTGTGGTAGTTAGGAGAGGGGGTGCCAGCTCAGGTGTCGTCCACGTCACTTGACCATGGTTCAAAATTACGTGGTCCGTCGCCAAAAGCCCTCGTGTAGCTGAACAGCGCGACGTTAATCTTCACTCACTCACCCTCACTCACTCCACAAACAAAAAAACGAATCACTGTCCACCTTTCCTCCTTTGTGCAGATTGACAATGGATCTGTCTTGTTGAACGGTCTCCTAAACTCCAACGACTACAAGGAAAGACGAGAGAGAGGGACACGTTGTATAGAAGTGTATTTCTGGCAACCCCTCATTCTAGGTTAGATATTGGTGCTGTTGCTTTATCTTGGAATAAGAAATTGCAAAAGTCCCTACCTTTAATTTTTGACTTGGCCACCTATCCGGTATAGTGGTTGGTGACGCTGACTGCTGTGACGTAGGGCTTGGGTTCCGATCCCGGAGAAGACATGGATGTTTGTAAATGCATAGGGCTTTTGCTGCATGGGGGGTATTCTAAATATTAGTTCCGAAATTCATCTGGAGAGGTTGGTGGCAGAGAAAGATGATGATAGACCCCAGGACCACTTTTCGGGGTGTTTTCCCTCAAAAATGAGGTGGATCCGAGCGAAACGACAGGCGTATATTTAAGCCCTTTGACACGATGAATTCCGTGGGCCTCGATCTGACACCGTCAGACATGTGACCTTTTTGACCAACAACAAACTTTTGACTTCCCCTCATATATTCTTAAGACTTGTTTTCTTTCTACTAATACGAATACCCAGAATGAACTTTACAATTGCTAATAAATCTGGGGATACCACACCGTTCTATGGTTGTCCGTTAAATTTGTAAATAACAAACAGAATATATTTATATGACCGTTAGAAATAACAGAGGTAGTAAGAGTTTCGACATTCATTATTACAATAATCATATTTAAATTGTTTTTGTTCCTAACTTCAGTGAATCGCAAGTGTTTTCAGTGAGAAATTGTGGTATTTTTATAATGTCTTTTATAATTTGATTTATGAAATAAAACAAATTAATTGACTAAATAATTTCGAATAGCAATAGATGAACGTTTCTAGTATGAATTCATAATTATTTAAAATAGTACGAATTATCAATGGGGGAAAATTACAACGCCTTTTGTGTAAGAAAGCATCCCATGCTACAGGAATGCAAGGGAATCGACAAATCAAATATTTTGTTAACTTTTATTTAATAAAGTAATCGATAAAAATTTAATATATAGAACTGAAATATAATAAACAAACAAACTATCAGGTGAGTTTCGATTACATAATTCCGACTCTCCATCCATGTCAAACCTCCCAATCCCCTTGACCTTTCAATTATACCCATAAGAAAATCCCTTCACCTCTCCCCAAACATTTTCACTACGTTCTCGAGTACCAAGCATCCCCACTTAATGCCACTCTCATCTGCTTTTTCAGGTGTCAGGAGGAGAAGTATGACGACGACCTCCCCCCCACCAGCGTCATCATCTGCTTCCACAACGAGGCTTGGAGTGTGCTCCTGAGAACAGTGCACAGTGTCCTGGATCGATCTCCTCCCCACCTCATACAGGAGATTATACTGGTGGACGATTTCTCGGATATGCGTGAGTGATTCCCTCCTTAGGGGGTGCTTTTCATGAGTGATGGGGGGATTAAAAATTGCTTAAGGGTGGGTTAAAGGCTACAAGAAGAACAGAGAAGGAGTTTAATGGGTATTGCTTATTGCTCGGGTCTTTTTTTCTTCAGTGGATTATATATATATATTAAGCAGATTTTAATCTATTGATCTATTTGATTTTTTTTAGAATAAAATATTTACCATCACCAATTTACTGTAATATTAAGACGGAATGTATAAGTAGTTTTCAGAAGTTTCTGTAGCAGTTAAAAAATCCTTGAAAAAGTTGTCAAGTTTCTCAACTACAAACTAAACTTTAAATACAGCTATCTCTATCCTGGTCAGTTTAAATTATTTTAATTGATCCGACATGAACCATTTTGAATTCGAAAGAGATTGAACTTTCAGTGTTGAGGTTTGAACTAAAAGATGTATATGTTTACCATATCAATTAATTTAAATATAATTTAAACTCTTTAAATTGACCAGATGAATCGATTCAACACAATCCTGTATGACTCAGAATCATGCATCTCGTACTGGTATATCCTTAGGTGAATTTAGGTAATGTAGCCCCAAATTACCTTTGCGATTTTTCTCTATATTTTATCCCTCTTGTTACTCCTTTTTCTACTCTTTTCTTTATTTTTTCCCTTTACAGAGATTTAACCCCTTAACTGCGGAAGAAAAATTACGAAATTCACCCACCTCCCCCCACAGTGCCTCTGCTTTTTCCCCACCCGCGCGTTCCTACACGATTTGTTGAGGAAAAAGAAAAGGTGTTTTCCCCCTAAAAATGTTTACTTTTACTTCATAAAAGAAAGAAAAGAAGTTTGATATAGAAAGAAGAATACTTAAGTATAATAGTTATACATAAGAAGAATAGTTTATTCTGTTATATATCCTGAAACATGGCTGAACACATAAACCAGAATCATATTCAATGCATTCGTACAAAAAAAAATTTAAAATGCTCTTATTAAGCACAGTAAGCGATGAAACAAGTGAAGAATAGAAAAGAGCATACTCAAACGAAAATAAATAAGTAAATAAAATAAGCAAATATGCTTAGCTAGAAATTCCATCATTCCTGGAATGTACCCTTTCTGAATCCTTCTTTAGAAGCACTGTCAATGTCACGTTATTGTATTCCAAAGCCTTGGGACTAGTTTTAAAAAGAGTTGCACAATACAAAAAGTCCCCGTTTGGAAGGACGACTATACACGACTGGGGCACTAATGACACCGGCTCAGCAGGACGTGTATACACGCCTGAGGTTAATTTTCTCATAGGTAAACCTTTGAAACCATGCACTTTTAAGTACGAGATATCTTGTAGTAAGCGTGTATATACCAAGACTGCTGACTACAAAATATTTTTTATTAAGCTGAGTACCAAGATTGCCGGCGTAGTATGCGTTTTTATCAAGAACATCGTTTGCGAGATACTTTTTGATAAGTGCAGTATACCAGGAATGCGGACTACAAGATCTCTTGTAGTCTGCGTAACAAGTTTAGATGAATTGCTATTGGCCACAAAATAGGTTCATAGCTGCTTAAGTCAGGCATTATCAGAAAAGTTGAATGAAAATCTTAAATAATAAGAATTCTTGTTAAAAGTAAAGATGTATTTTAAAAGTGCTTTCGTTTTGTGAGCATCTGGTAGAAACGCAAAATTCAAAAATTGAATAGTAGTCTTCATCCGTACATAGTATATATATATATAAAAGCACTATCATTACCTCTTTTTCATTCGATAAATCTCCCTGAATGGAGAATAGGGATAATGATTTACACAAGTCATTTTTTCTCTTACTATTATATTTTTTCCAACAAAATGGAAAGTGATCTGTTATGTGGTAGTATGATTCTGAAAGGTCGACCGGAAAGCATACCTGTCCTCTTGGGTGCTGGTGCGGGAAGTCGTTGAGATACTGCATGACTTTCGATGGGCCCTTTTTGAGCCCATCAATTTTACATTCATTCGCCCCCGACATTACGTTCTGATCAATGATGGCAGTATCGCGAAACTATACATCGCACTCTCGATAGGCCACTGTTCTGCCACAATCGAAATCTGACCCGTGTTGTAGCCATTTCTCTTTATACGAGACATAACATAAACTTCTCACAACCAATTTCATTCAAAAATGCAAATTCCAAATAAGAAGCCATCTACATAACTACTTTTATACAGAATGTCAGACGCCGTTTCTCCCTCCTGGAATTCGCTTAAGTGTTTATCATTTGCGTATTCGAGCATCTTACTTTCGCACTTTTTTTATAGTGTTCCAATTTTGAAGTCCAGTAGTGTACTATAGGTTTCCATCCTCAGTAGCTCGACCACCCAGGGTGGGCCTTGGCCTTCTCAGGAAGTCTTTTCCTGGCAAGCCTTCTTCCTGCTAGTGTTCTCCAATTCTTAGTTCTAAGAACAAGGAGATTTTTCTAGGTCATTAATCCATCTAAGATTTGGTCTGCCCTTTCTTCGTGTGCCAATTGGTTGGGCCTCGAAGACTTAAGTGGTGTTGTCTTCGTCCATTATGATAAACTGACCTTCCCATTTAATTCGTTGTATTTTGATGAAGTTAACGATGACAGATTCTTTATATGATTGAGGGAGTGTAGTATGAGTTTACCCTTGAATTATAATTTTAGTCAAATACTATTGAGGAAAGTGTACAACTTTTACTAATAGTAAAGCATTTAAATATTCAATGAAGGATATTTAACGGCACACACACACACAAGTATTAATCATCTCTTATGAAATGATTGACTTTAAAAATACGTTAGTAACCAGCCTATGTAAGTTCATTCTTATATACATATCGTATTTCTATAAATTTCAAGATAAACATTTAATGAAAGTAAGTTTAGAAATACCTTGATTCAAATTCATTAATGAGCTGATACTTTGATCTAAAAATTAGTAAACATGTAAAGCATGATGAAGAAAAAACTACAAAATAAGAAATAATAATATAAATGTATATCAAAGTTATGGAAAAAAATAATCATAACCAATAATAAAAGAAACTAAACGGTATTTCTTTGTTTTTAAATATTCATGCTTTCCTTTTTATTTATAACACGCTAAGAAAAGCTTTTGCTTATTTAACAATTAAAAGGGAAAAGAGCTTAATTTACAGATGGGAAAAATTTTATTTTCAATTAGCAATGTATTTGTAGAAAATTAATATAAGTAAATACCTTGTGTTGTTTCAGAATATTTGACTTTTTATTTATTGTACTACTATTTAAATGCTTTATTTAGGTTGTTAATGGAAAATATCATTAGAATATTAGAGTTTCAATATTTAAAATTTACGCGCGATGTAAGCTTGCAGTTAACATTTTATAATTATTCAGAAGTAAAATAATTTGTTTTTTTTCACCAATTGAACTTTTGTATTTGGATTTCAAACGTTCTGATACGCCTTCTCTCGTAAAGTAATTAATTTTACTTTACTTTTAATAAATTTTCTAAGGCCATTAGCAATATTTGTTATTAGCAAGATATTTACTTTTTGATTGCAATTTTTTTAAGACATTCTATTTCTTATGCCGCAGTAAATTTCTTAAGATAAAAAGAATAATAGACTGTTTTTATATTCTGATATATAAAAAGCATTAGAATATATTTTTTTATCAATTTTTGTTTTAAAATATATTACCTTAAAATTTTGTTTTTTTTCTTAATTATACTATTTTTTCGTGCATTAAAAACGGATACATTTTTAGGAACTCAAATGAATTATTTATTTAAGTTTACTGACTCTATAGTTATTAAAGTAACTGTGATATATATGAGACTACGATAGAAACCGTAACTTTGCACAAGCGTATCAAGGAATCCTTATTTGTTTATTTAGCGTCACTTAAATTCGAACATACATAAAACTATTTTTGGATCATTAATTTAACAAAAAAATATTCGAATACAATTTTATAACAAAATGAAAGCAAAAAAATAACATATTTCCCAAACATTCTTCTTTTATGGAAAACGATTCTATAATCATAATATTTTGTCTAGGTATAGGCAAGATTTTTGGCCAGAGTTTTCAGAGTTTTTTAAAATATATAATTTAGAAGCAGATTTATTCATATTTTATTATTTAAGTATATAAAAAAATTCATAAAAAATTCCAGTTTTTATTTCAATTTATAATACTTTTGAAAATAATGTGATTGGTTGGAAACTCATAGTTCAGGCTCTCTAGAGTTTCCTTAGTAATATACAGTAGGCCCATTAAAGTCCCTTGCCAACCTCTTAACTTCGAGGCAGTTGTTATAACAGTATACCTTTTTTTGATATGTTCGAACTTCTCTCCCTCAGCTGTAATGAACGTTTGGATCCTCGTTTGAATGCCACATTGCACACGTCGAAACATAGAGTGTGACACGGTGGCAAAAGCGTACATAATGCGTCCTTTAAGGTCCTGCAAAGTTTGTGGATGGGTCACATACACCTGCTGCTTCAAGAATTCGCACAGAAAAAAGTCCAGTGGAATCAAATTTGGTGAACGTGGAGGTCAATCTTGGGCACCGACATACCCAAATATTTCGCTCGCGAATTCCTTGATTCCTTCACTTGATATGTCTTGTGAGTAGGAGCGTCATCATGTTGTAATCATGTATTGTTAAGATTGAGGTATCCGACTACGTTCGGAATCATGATTTTGCAAAAGCGTAGAAAAGAATATTTTTTTAGTATTTAGTAATAAAATTGTGTTTCAACAATATTATTACAATAAAAAATTATTTAAACACAATATTTTGACAAAAAATGATCATAGAATCACCTATAATCAAACATTCTCCTTTTAGAGTTACAACCAATTGAAATAATCAGAGGTTTTGTTAAAATTTCTCACTCTGATGTAATAGATATGGATAAATCCACTTCTAAGTTAAATGTTTCAAAATCCTAGTTCAGGCTCTGTACGGAGGTCTCAGCTATATACAGGCGAAATAATATTGTAATAGAAGCATTTTTCGCAAAAGGAGAACATTTTGAGATAGATGGTTTCATGTTCAGTTTTTGCCAAAACATCGCATTTAAATAATTTTTACCGTAATAACATTCTTAAAACAACTTCATGTGTATATTCTGGATCAAAGTGACATTAAATATTATAAAAATATTCGTTTGTACGCTTTTGCAAAATCACGGCTCCGAACGTAGTCGGATACCTCAAACAATGGTAGGTTCTCTTCAAAATCTGGTATTACGTTCTGTAGGAATTATAAATATAATGCATCTCTTAACGGACTATCGAAAAATATTGGGTCGATCAGCTTGTTAATATAAATTTCAGACCAAAAGTTAACAGCAAACCGTATTTGAAGAGAAACGTCGGTAAAACATCTAGGATTGGCCTGCGCCCAGTAACATAAGATTTGCTTATTCTACATGACCATTCCGTGAAAGACATGTCTCATCCATCCATGCCATATCTGCCAAGAATTTTGACTTCATCTCTGTCTGATTCATGACGATGTTGCACCATACATAATGTTTCCTGATGTCTCTTACCACTAAAACCTCTTGAGGTGTTGGTCGATATGCATGAGCATTTAACTCATTTAATATGCTCCAAACCTGACTTTTAGAGAGATCCCATTATTGACTGATCTCTCCTGGGCTGCATTTTGGCGTATGCTAATACCTCCTCCGCTTGAATTTTCGTCCTACCTTAAACGGTCTGTCTGATGGAGCTCGACTAGTCACACAGCCTGTCTCCCTTAAGGTCTCACAGAATTGCAAGTTTTTCAGTTTTTTTTAAAAAAATATATGTTAAAGCCTCAATATTTCTGAGTATTTTGGTATCAAATTGTGTTGATACTGTAAAATCTTTCGAAGTTATTGAGAAATAAGTAGTTAAATTTACATATATAAACGAAAACTCTTATTTCGTTCTTATCTTTAACTTCATTTTTCGCAAAACAAAAATTTTAGTTTCCGCGCAGGATTTCTCAGAAACTATTTATGATATCAATTTGAAATTTTATACACGTGTTCAAAATAAGGCTCTTCATAACTTATACATCAATTAAAAAAAATAATAGAATTTTTTTATTTGTGAATTTAAGTTTTTTTTTCTTAAAATTTTAAAGTTTTCGTTATAATTTTACGTAAAAAATATTTTTTCCCTCTACATTTCTTAAAAATTAGTATAACTTCAAAGTGAACATTTTTATACCAAGTAAAATTATTTTTGTAAACGTTGATTCATTTTGTACTTCACAATCCTGCGCAATGTAAAATACTGATTTTCATATTTTTGAAAAAACTGTCCAATTTTTATTTCTTTATAACTTTTTGAATTTTTTTCTCAAATTCTCTGAAAATTTCAGAACTGCTGTAAATATATATGATTAACATGTGGTAAAAATTTCAAATTATTGTTTTATTTTATTGCTAAGTTACATTGGTTTGAAGAAGGATAATTTTTTTTCGAGTGCACGGATATCATCTGTTAAGGATCACGTGAGCCCTTAAACGTTTTAGAACAGAAACCTTGCCTGTACAACCGTACTCTTGATCATGTGTTCCGTTCACATTCACGTGGCCGAGGTAACCTTGTGGTCAATGTAACGGAATTGTGCCTGGCATGTTGTGAGTTAAACATAGTTCCGCGAAAGACTCGCCGTGATGAGGAGGCTTGATGCACGTTAAGGGGACATGGCACGATTTACATAATTTTTTTTAATTTAATGATTTTTATAATTTTTTTTGTTTGCCTCCTATGTATATGTATGATGTAAAATAGATTTTGTGCTCAAAATTTCATAAAAAGCCTAATCATTTAATTTTTTAAGGGAAAAACTTGGAACTTTTGAAGATATTTTAAAATGCTATCCCTCCTACAAAACTTGACGTAAACGCCCAAAATTTGATTTAAAAGTACATCAAACTATGTATAACAAAAGTTTGTATGGAATTTTGTGATAACGTGATTGGTATTCGTAAAATATATCTTTTTATAAATGCTTGTTGAAAATTCCTTAAAAAATGTATAAATTCTAACTTCAATTATTTTTTAATAAATAAGAATGGCTTTGATATTGAAAAATGCATACTAACTTTTGTTCCATGTACTATTAGCAACAAGTGAAAAAAAAGTTCAATGAATTAAATACAATAGGGGGAAAAGGCCTTACCATTTTAAATGAAGACAAAATGGTTATTTCATCTTTCTGAGATAAGTCAGTTTAAAGTTTTGATTTACCATTGGTGTATGAATAAAAACAAACGTAGAAGTTATCATAACTCTGCCTTTTTTAAACTTAGAGCTTTCAAATTTTGTGAGTTTGTAGAAAAGTACGTAAAAAATAATTTAGACTAAAAAAATTACATTTGATTTTTTGACCGATTTTTGTCAATTGAATCGTACTGTGTCCCTTTAAATCTGTCGAAGCTTAAACGTCCTCCCGTTAGTGTGGTGGGGAAATTAGGTGATGCAGGTGCCAATTCAGGTGTCGTCCTCGTTCACTTGACCGTGGTTGAAAATTACCAGGTCCGCTACCAAAAGCTCTCGTGTAGCTGAGTAGAGCGGCATTAATCTTTACTCACTACTCCGTTCACATTCACCGTACAGCAAAACCATCTTACAATACTCAGCATCCAAAAATCGCTCCATGTTAAAGAGCATCAATATGCTACAACCCCAAGAAGCAGTCTCATTTATATCTCAAGTAAACAGGCGTGACATTACTTACGTCTGCAAGAATTTCGATTGATTAATTAACGTCGCACTGTTCAGCTACACGAGGGCTTTTGGCGACGGACCACGTAATTTTGAATCATGGTCAAGTGACGTGGACGACACCTGAGCTGGCAACCCCCTCTCCTAACTACCACACCACACCAACGTGGCAAGAATTTTGAAAGTCAAGCGCAAGTGGAGTTGAGTTGATGAAGTACTATTTTACTCAATGTACGCGAAGGGACGATTCGATCTGAGCACCTTCTGTTCCGAAAACGACTATCTTAGCGATCCCGCCAAAACGATTTTCGTCGCGTGGTGGCTATAACTGGTTTATATAGATATCATACCGCCACACTACTCCCATGCCAGTGATTCGGCGAATAGGCGAACGAACGATACCATATTCGTGGCGAGCGTGTGAGCAGTTGCGTCACTTTGTGGATTGAGTCATTCGTGCGTGACGGCTTTGTGGTGTGACAGCTTAATTGCGTCATGTGTCTGACGATTTGGTTGTTTTTGTGGTGAATAGATGGCGCCACGACTGCTGCGCGTGAACGGTACGGTTCTCTTTGTACAGCAAGGGTCAACAATGAAGGAAAATTCCATATGAGCACCTTCTGTTTCGAAAACGACTATCTTAGCGATCCCGCAAAACGATCGTCGTCGTGGGCTGGCTACAACTGGTATATATAGATATCACACCGCAGCTTACGTTTAGTTTATTTTGTTTGTAAATACAATCAGTACTAGAATGCAATGCTCGGGGCCCTTTTCATTTGGAATCACAAGAGATACTACGGTTTCTTGTTTTGCCCGAAAAGTAATAACTTTTCCTTCCGTTGAAGTTTCGTGACATCACATTGTAGGAAATAATGAGAAAACAAATGCGCTTCTTAATTGTTATATTATTTGCATAATGTCCATTAGGTGTCTGCTCGTCAACTTTTTAGATCAGTTTCTTTTCTTTTTTGTTCGTTTTTGTGATAGGATGGCTAACTCCCCAGTTTTCCACCAGGTGGCACCGTAGGTGGTTTTATTAGCTTACCACATTTATGAATATAGCTGCAGCCGTTCTGAAGTTAAAAGGGTGGTAAGGGAATTTAGGTGACATACTGTAAAGGCAAAATATTATTATTGTTTAAGTATTTCCCATTAAAAGCGAATATTTTAAAAATTCTTACATTTTCCCCATAATTTGCTTACCGTAATAATACTCTTAAAACAATTTTATATTTATCTTTTAGTTCAAGTGACAATAAGTATCAAAAGCAAAAAAAAAAATTCTTTTGTGCACTTTTGCAAAATTACGGTTCCGAATCCTAGTAAATTAATCTTAATAAAACATTATTTCAATTCACAAAAGTAAAATATTCCAGTGAAGTTTAATAAAATAATATTCCATCGCTACATTTAACCAACACGATCCGCAATTGGAAAGAAAGAACAATTTTCCCCAGTCATGTGATCAGTTTCAATCAGACACTATCTATTAATTATTGCAACAAAAATAGAATAAAATGGAATTTTTTATTTTAATTCTAGAATGAATATGTAGTATAATGTACTTTTTAAAAATTTCTTTTAAAATAAGAATTCGTGCTTTATGGCTTCAAAAATAATTATGGCATATGGTTTGCATTTAAGGCGAAATTTACATGAATTAATACTTATATATTGTGTGATATTTTTTATACTTATTTCATAATTACTCATTTCTTTTAAATGTGGGGCATAGAATAAATTCAAATACAGTAGAAAGATATTCATTTAAGAAGCATTTATTTTAAATGTTCTCTACAAAAACTTAAATAGAATTATTTTTATAAGATATAAGAGCAGAAAATAATTTATAGAATAGAATTACCATACATAATTTAAGCACCGATAATTGAATTTATTAAAAATGATTTATAATGCAATTATTAAAAAAATGGAATTTCTAAAATCCAATTCATCTCATCCATGTACTTTCTATCGTACTAAAAATACCGTTGCCAAATTTAAATTTGGAAGTTATTAATCTCTAAGTTGTGTGCTGTAATTGAATTTCTTCTACAAACAACAATGCAGTCATGCTTGAAAATCTACCAGATTTATTTTTAATGTCACTACACTTTGACTATTTATAAAATGCTAATGTAATTTATCTTATTGCCCTCAACTGAAGCGTACGGAATATCAAATATTTCACTTAAAATCAGTTTAAACGAGTCTCTGAAGAACTACTGGGGTTACTCGCGAAGAATTCTTAAAAATAGCAGCAGAGATAACTGATTTCGACTGTTTACTATGCATGGAAGAATGAGAAATAAGTAAATAATTTTGGTATGCATGGGTAAAAAATGATTTTGCCCGCATCTTCCAAATTTCCTTCCGCATATTGCTATGAAAATACTTCAATTCTTCACAAATTCGTCGGTTCGAAGAATCTGCATCCGTATTTGCATAAATCGGGGTGAAATCTTCTTGGGCATTGCTGATGACGTTCTTGATCCGGGAATATGTTCCGAGCAGGGGCTTGTTTAAGATTATTCGGGAATTTGCAAATGAGGGGGCTCTCAAATATTAAATTATTTTATTCAGAGGATAGTCACAAGATGATGAATAATACTCAATTATAATATTTTTACGAATTTAGTGTAAGTAATTTGTACTTGGGTTTTTAATGCATTTCATTACTCTATGTTATATTTATTTCATGTTAAAATTGTACTATTCACAAGCAATGTCACCCCTTACGTTATAATGACAATTCCATGAGAACTTGGCGAAATCTGGACGAAAGAGCCAAGTTGGGATAATTTTTGGCGACTTTGGTAACCATTTGGCGTCATTGGTGACCATGTTGGCGAGTTAGGAACCCTCTGGATTCTTTTAGAAAGTAGTAGATCTCTCCATTATAACGTCACGCTCGATGACACGAGCGGTTATATTTTTGGAAGTTTCTGCCACGCCTATAAATAGGAGTGCCGGCCGCAACCAGTTAGTCTGATTTTAACCAGCGAATAGTGAGGATTGTTTTGACTAGCGATTAGCTTGGCTGTGCTTGTGAATAATATTCTACTTAAGTGTATTTTTAAACACTGATGATTGTATTTGATTGCTGTTGAAGGTGTGAAGACCTTCGGGGACTTACTCGGTGAATATTGCTTCTTGAATCCTGTATTTAAAGGATTGGATTTTTGATAAAAAATTCACTTCGCTCTTTAAGAACTGTTTATTTTCTTTCTGATTGTTTTGCACAAAATCATCAAATCCGGATCTACGTAACAATACAAATCACTTATGTTTCGCTGACGAAACGTTTAACATAGGAACATGTATTTATTCTAACTACAACGATTAATTGCAAATATTTTTTATCTAGCTACAAAGTCTATATCTAACAAAATTAAGGTAAAAGCTTACCTTTTCTTTGTAGCTAGCCTCGAATCGATCGAGTCCGAGCAATCTTTTTTCTGAAATCGAACCTAAACATACTCGCAATCAATGATGAGTCTGTATTCATAGTAAACAACTTTTAATAGCCATTTAAATTACAATTTAAGATTAAATACAGAAAATCTTAGAGAGTTAATACAATTAAAATTACAACAGGAAATATCGGGAGAAGTTGCTCCAAGCGTTCGTTTTTACATTCCCTGTTTCGAAAGTGAACATACATTCACAGTTACGGCTAACAATTAGCGGTTTTCGGAAGTGGAAGTAGAAGTTCCAACAACAACTTGGAAAGTGGGACACGAGCATAGGGAGCCTTTGAAAGAGGATAATGAAATATATAAATGGTGTTTTTTTAGAGGTATAGAACTTTAAATTGCAATAAAACAACGATGTATTGTTCCATTGACATGAATTTTTTTTATTCGAAAAATAATCTTGTGGCATTACATTTTAAATATGCTTTCTGACATAGGACTGCCACGGCTGGCTCGGATGTAGTCCAATCTGGACGTCCAATTTTCGATGACTTTTTCCAACATTTGTGGCCGTATATCGGCAATAACACGGCGAATGTTGTCTTCCAAATGGTCAAGCGTTTGTGGCTTATCCGCATAGACCAATGACTTTACATAGCCCCACAGAAAATAGTCTAGCGGTGTTAAATCACAAGATCTTGGAGGCCAATTCACAGGTCCAAAACGTGAAATTAGGCGGTCACCAAACGTGTCTTTCAATAAATCGATTGTGGCACGAGCTGTGTGACATGTTGCGCCGTCTTGTTGGAACCACATTTCCTGGACATCATGATTGTTCAATTCAGGAATGAAAAAGTTAGTAATCATGGCTCTATACCGATCACCATTGACTGTAACGTTGTGGCCTTCATCGTTTTTGAAGAAGGATTCCACCAGCCCATAAAGCGCACCAAGTAGTCAGTATTTCTGGATGTAACGGTGTTTCGACATACCCTTGTGGATTAGCTTCACTCCAAATGCGGCAGTTCTGGTTGAATGGCTACGTCAACAAACAAAAGTGCGCTTCATCGCTAAACAAAATTCGCTTATGAAAATCGGGAACAACGGCAATCTCCTTTTTGGCCCATTCGACAAATCTGTTCAGGCGTGAGTCTATTCATGATGAATTGCCAAACCAAACTGAGAATAAATCACTTGACAGCTGTTAAATCGGTCGCCATCTTGGAAAGTAATGCCAACTTAAACTTCTATACCTGGAAAAAAAACACTCTTTATAAAAAAAATTATATCCCAATTTTTACTAATGGGGATTCAGTATACTGTAAACTATTATTTTTTATTTAGATATGTATTTGAATTACTGATATAGCTAGCTCTGAAGGGGCCTTATTTCGAAATTCCTTTCGGGGTTCCTTTTTAGGTATGGGAGCCCTGTTAGTGGGACTGTAGTTACACATTGTTGGGTCTCCTGTAGCTTTGGGGCCCCCTATCCTAGATACGGAGGTAGCTGCATCCCTGATGTGAACATACATGATATATACTTTTCTGAAAAATAAAAAACACAATTTTATTTAAAAAATTTAATTTTCTTTAAGTTTTATTACTTTTAGAAATTTTAACTTTTTGAACATTTTTTTCTAATATTTATAGAAGTGTTCTAAATTTAATGCTTGGTATCTGTATTAGGGGTGATGCTTTTATTTTTTGCAATTTTTTTGGTATCGGACACTAGAAAGACAGTAAAAAAACACATAACTTGGAAGATTTTTTTTAAAATAAATACTAATCTAAATTATTATTCCACACATAAATTCATCAAACTTATTGAAAAGAAGCAGAACAAGTTTCATAATACTGAATATAAAAAGAGCCTTAGCATTTTGAATACGCGATAATCGTGAAAAATAAAAACCTGAGATAGAGCCATTTAGAATTTTAAATGTCAGTAAAGTAAATGAAAGCTAAATACAATAGAATTTTTATGACAATGAGTGCATAATGGACAGCAAAATTATAATTCTTCACAAATTCTACTTTACGAAAAACGTAGTTATAACTCAGACTCTAATAATACAATCTATAACAAAAATAAAATGACGCACCAAGAATGAGTTATCCGTTAGAGACAAAAATTGGTGGTTAGAAAGATTATGTACAGAATAGAAAATGATTAAAATTTCAGAAAAATTGAATTATTTTCAGAGTTACGTAGTTACAAAGTAACGAGCTCAATAAAGTGTTGCCCCACCTCTAGCCTGAGTGCATGCTGCCAAACGACGTGGCATAGAGTTATAAAGAGTACCCTAATGGTCTCTTGCGATATTTCTGTCCAAATGTGCTCCAATTATCGGGCCAGGTCATCAGCATTCTCTGGTATATGCAGTCGCCTCCCCATCATATCTAAGACATGCTTGAATAAAGAGAAATCTGGTGATCTGGATGGGCAAGGAAGTGTTTGACAAGCTGTAAGACAGTTCATAGCAACACATGCCGTATGAGGTCTGACATTATCTTGCTAGAAAAACGGCCAGGGTACTGCAAAAGGAGTCGCAACAAAACAGTTCTCAAAATGTCATTCACGTACGCTGTGGTGTAAGTGTGCCTTTAATAACAACCACAAGAGGGCGGCTGTGAAAAGAAATGGCACCCGGACCATAGATCCCGGTTGAGGATTAAGGGCCTGTGTGGCACGCAATAGTGAAAGTAGGATGGGCACGCTGCCCTGGGCGTCTCCAGACTCGTTTTCGATTATCGTCAGGACACAATTGGAAGCAGGATTCGTCGCTAAACACTATACATCCCAAGTCAGCATGATTTCAACCTGATCGAGCCGAGCACCACTGTAATCTGACTGGACAGTGTGCAGGCGTAAGTGGCAGGCGGCGTAGCGGTCTGTACGTGCGTAAATTTAGCTCTATCAGCCGTCTGTGAATGGTCATGGGGGACACTCGTATGCGAGTAGCACGTCTGATGGTTGATAACGATGAATCAGGCACTGTTACAGCTGACATGCCAATAAATATGTCCTTCCGTTCTAACGTAGCCCTAGGTCGACAGCTACAATCATCACGCTGAAATTTGCCATTATCCACTTATTCTTGTTAGTATCTTCTGATGGCTGCCTCACTTCGACCCCTACGACGAGGTTTTCTACGATTCGCCCAATTTGCCTCTTTCAATCGAATGATACGACCTCTTTCAAATACTGACAGTGGCTCGTAATGAGCTGGAATCCTGCGGTGAGGCATTTTTACAGTGGTTGAAAGGTATTCTAATTTGCAATACAACAGAAATTTTCACCATCAGATTAAGAATCTTTTTTATAGAAACCTGCTGAGTGCGCAGTTCCGATGCGCTGTAGCTCCAGCTATTTGTTCGTTGGACACCAAATTTTAATCATTTGCATGTTAGGTACAAATGTCTTTGCATACGAAATTTCATTACAATCGGGCAACTCCTTGGTGCGTCGTTTTTTTTTTTTTGTTATAGAGTGTATATCATTTATTTAAATGAATATGTTACGAGGTTATAACTCTGAAGATTTTGAGGTACGCACTCCCAAGTTATAAAATAAAATTAACGGTTTAGTACGAAAATATAAAGCATTTTAACACCGGAGACGACTTTTTACTGACTTACTTCAAGTTGCCTAGCGTATAATAAATTTTAGACAGAAGAGAAAATAGAATTGAGAAGCAAGAATATTACCGTGCTATGATTTTCTATGATTTTAAAGCTGGATTAAATCAAGAGGAATGCGTTCAACAGCTTCAATTAGAATTGGATGATGGATTTCCATGTCATGCTACTGTATTCAGATGGTTTGAAGAATTTTTCAGAAGTCGCAATTATCTTCAGGATGAAGAACACACAGCAAGGTAACGCTGGCAGTAATCCCGAATAATGTGTCTGCCATACGAAAAATATTAATGGATGATAATCTCTAGACCTACCAAATGATGCAGAATGAACTTAACATTGGATTCACAGCCGTACACAAAATTATTCCTGAAGAATTACACATGAAAAAAAAAGTAGTTTGACTTTGGGTTCCCCATAATCTAACTGAGCACCAAAAAGAGGAACGTTTCAGAATCAGTAAAGAAATCACTTAAACTGCCAAATGATGGTGGCCTTTGCTTCGTTTCAAAAATTTTAATGGATGATGAAACGTACATGCCGTTTTATGACGTTCCAACACGTCAAGAAAGCAAAGTATGGGTCTTTGAAGATGATCCCATGCCAACAATGGTGAAGAGCCAACGGGCAATGAAAAAAGTAATGTATGCCATTTCCTTCAGAAGTACGGGATTGATCAAAGCCATCAAGTTGGAAGGACAGAAGACAGTTAATGTTTAAGGAACTAATGCTTCACCATGACAGTGCATCTTCCCATGCAGCTGGATTAACATCTGAGTTTCTTAAGCAAAAACAAATTAAAGTGATAGAGCACATCCACCTTATTTTCCAGATCTAGCTATGTGTGACTTTTGGTTATTTATTAATCTAAAAAAGAGCTTACGTGGACGTCTTTTTCATTCAGAAGAAGATATTGATGTAGTTATATATGCGTTTTTTTCATCAATTCTAAGAAATGAATAGTTTCAGGCATTGAATCTGTGAAAAATTCGTATAGAAAAGTGCATTGATGCTGGAGGGGACTACTTTGAACACTCCTGAAATTTTGTATAAGTATAACTTTAAAAACCTAAGAGTATCTCAAAAATATCAGAGTGACCCTCGTGCAAATACCTAAAGCTTTATAAAAAATATTAAATTAATTCACCGAAAGATATTTCAGGAAACACCTTACTACAAAAACAAACTTCATGATGCCGTTTATGTTTTATCAGCAGCACTGGGCAACTAGATGGTGAATAAGAATTGTTTTACTTAGTTTTTTTTGTATTTATTTAAAATGTTTTTTTACCCCAGAAAGTAAAGCTCCCCTTCGACAAATGAATTGATTATTTTTAAAAAAAGCAAGGTAAATAATTCACAGATTACATAAATGAAATAAAAATTGCTTATTAAACCATAAGATACACAAGAGAAAGCAAATTCTTAGTATTAAAATATTTAGAAAATTCAAGCCTTCATGAACACTTACCAATTTAAATAAAATATTTTTATTTTTAATGATTAATTCTATAACTAAGTACTAGAATCATCGTAGTCTTTGAACTCACCCTCGTTCGCGCCTCTAACGAATTGCCTAACAAGTCAAAGGCCTTAAATTTGTATCCAGCTGCATTGAATAAATGCTAAAAAGTCTCTCCAATTAGCGCCTTTCCCTTCGATTTACGGGGACATGTAAACGGAGGAATGTTGATTGGACAAATTGTTCAGGGAGATGAAGATTCCGATATTTCCTTCAATCGATAGTTTCGGAACGGGAATTTTAATTGACGGATCTTGCGATATTGGAAGTACGTAACGAATATGTCGAAACCTATTCATGTTTTGTAAGGAGCTTTATTTGTGTGTTTGGTGGAGATGGGGATTAATTTTGAAATGTATAATGGAAAGGTCTATAAATATATATAAATAAACTTTAATCTGAATAATTATAAGTCTTTTTAATTGTTTTTATGGCACTTTGTGAAGATATGTTCACAAAAATTTTCATTTGACTATTGATAATTATCGAAAATCCATACGCGGCGTTATTTTTATGGAGTAATAGGCTGTTTTTAAAGACTCGTCTTGAAAAAACCGTAAATCCCCCCACACACACACTGCGAGGATTTTTCTGGTTAGCGTTCATTTAAAAGATTGAAGAAAACGTCTTTACCACCATCGTCAGCTGACAGTTGTTCAACATTAGTCTTCGTGGTGCTTTGAAATGCGATGTTAATGTTCTTATTCGCGCCATAAGTATTGATACAAATATAAAGAAATAAAAATTAAAATATATTTATAATAAAATTTAAAACTGTAAATATTATTAAACTTTTATTTTATTTTTAAATTTAAAATATAGCGCCTTTTATATTCAGATTGATCTCCTATTAATTTCCTATGGGCTTCAAGTCTCTTTGACCAATCATTTATCGAGACATGCACTACCTACATGAGAAGTTCCATCGTTGATTTCTTATAAAAATAATTAAGAATGTTCTAATAAAAATGCCGTGTCTGTCATACCTTTGTCTCACATACTGAGCACAATTTATAGTGCTGGGAATTCGAATCTAGACTGTCCGGCAGATTCACTTTCGACAATGACTGGGTCATCTTCACTTTCGGAGCAGGAGCAAAGTCCTGTCGAAAAGTTCGATTCCGTTGAAAAGGTTTACATTTCAAGAGCTTTATTGCTCGTTCTATTATTATATCTTGACAAATCCTTGCAGTGGTGTGCACTGCTTAGATGTACTCATAGCTTACCCCACATCAAACCATTACAGAAACCTGACCCCATAAGCTCTCTATCAGCTCTTTTTTATCGGTTGCGTGTCACCATGATAGCCTAGTGGTCAAGGTAACGGACTCGTGTCCTGAGTTCAAGCAGAGTACCATTGAAGACCCGCCGTGTAGTTACGCGATACACGTTAAATCTGTCGAGAGCTCCAAAGTCCTCCCGTTAGTGTGATGTGGTAGTTAGGAGAGGAGGTACCAGCTCATTTGTCGTCCTCATCCCTTGATCATGGTTCAAAATGATGAGGTTCGTCGTCAAAAGCCCTCGAGTAGCTGAATAGTGCCATGCTAGTATTCACTGATTCACCCGTCCAACCCTCCTCTTTAGCTTCATGGGCAGTCCTTGCACGTGCATGGTAATTCTGGTGGTTAAAAGATTCGTCTGTACTGGTTATGTGGCTGCAAAAGTATTTTTGCTTTAAGATACTTCTTGCCTTTCATTCCTCTTTGTAATAAACCGCTTAGGTATTCTTCAATAACATCTAGGTTTAAAGTTTTCTCTCGTTTACCGTGCGATCTATCATTATATTTTCTACACATTCATCTGTTTAGTAAGAAGTCTTTTGTCGACCAAAATTTTGAAGAGTTCTTCTTTGTCCGGAATTGGTGCTCTCGCCAATAGCTAACAACTGCATCTGGTTTGGTCCACACCGTTGTTAATCTCAGAAAACTCTTAATCGTTCAATAAGTAAATAAACGTTTGGTTGTCTAAATGCTTAAGAGTATGAAAATATCCGATTAAATTCATTTTTCGATGCATAAAAATATCTACTGCACACTTTTTTTGAAAAGAATATTTGACCAGTTTAGAATAACATACATTAGAAAACTTGAATTTTCGGAAAACTATAGATGACGATCTCTAACAATGATACTTAAAACCAACGGCGGCTGCGTTTGAGTTACAAGAGCGTTGAGATTTTAAAATTTTGTATCAGTACATATCACTCGAAAGGTACAACAAATCAAACAAAAGCTAAGAATCGGTTTGTACTATCGTGTCAGATTAAGGTATCCAACTACGTTCGGAACCGTGATTTTTAAAAAACGTATAAATGGATATTATTTATGATATTTAGTGTCACTTAGATTAGAAAATGCATTTAAAATTGATTTTTGGAATATTATTACAATAAAAAAATTATTTAAGTACAATATTTTGACAAAAAATGAACATAGAATGACCCATTTTCAAAATATTCTCCTTTTGTAAAAATAAATGCTTCTATTATAATAATATTTTGCCTTTATATATCTCAGACCTCCGTACAGAGGCTCAACTAGAATTTTTAAAATATATAACTTAGAAGAGTGGGTTTATCCATGTTTTACGATAACACAGGGCATAAATTTTAAGAAAAAAAACCGCCGATAATTATTTCAATTCGTTGTAAGTCTGAAAATAATGTGTTTTTTTTTTAAAAAAAATAGTCCAGACTCTGGAGAGAGAGCTCTTTACTTTATATAAGCAAAATGTTATTATTTTAGAAGTATTTTTTATAAAAGGAGAACATTTTGAAAAAAAGGTTATTCAAAGTTCAATTTTTGCCAAAATATTGTATTTATATAAATTTTTTTTGTCAAAATGTTCTTAAAACAATTTTATACATGTATGTAAATGTGACACTAAATGTCATGAAAATTATGCATTTATACGCTTTTTTAAAATAACGGTTCCGAACTTAGTCGGATACCTTAATTCAGAGTATTCAATACAATAACTCGCCAATGGTATTTATGAACAAATCTATATTTTCAAAAAATGCCTATTGCTCTCCAATTCAAAACGTTCCTCTGCGTTTTATACTTTTCTCTGATGCTTAATTCTGAATAAATGTGTCGCATTGTTTAATGGTCATTGGAACAATAAAACATCGCCCTTTACTCTCTCCTCTTTTGTGTCACCTCTTGTAAAACGGGTCATAAAAATGCCAACAGTGGCATAAAATATAACTGCAAATGTCCTCTAGGGAGGGAATCCAATTTCTCTACATCCTGAATGCAAGTTTAAAATGGTTTTTACAATTTTGCGCCTACTAGATGAGAGGGGGCGAAACGCGCGGGAAGAATAAAACGAGTCATTATTTTAACAGAAAATGAGAAAATATGCAAGGATCACTTTTAAAGCTATTTTCTCCCCTCCATTATTTAAAAAAGATACCAGAGGTGTTACTGAGAGTCGGAAATGCAGTTTTAAATTAGGTGGAATGATTTATCCGTATGTATGAAGTAAAAGGTGGATTTAAAGAAAACTTCAAATGTGATTTTTCCGGTATGGTTGTGTTTATTATTTGAAGAGGTAAGTCTCTCTCTCTCTCGGCCTGTATAGACGCAATTATCAATGCAACTAAATAGCATTCTTAGAACGATTGACCTCTTAAATTGCATAAAAAACATATTCAAAAGGTCAATTTCAGTTAAAATGCACATTTTAGGTTTTTTATTAGAGCAATCTCTTAGCTTTACAAAACACGTATTTTGTTTCTACTTTTTCTAGATACCGAATTACAATAAACTATTTAACATTAGAAAAATTGGAAGTGGGTTTGGAATCTACCAGAGGTGGTTATTTAAATGGTTCAATATTTACCATGGCAAATCTCATAACTCAAAATAATATGAATATAATTTTATGAAACATTTGGAGCCTTGCATTTATATTATTTCTAGGCAATGTACTATAAAATTTTTTACTGTATGAACATTTTTAGAGCAATGGAACCTTTCAATAATAAGCTCATATGTCGCATTTCTTATAATATTTATTTGATTAGCAGTAGCATATTTATATCAATAAAACCTTGAAATGTTAGTACACTTCTTGGATAAATGGGTGAAATTTATTTTAGTAATACTTTTTTTGATTTAAGTATATTATTTTTCTTTCTCAAACTGTGTGCCTTGAGCCTTAAAGAATTTTTTAAAAATTCCTAAAACTTCACTTATAATTGTAATGTTTGTAAAATTTAGACACTTTCTGTCTGTTAAGGGTTAATATTTATTACTATTTACAATGTACGCTATTAGTAAAATATTCTGAATGTGTTCCTGTACCTTAAATCATTGAATTATAAATAAGAAAGTAAAATATAATTTATTTCGGAATTCTTATTTTTAACGTTGACATTAGAATGACATGTTGAAATGTGAATTAGAAGAAAATTATCAAGTATATTTTGAGGTAATTGTGCAATCATTTTTGTATCCTGGAAATAAATTTAAAAATAAAGTATTCTTTCTTGAACAAATTTTTGCGTTTGTTTTACATTATATTTCCCGAAATGCGATGTGAAAATTAGTTATATATATATATATAAGTAAAAATATCAAAAACTATTTAAATACCTCAAATTAATGCGTATCGATCTTAAAACCAGAGTCCTTTGTGTCATTTTTATTATAAATTCATCAATTTTCTTTATAAAAATATAATACTCATTAAACAAGAACATTATTAAAGGCTTTCGAAATTTTTGTATTGATTTAATAAAATTTTAAATATGTTAATTTAGCGCAAAACAAACTTTCTACTATATTGTCCCGAACTATAATTTTTTCAATTAAATTTTCTTAAAGTTCGTATTGGTTAAAAACAGCGAGAAAATAAATTAAATATGCACCTAAAAATTAATAAAGAGTAAAATAGTTATTGACTTAAGTAAACTTAATCAACTTATCATTCGCAATTGCTTAGAAAATTAATTTACCTATCATGAAAACGCACAAGTGGAAATCTAACAACAATATGAATTAGAACGTATTTAATTTTAATTACACTTCTCATTAACCAGTTATGTCCCATTTAAAAAGAAAATTTTTACATTCTTTGGATAAAAATTACTTTAGTAAAAATTTTTCATAAACGAAACATAAATTATATGTACAGTAAAACTTTCTAAATTTGCCATAAAGGGGAATATTTTTGTTATTACGCTAAATCTCTCCCAACTCAATAAAATTACGACTTTTTCGGCAACACTTATTTAAAAGAAAAAATCTTCCGCCTTTGTTGCCATACGCAAATAAGGAATCTTTTTTTAAATGTGTTTCTGCACAATTTAACAGAACATTACTGCTTAATTTGTCTTGGTTGACGTAAGAAAACTTGTTTTCCGTAAACGTAATTAAACAATTAAAAAAAGTTTCCTGTTTTTTTTTTTTTTTTTTAAATAACATCTAAAAATGTTTTGGCAGGGAAAAAATTCACTATAAATCATGAAATTGTACCTTTTTGGATTTAATATAAGCACCGGAAAAACCGGAGTTTTATTGTTTTATATATATCTTATAGAAAGGAAAGTTATCGCATCCGTTTTAGTGTATTTATTATTTTAATTTAATTACCTGTCTCTTGCTGTGGAGGTTTTTATTCGTGAATGTTAATGTAAGAAATATATATATATATATATATATATATATATATATATATATAGGAAATTTCAAATGGATTTATTTTAAAAAATCTATCATAATTGATTTTTTTTGAATTTCAAAAAGAAATACGAATTAGTAACATGCCATATAACATCCTTTACGCTATATTTAGTATTTTTGTAAATAATTTAACTCCCAAACTTTTATAAAGAGAAGTTAACTTTGTGTAGATATATCTTTATAAAGCTATATCTGACATTTAAAAATTTTTTGCAATTAAGGAAAGTATTTTTCTTTTTATGAAATGAGGCTGTACAATTAATTATCTTTTAGAAACTGTACGACTATGGATAAAATTGCTCACATATGCTCTCATGCATGCGTGCACAATAATACCATTATAAATCTTACAGGTCATTTTCTTTTTTATTCCAATTCATTAGTTTCTTATGCTTGGAAATAAGACATTCAATCATACAATATTTAAAATTTCATTTATTAGTATTTGTAGTTTTTTATTTCTAATACTTAGAAAAAAATATAATTTTCTTTTAAAAAAAATTATTTTGAACAAATTTTGCAATTTTATTATTGTTTTCATTTAAAAACCTATTTTCTACTGGACATGTCAAATTAAATAAACGTATCACATGATAATTGCAATCACGTTTCCAGTCAATTAATTCATAAGTTAATATTTCATCATTGTCACGTGATTCCAGCTATTCAGCTCATGCACTTTGCTGTTGCCAACTTTTAATTTTTGTAGGAACTTTATTCTAAAAAGTATGTAGCGGTACCTAAATAAACCAGTAACAACCTCCAGACAGAGGTGATCATTTTTGTCCAGTGGATATGTTACTAGGCCACGAACCCGAAGGTTGCGGATTCTAACCACTACAAGTACATATTTTTTAACAATAATAAAGCACCTAGGTAAACAAAATGCACTTGGTTTAAAAATAACCTATATATATATATATATATATATATATATATATATATATATATATATACATTTTGAAAATGAAAGAATCTTATAATAATTGAACGTCTTTATTCAATCATTAATTTGGAAATTTAATCTAGATTTTTTACAAGCTGAGAACAGCAAGTGTAAATTTAATGTCAGTTTTGAAATCAATGGAGAAAAGGTCATTCCGTTTATCAAGTGACCGTCATAAATGTAGCCCGTTATTTAAACAACAGCAACATTGTTGTATCCTATTTTATCCCCTGATCCATCGCCAATTTGGTGAATAATCTTTTCCATATTCGATAGAAGTCACGCATACGAAAACAAGCTGTGTGCGTGAACAGGTACCATTTTTCCCTCTCGGACGCTAAATATTCTAATTCAAATAGGACGTTATGTTACACGTTACTGTACGTTATAACTGTTTGTTTCTTTTTTTTTTGGTACTCACATATTATCACAACAATGCCAACATTAAAAAAGCTCACCAAGTTGGCAACCCCGATTTAGTAACGATATATATATATATATATATATATATATATATATATATATATATATATATATATAATCCATCGTTTTGTTATATTTAAATGCTTTCTTTACAACCACCTTTCTAACCGGAAAAAGTGACAAATGTCTATTAAATATATATATATATATATATATATATATATATATATATGCTTCGTTTCATATATTTCGCTAATACGGTTCAATAATACGTAAATACCGTTTTTTTCCCTTTCAAGATTATGAACATATTTTACAAACAAGTATCCATCTCTCAATATATATAAGTATATATTATAATTCATGTATGATTTTAATAAACTGGGTTCACTTAGACCCGAATAAATTATTAATAGATTGGCAATGCAGTGATGTTTGAATTTACGATTCGTTTTTTCGTAGTTAAATTATGACGTTAAATGTGCTGTAACTTTCAAAATCAAGTTCATCTTTGACACTGGATGCAATTTCTATGATCCTTAATTCCATATAAAAGTTTCATTTCTTTAATGCAGGCGTGAATAATAAAGCAGTTTTTTTAATAACTATCTTTTCTGCGACAGCTGTTGAGAAACAGGTCATAAAACCGTTTGGAAATTACGTGAAATACGGCTTTTACTGTTCATTTTGTACAAACGTAATTCCTCGATCCAAATCTTAAATCGACACAGTTAAGAAAACTCTTTCAAAATTCCACGCCCCTGGGTTGGTGGAACATGAAGTCTGTCTTTATTTTTACGAAATTATTTACACTTTGTATATAGCGTATTTCAAACTTTACCTTGTCAATTTTTATTTAAAAAAGGGAAGATAGAAACAAAAAAGAAAATGACAGAACGAATAACGTGCTGGTAAAGTTTGGGAATGAAAAGTAGTTTTATAAAAAGTATGAGCTATATATTTTTATGTAGAAACATAACGAAATGTTTTTAGGAAAAGAGGAAAGTTGGAATTTATTAAATGACTAGCTGGTATACCCGTTCTTCGCACGGGTGAATTTAAAAATTAAAAAATACAGACTGAAGGATAAAAAGAAGTTTTTAATGAGTTAATTTTACGTGAATTGTATAAATTAAACAAAAAAAAAGCTTTTTACATAACAGCTGAACGAAAAAGCCATGTTTTCTAAATTTTAAGTCTTTAGATATAATTGCTGATTTTTTATTATTATTATTATTATTTATGACGCCCCGTAACTTTCTTGTGGGTCGATTTTTGAAAACACCTACCTGCTCAGCAAAAGTAACACATTGTTATAAATTTTGTGTAATAAACGTTAAATGTAGTGTAAATAATTTTTATCTGGATGTGTAATACGTTAATATTACTTTCTGATGCATTTATTTTATGTTAAATAGGTGTTACCCGCGACTTCGTCCATGGGGAATTTAACAACAAAAAAGTGTTTATTCACTTCGCAGAGTTTACGAAAACTTTTCTTCTACTATGTGAATCTGTTTCTTTTTTGTATTACTTTTTTCTTTGCTTTTTCTTAAGCAAGGGGTGAAAGGGACGCATGACCTTTGACACTGTCGATGGGTGAGGACTAAAATCTTTAGGATCAAAATAGGCCTAAGTAGCAATTAGGGTGAAATGCGAACACAAACGAAGCCGCAAGGAAGGGGGTGAAAGGGACGCATGACCTTTGACAATGCAGTTAAGGACTGTAAATTCATTAGGATCAAGACATGAATGGGAAATGCGGCGAAAGGCAGCAACCTAATCAAAGAAAAAAGTTTGATATAACTGCTAGCAATCGTTGAGACAGAAGGCTCGCGAAATAAAATAATTTCTATTAAATAAAAATAATCCCTATTGAATAAAAATAATTCCTATTGAATAAAAATAGTCCCTATTGAATAAAAATAGTCCCTATTGAATAAAAATAGTCCCTATTGAAATAAATAATTCCTATTTTAATCGGATATTGCTCACTATTTCATTGGTTTTAATTTTATTTCCCCGGAATCCTAATTTTTTTTCTAAAATAAAAGTAGCCTAAGTTATTTCTTATAACATTAGCTATCTGCCAGTGAAAGTTTCGTCAAAATTGGTCCAGCCATTTCAGAGATTAGCCGGAACAAACATACGGACAGAAAGACAGATATATAGACAGAGATAGACAAAAATTTTAAAAACTGATTTTTTCATGTAAGTACCGTATATACTTTTAAATGCATTTAGTAAAAAGCTGTTAATTTCAAATTACAAACAGACACTTCATTTTTATTTATATGTATAGATTAAATTAACAAATATGTATATAGAATACATAACTAAAATAAAATAATAATAACCATGAGATTATTGTAGGTTTCGAGATATTTTTGTTGCTTCTTTTAATATAATTTTATCTTTATTATTCCTGCTTCTTCGCATCACAGTTTAGGTGTCATGTTTGACACTCGAACGTACTTCTAAATTACAAGATCAGTCACTCATAAATCGCGCAATTAACAAATCGCGAATTTAACAAACAACCAATTAGAAACTATTCTAATGCCCCATCGCTTCAAATATTTCCTAGCCAAATAGTAGTAAAATTTTTACTAATCTGAAGTGATAACATCAGAATCAGTGGTCCTTTTGGACAAAACTGCTAGCCGCCAAAGGGCTATTTGGCACGGTTTCAAATTTATACCAAGAATAGGTAGCAGACAGATATCAAATTAATGCGGTTTTTATGTATTATACAGTCAACCACTTTCGTCAAATCGACACACGTCGCCAAATGACCCCGATATATAGGCAATAGTGTAAATCATTCCCAACCACATTCAAACAGAGTAATAACGATGAAAGCATTGGCGATTTTTTTTTGCATTTGCGACGTCATTTCGTTTGATGACATTAATTGATAGTATAATACGTAAGTATAGAGGGCTCAAGTGTAGTATAGGAGAGTCACTTTGGATTTGGCGATTTTTCTTCGTATTTGGCGATTTTTACTTAAATTTCATGGTGAGATATCGAATTCATTCTAAAATAAATAATAAATAATTCCGAAAAAAGTACCTTGGCGACCACTTTTAGTCGCCAAAAAAAAGGACTGCACCGAGTGCCTTCCCCCCATGCTACACTTTAACAGTATTGAGAAAAGTTGCCAGCATTTCAAACAAAAATGAAAGTTGGGATACTTAGTTATTAGAGAGCTCTGTATCTCGGTCGCACCTTCAATAACTTGCATTAACTAAATCTCATTTTAACCCATTATTTTTTTTATTTATCGCCAACTTGGTGAATTATTTCCATCTATTGAATAGTAATACAATTACTACAACAGTTATTACCACTGAGAACGAGGGTGTTATTTACCGAAAAACGAGTAGTTGGAGCAATTTTCTCTATCTCCAAAGAAATGGATTAAACTAGGATTATACAGCTTGTTTCACTTCAAGCACACCAATCAATCAATGTAAAATTCAAGATATATTTACATAATTTGATACTTTTGTATTGTACTGTCGATTAAATTCTTTAACTCAAAAGACGTCGCCCAATGCCATGATATGCAGCCAACACAACAATGGAAAACCATTTCTACATTTGTACAAATACAATTAGAACAATGATAATTATTTGCAGAGTCTTTTGAATTGACGACGTCATTTTATGTGGCCAAATTTGCCGAAGGTATATGATATGTAATATTCATAATTCAATAGGTAATATTTATTCAAAGAAACAAACTTAATAAACATTTTATAGCTGTGATTATCTCAAAAAATATTTAAAAGTTTTATAATCAATTTTACACGAGAGTCAAATGCTTACAAAAAATTATTTCCCACAATAGCCCTTAGCAATCAATTATGTTCTTAATTCAGGTGATAAAACACCTAATTGCTGACAGCAACGAATGAATTCTTAATGTACTCCTGACAAAAAAAAACTACACAAAGGGCAGAATAATTTGAACCTTAATTACTTTAGCACGGCAAATTGCGTAGCAAATTAATTTAGCCACTGCAAAAAATGTAATAACACAAATTTAACACTGAAAATTAAAACCCCATTAAACTTTAATTACCTCAGTCTTTAACCAGTGAGGCATCACACCCTGTTAAGAAAGAATCTATTTTTTGTACCCCTAACATAACAAAATAAAGGTAGTTTGAAAAAAATTGTAAAAGAGATAGAAAACATCATAAACTTTGGAACTAACACATCACACCTTGCAATAAAGTACAATGTTTTTTTATGGTTTGTTTTCACGGCCGATAAAATTACGTTTTCTGTAAAAACTTTCAAACGGAAAGTGAAATCCTTTGTCTTCGTTGCCACTTGGAAAAAACAAATCTAGGTAAATATATATATTCTGCAAGATTTAATGAACTGTTCTATATTATTCGTTTTGGGATGACGTAAAAAAAAGAAATTAATGGAACCAGGAAATATAATTAAACAATTAAAGCGCTTTCCTTCTCTTTGGTGCCTTTATACATTATAATTGCTTTTGGAAAGATTTTGCTTGCAAAAAAAGATACTGCTTGAAATCGTATTTATTTCCAGAATCAGCAATTATCTCTAAACGCTAAAAAGATAAAATTTTGTTGCGTCATATATATAAAAGAAAAACGTCGCTTCCTTTATAATTTGTTTTCTTCTTCGATTTCTTTGCGGAATTATGCATATTATTTCTTGTGACTTTCGAAAACTAGTAAAAGAAGGTTTTTGGAAAAAAACGTACTTTTTTATACATTTAAAATAATAACCAAGTAACAAAATACAGATTTTTATTTTGCGCTCTCTCTCTCTCTCTCTCTCTTCTGTTTTTTTAGTTACTTTAAATTCCTATTTTTTACTGACAATTTATAAAAAAAGGATGTTTATGTATTTGATTTAATCCTGCAGTGTTACAGTTTCGTAATTACATTAATTTCAAATGTTTTATTCTTCAGAAAAAGGGAACAATAAAATTAATGGGGTAAGTTTAATAACTTTATTGTAGAACAAGGGTCGACAATCTCTTGAGACAGGAGAGCCAATTTATAATCGAAAGGAAACAAACTATCAAAATAAAAAAAAATAATCCTAACTATAAAAAGGCCTAAATTAATTATATGTAAACGCTTGCCCTGGAAGAAGAGAGGATTCTGTTAGGGGTCGAAATCATAACTTCGTACATCAATCAATACTTTTTATTATATTTGAATACGATTTTATCAAAATACATATTACAATTCTTCAAAAAATAAGTAAAAATTATAAAAAGAATAAAAGAAAAAATATTAATTGAGGGGGAAAGATATATTGAAGTTGCACAAAAAAAGCGTAATGCCTCAAAGATATTGAATTTCAATAATTTTCCGCTTCTTTTTATTCAAAACTGAAAATACTACCAAAATGAAATACAAATAGATTGAGCATTTATACATAACAACGATTTCAAATTTTTTACAAGATTTGCTTAGATCTTTGTGAAATTATTTGAAGAATATTATTTTTCGATATTTTTTCCAGATTACAATATTCTCGCGTCAAAATGGTTGTTTGGAATATGAGTTTATAAAGTAATAACGGTTGTTTAAAAAACAAATATGGATTTTATATTTTTCAGACTAATCTTTCATAACTTTTCGCGCGCGATGGTATCTTACAAATATTTTTACTAAAATGTTTTGTCGAAAACGACATTTACTTTTTAAAGATAAAAGTAAGTTCTGAAAGACTGAGTGAAATTCACAAAAAAAGATGTATCTACGTATAGTTTTTAAAAACTCCATTTGTATGATAAAGTTGGAATTTAAATAAAAGTAACAATATATTTTTCGTACATCAATGATGCCATCTATTATTTTTTCTCTGATTTTACACAGCAACTCATTCAGACAGAAAATTTTTTTGTTAAGTTAGTGCATTGAGGACCTCAGTAAATAGTTTTGTCCAAATGTTATTCAAAAACATTAAATGAATAATTTCTCTAACCCCAAAATATGCCAAGGAAATAGCCAAATTACGGGGGAAATAGATACGATGGCTATGAGGCTACCATGGTTAAAATTCTCAAGTTTAATTCTATTTTTCAGTCCTTTTTGTAATTTCTGATTAAATACAAATTGTTATAAGACACCAAACGTTTTATAAAACTTCGATTAATTTTTCGTTAATTTTTCTATCAATACAAATTGTATAAATACAATGCAAATTTAAAAATAATTTTATAACTGCAAAAAATATATTTTTTTTTTAAAAAAATAAATTTATTAAGAAAATTTTTTTTTTGTAATGGTAGTTAAAAATTACTTTATTATGTCTTACTAAATTCTTTATTTTAATTTTGTAGTAAAGAAATTGTTTTTAAGGTAACCACACGTGCTCAGAGTACTTTTTAAGAAGTACACGGAGACATAAATGCTCTCTCTTAAGGATTATTACTTATATAATCTACAATATTTAAAATTACTAATTATCTATATTTTACAAAAATCACGATTATATAAGTGATGTTTTAGCAATTTTTTTTAAAAAATGCTACAAAACATTTAGTGGGGAAAAAAGGGAAACTTATATAAATATAAGAATTACTAAAATAACCTACATATATTTATTTAGGGAATGTACCAAAATTTTAATGTTTTGTCATAAAATTTTAGAACCTATCGTATAAATATTGAAAGAAAAGACATATTTATGAGGCCATTATTGAAATAACGGGCCATAACTCAAAAATATTCATACAATAATAATTATTTCAGTACATTCCCTTAAAAGTAATATAAATTTTAGGCCCCAAAGATTAATAGAATATTCTAAAAGTTATAATTTGTTGGGTTATTAGATTCGCAATGATAGATATGAACACATTAATGTATTTTGGTAGATTATAAACTCGTTTTTACAGTTTTCCTATTTTTATGAAATTTATCATAATCCATCCTCTATGGAAGAAAATAATACATGTATTTTAAAGCCAAAATTGTTCTGTTCAATAATTTTTTGAAAAAGAATGCGTTTTTTGATCAAAATGGGTATTTTTAAGGTTTTTTGATACCTTAAACAGTCTTTTTAATATTTGTGATTAAAATTCTTGGAAATGATAATTTAAGGTTTTTATAATTTGTCTTGAGCTATTCGTTGAATTTCAAAAAGGCGGGAAGAGTCAGAAAACACTGGACATAAAATCCCTTAATTTATAATTTTCTAATCCCGTTATTTCTCGATGTAGCCAATAACAAATCCCTAATAGCAATTTCATTTTCAATGTATGAGGCATGAAATTAATTTAGATAAAACCAAAAAAAAAAGTTTTAATATGTAAAGCCACCCACTCGGATAAAAAGATTTGAAGAATGGTTCAGACAGTTATTTATGAGGAACTAAATATAGAAAATAGGAATGAATTCCAAATCCTTTCAAAAGATTGTTTTTTTACGAAGAGTCTTTTAGAAAAGGAAAGATGAATGAATTTGTAATTCCACTTTTTAATATAGGACTTCAGAGGTCACTGACTTCTTATTAGCAATTAACTAAATTTCAATTTATTTTCAAAGAGGTGGGTGTTTTTTTTTATAAATAATTCGTGTATGTATAAAAGATTATATTTTTTAAATTTCGACACAATTGGATATGGTAATAAAAATTAATAAATTCTGTTACATTCAGTAGGATATTTCATTATTTTTTTTCCTTATGATTCCTGGTTTTATATTTTTTTAGGTTATCCGTCTGCGTTTGGAAGCGTAATTAGGAAAAAAGTGTTTAAATAAGTAATATGTTTGACATTTAGTCTCTCCTGCATTAGAATATGTATATAAAATTGCTTTAAAGCTGTTAATTTTTAAAATTGGTTATTTATAAAAATTTTATACTCGGTATTTTTTATTTTTCAAAATAATCGTGCACTTAAAATGATAACTTTTTTTATATTCAAAATAAAGTTTGAAATCTTTTCTGTTTTTTTATATGTTAGATGGGACTAAGTATTTAGGTGAATAGTAAATTTTGTAAAAAATCTACAACTTTAAATATAGTTGTTTTCTAGTGTCCGACACGAAAAAAAAAGTGTAGAAATAAAAGTATCACTCTTACTACTATGGTGACCAGTCGTCCTCCCTTAAGGAGGACAGTTCTTTTGTAGGTTCTGTCCTTCCTCGTACGGTCTCCATCTACTCGGCCACCTTTTCAATATTTTAAAGCTAATCTGTTTATCTGTATTCAGAGATGCCAGGCCGAATTGCCACGTGTCATGTGCCGGTCCAGTATGAATTATCGGAGATATTAATGTATTGTGCACATAATCGGACATCTATTTTCCACAAAACTATTCAGAAGGTTCTGATGGTGAACATATTTCAACTACAGAAGTTAGTCTTATTTTCACAACCATTTTATCCATCAATAAAAGTTTTGATTTGAAGAAAAATTTATTCCTTTAATAAAAAAAAGAAAATTGTAACGGAAAAGTTTACTTAAGTTTAGAATTTTGTATCCAATATGTCGACGAATGGCTTCAAACAAATATTACAGAAAATAAGTTTTCAATTATATATTTTTTACTTCATCGTAAATTTGGCAGATACAGAAAATTGTGTTGATTTTTAATCGAAAGAAATGCCCGATATTAAAATCGATGATAATGGTTTGCTTGAAGATATTATAAAACTGAATGTATAATTAAATTCTGATGAATTAGAGCACAATGGGAAAATCAACATGTTGAAATTGGTAAAAAATGGGGGAAATATTTAATTATTTCAAAAATAAACACATTCTATATGAAAAATTAGTTATGAATTTTCTTTGTACTGCCCTGGAACTAATGCAGCTGTTGAAACAGTTTTTTTTTCAAATAGTAATGATGTTCGAAAACGTGAGAAATGAAGATTGAATGTTGATACTTTAACTGAAGCCCTAACAATAAAGTTCATTATGAAGGATATTTTTTGCTCCGAAATTTCCAATATATTAGAAAATGATGTATTGAAAAAACGTTCATTCAGTGGAAAAATGCTCATTTAAGTTAATAATTAAAGAGATGTTTTATTTGAATTAATAAAATGTTTGATAAATTTACGTAGCAAATTTTCTTACTTTTTTCATCCTCCTTTACATCGTAAGAAAATTTGTCACTTTATTAATACGAATATCATGCACATAATTGTGAGGAAAACTTCAAAGAACATTAGAAAAAAATTGTAAAGTATTATATCGTGAAAAGGAAATTTAATTGAACTAAATTAATTAATAAAATATTGAATTCTTTTATAAAAAAAATGTGCACAAGGATACCATGTCCTTATAAATGCCATATGACATTTAAACAAAACAAAAAAAAAATCCTTGGCATTTTATACCACTCCATCATTCTTAATTCCAAATAAAAGTGTCAGATTGTTTAATGGTCATATGAATAATAAAATACTATCCTTTACTTTTTCATTTTCCATGTCACCTCCTGTAAAAATGGTCGTAAAAACGTCGAAATTGACGTGAAATGTTGCTGCAAATGCTCTGGAGAAAATGTAATTTTCACATCCTGAACGACATTTTAAACCGGGTTTTACAATTCTGCACTTGGGGAGGAGAGCAAACGGAACGTGAAACACAAAATGCGTTATTATTTTTACAGAAAATGAGAAAATATGCAAGCATCGCTTTTAAAGCTCTTTACCACCCTTTCCTCTGCTACTTTTAAAAATTTTAATTTCTGACAGTGTTACTTTTTGAGATGGAAATATTTTTTTAATTGAGGACAGCTAATACCATTTATGTACGAGTTAAAAGATTGTTCCTAAGATGAGTTACTCAAAGTGAAAGAACTACGTGTAAGAATGAGAACTATATTGTTACGAATTTTGAGTCAAATTGGGTAAATAATTTGTATTTGGATGTGTAATGTCTTTATCTTACTCTAAATTAGATATAATTTACGTTAAAATTGTAATATTCACAAGCAACTCCAAGAGATGTTGTATATTTATAATCATGGTCAAGAAAAAGTTAATAAAATCATATGACTTCCGGTAAAGGCTTTTTTGATTGGTCTACATACGCGGATGATGCAAATTTGGACCATCCTAATTTTACGCGTTCAGGACCATGATCACACATACGTGACCACGCATTTCTTACGCCAGGACCCACGTTATCATATATGTGTTTGTGATTTCCCTGCTCTGAGGTCTATGATCACACTGCTGTGATTTGAATTTGGGACGGTTTTATATTAATTGTTACAAGGCAGCAAATGGTGGTTTAAGTCCGGTTTTTTTCGAATAATGTTCAACGAAACTCCGAACTTCAATGTGTGCATTCGGCTTAAAGTTTTTATTTTTTTATTTAAATTAGAGCCGGAATACTTATGAATATAAACAACTGCACATGTTTAACTCTTTTGAAAAAATCGGGCATTAAAAGTTTCGTGAATAACTGCGCTCTGGATTTTCGTTCATATTTTGACTAAGTTGGAGGCTTATTGGTTTATTGGGAATCAGATATTCATAATAATAGTTTCAATGTTTATTTTTGTTCTGTGCAGTATTACAACAATAATTTTTATTCTCAAAAACATTTAAAATCAAGATATTCATAAAACAAATGCGATGATTCATTTTTAACGAAAAATAATTATTTGTTCTTAATGATTCATTTTTAATTCAGTAAGAACAAACGAATCTTTGATACTAAGAAAGCTGTAAGGATTAATTAAAATTTTAAAAAAAGACGTATTGTCTGTTTAAAAGATTTATATCAGTTCAAACCTAAACAAGTTTATGTGACATTAAATTTATCGTTTGGGATTTGCAGATAGTATTTTGTAAGTTTAGCAACAATTTCATTTTATACATCATGGCAAAAAGAGTGAAAATAGTACTTTTTTTTATTAAAATGAAAACATATCTTTAAAATTTGCAGTTTTTTTATAAAATATAGCGAAAATATTTGTACTATATATTCAGATATTATCAATGATAGTAAATTGTAAATTTTAGCGTATTTGATTGCATTTAAGATTTTAAATAAAATTAGGCTTAGCAGTGAAGTTCGCCCATACGTGCGTATACTCTTGGAACATGCCGGACGTTTCGTTCTCCATTCGCCGGGCCTGATGGGGTTAAAGAAACTTAACTTAAATTTTTCTGAAAGGTATGGTTATTTTCGAGTTTTTTAGGCGGATAATTAAAAATTGACTATTTCGCGAAATCTTCAAGGGCACAAGACCATTATGAATTTAAAACCTTCTAAAATTACTTGAATTATTACATACATATTTTAAGCATTTCACATTTTACCGTTTCACAAATCAAATCGAGTGAATTTAAGTATTGAACTTTTTAAAACTTTAATATCAAACTAATTGATTCACATTTAACGTGTAACATTTATAAATATTTTCTCAAATTTTCAGACTTCTTAATACCTAATTACATACATTTATTTATTTTTAGAAGCTAAAAGTTACTTTAATTTTATAAGAATTATTTTGATTCTCATGGAAATTATTTTTTAAAAATTATATAAACAGCAAAACTGAGTGTAAAATGCTCATTTGACTTTACATTTTAAATCGAATTTATAAAGAAAAAATGTATGTTATTTTCTTATTTTTTGGATTTATGGAGTTAATAGATTTATACAAATGAGTGGCACATATATTCTTTATTCTTTAATCCGATTTTAAATAATTTAAAAATTCGGAAGGATTCGTAACTTTTCAACTAAATGTTTCAAATTTTGACATATACCGCGCATTGAATTTCAAGTCTATTATAATCTTAATTGTAATTGGTAACTTATGAATTTAAAAAATCCTGAACATTGAAAATCCTTTCCGTAATGTGTATAAAAGTGTGTGTCACATACTTTATTGTCTGTGCAAATAAATAATAAGACAGCATCTCCTTAACACCCTTCTCTTTTGTGTCACCCCTTGTAAAACAGGTCATAAAACTGTCAACAGTGACATGAAATATAGCTGAAAATGTCCTCTCAGGAATAAAATGTAATTTCTCAACATCCTGAATGACAGCTCAAAACGAGTTTCGCAATTTTAAATGTAAGTTGGGAGAAAACCCAACACTGGAAGAGAAAAAAAAACTACCATTAATTTCTGCAGAAAATATGCAAGGATCACTTTTAAAAGTCTCTCCACTCTTTTCTCTGCTTGAAAGATTAAAGTTAAAGGGGATGTTTCGGTGAAAATGGAAAATGCCATTTTAAGGGAAGTGGAATAGTTCTTTTTCTCTTGTTCTTTTATGTTGGGAGCTTGATGAAACTGGAAGTAAAATTCAGGAACTAGCTTGTACTTACGAAAAACTGTTTTTAATTGATAGGGAAATAATATGTAAACTTCAGAAATATAATAGTCAGCTATTTTAAAAGAAAAATTATGATCAGTTTAAGGATCTAAATACATATTTGGGAGAAAAATTCTTGCCCTGATTTTAAATATATACTAAATTCTAAATATTATAAAGATACATGTTTTTTTCGCAACCATTTACCACAGTAAATTTTAACGTGTGCCGTTTTGATAATTTCGAAAATGCCTATGTGGTATTCGAGCTTGCTTCTTCCAAGTGTTCTTAAATATGTCTTGCACTCTTCTTCACTTCACCAGGGTTCAAAATGGCGAGGCTCATCGCCAAAAATTGATAATTTTTCTACCATGCTAAGCCTTTCTAAAATGGAATTTGAATGCATTTTTTTTAAAATTAAGTTAAATATTTTTTTATATATACACATATGAAATATTTTATTAATAAAAGATTAGATTCCTTTTTAAATAAGTGTATTAATATCCAAATACACTCTTTTGCAAAAAAAAATCGATGCACCAAGAAGGAATTGTGCAATAATGATGAAATTTCGTAGGCAAAAATATTTTCATGAAACATACAATCGATTAAATTTTCAAGGCCAAAGAACATGAATTACGGTCGTAGCACACATTTCTGCTGAACAACTCGCAAAATATAAAACTGATAATAGAGACTGAAAATTTACCTTTTTTCGTTTTCACCGTTGTGCTTTGCTAGGGAAAAACGAATGATGCCATCAAGACGCTTTCGAAGACCTTATAAGCAACTGAATGACTTCGGACGTGGTCGCATTGTCGCAATGCGTGAAGCTGGGTGGTAATACCGAGTAATAGCTCGTCACCTGCAACGTACAGACACACCTGTGCAAAGGAGCTTGCAGCAATGGTTGCTGTGAGAAACTTGTCGATGAAATGAACGCTTTAGAAAGCCAAGATGTACAAATACGAGGAAAAGTCGGATCATTGTTCAAGAGGCCCAAATTGCACCAACGCAATCATTGTTTACTATACAACGTAATACAGCCTCTTCACTACCCCCAGTGGTGGCTTCCACAATTTCACGGTGCTTGTCTGAGGCGGGGTTACACTCACAGTGTCCTTTAAGACGCCTGCATTTGACCACACAATATCGGCGGAATCGTCAGGAGTGGTGTCGCAGCCAATTATGGTTTTCATCGGATATAGTGTTCAACGATGAACATTACCTTTATAGCTGATGACCATCGTCTTTGTGTCTCAAGATGCCAGGATCCGTGGTCTGTTGTAGCCTTTGTTTCACAAAGGCATACAGCCGTAATCCCTGGTGTAGTAGAGCTGGGTGCTACCTCAAACGGCAGCTGGTCATATCTAGTCCTCCTATGTACATATTTAAGAGCTCATGGATATGTTGATACCATCCTGCGACTAGTTATATTATCCTTCATGGCACGTTATTCGGGGACCAGTTTCTAATAAGATAATGCCAGGCCTCATACCGCTACCACATCTCTGGACTGCCTTCGCACCGTTAATATTCTTCTTTTGCCAGAGAGGTCGTTAAACCTTTCATCAATCCAACGTGTCTAGAACATGTTTGGGTGCCAAATTTGGGACTTCCTTAACTCTACCGTGACGTATACAAGCATGTATCACCGCCAGGGGCGGTTCCACCAACTACTGATTTGAATATTTAAGCTGTAATCACATGGATCTGTCCTGTGACCTTGATATTTGTATCATCTTATTATCCGTGTATGAAATGTACACATATTTAATTTTAATAAGAACCGCCACTTTCTTCATAGTGCTTCGATTTTTTTTTTTTTTTTTGCCAAAGAGTGTATATAAAAAATGATCATAAAATTGCGTATATAATATTTTATAGAATTTTATAATACTTTCTTAAATATATATACTGATATATGTTTAAACCTATGAAGAAAAAGGTTCAGTTCTTTAAAATGAAATGAAAAAGCTTTACTAAGTCCAAACAAGCACTTTATCAAAGTTCTTTTTTCCTTATTATTTTTTCTAATTTTTGTAACATGGTCGATTAAATATTTGATCGTTTTAATAAGGAGAAACATTGCTTAATTTTTTTAAAAAAAAATCTTTAAGAAAATAGAATTTAAAAAGAGCAAGATAATTTCCCCTTTAATTACTGTAGTACGGTAAATTGGGTTACTAATTAATTTAAAAGGGGAAACCAAGTAATGCATACCTAAAACTGGGAATTAAGACACAATTTAACTTTAATTATTTTAATCCCTAACCAGGCGTGCATCACATTTAAAAAACATTTTTTAACTCACCAATATTTTTTCCACACTTTTCAGTCTGAAGTATATACTTTGATGTTTTCTTAAATAATGTTTGCATACGTAAAGTAAAATGCGAGCACGTGTGTGTGATACCTAATTCAGATTTCACAGAAGTTGAAATTAGCATTACCGTTCATTGTTGAATAATTAAAAAAATATCTTTAAATATAAGCACCACGTGATGTATTTTTTATGAAATGTTCATTAGTGCATGAATGTCAAAATAAAAAAAAACAATACAGTAAATATAATTAAGCAATTAAATGGTTTCCTCTATTCATTACACTACTTTGCTTAATTGCACCAAACATTAAAAACAAAAAAAAAAGTTCAGAAACTAATTACGCAAGATCATATTTATTTCTGAAACAATTATAAGTTGACTAAGCATAAAAAAAATATTGCTTAGTATATCAAAATAAAAAGGGAAATATTTGTGTTTATTATAATGTACAGAAATCATGTTTTTAAAATATGAATCTAATTTATTTTGTATCCGAGAGGAGTAATATATTTTTAAAAACCAAGGAAGAAACTCTGTGTGTCGGCTCCGACGCACGACTGGAGTTTACTCCTTAAGTACGGTTGTCTTTGATTACAGGGTTGCAAACAGGGTAAATAAGCGCATCTCATATAATAATAAACCATGCATATATTTTCCTTATTCCATTCACATTTTTCATATCGATTCGGTAAAATAATATGCACTCATGGACAAAAAAATTGGCGCACCAAGAAATAATTGTGGGATCATAACGAAACTTGGCATGAAGGTACATGTTGGGGAGATATGAAAATGATTAGAAATGCAACGGGATTGCACTTTACGTATAACCGGTAGAAGACATTTAACGTCGTCCTACGTAGAGTATAAAACAGGTAAACACACAAAGCTTGTTTGAGTGTGCTGAATCGTATACAAAGTAAGAGCTTAGATTCACATGCTATTACGCCATTTTCGAAGACAACATGAGCAGCTGTCGCCGTTTGAGAGGGGAAGGATCATCGGTATGATGGAAGATGGGTGGTCAGCCAGGCGAGAAGCTCGTCAATTAAGCCGCTCTAATTGTGTTGTGTCGAGGTGTTAGTACCACTGGATCCATAAGATGTAATTTACACGAAAACCAGGCTCAGGACGCCCTCGACAGACCAGTCGTTGAGAACACCGCCACATAGCAAGAGCCCTCATCATACAGCCAACTGCTTCATCAGCCGCCATCCAGACACGGGTAGCACCTTCACTAGGGGCCCCTGCGTCTTCTCGAATCATACGTAGGCGCCCGGTTGAAGAACATTTGGAATCGCGGCACCCCTTACATCTGCTGCTTTTGACGCCTACCCATCAACGCCTCCGTTTGGAATGGTTCTGCTCACGAGGAAACTGGATTGCAACAGAATGGAACCAGATCGTCTTCAGCGACGAATTCTGATTCAATCTCATTTAACACACATTAATACACATTGAACAAAGAAAAAAAATGATTGTATTGTATTGCCTCGAAAATATTCTGCTTTATATATTACACTTTATTTCTTTAATGTTATTATTTCTCTCTATAAAATAGATTTTTTTAACAAAATGCTTTTTTCAGCTTTTTTTTTCTAAAAAGGGGGCGTATCTGAAATGTCTAATTTGTTTTCAAATGAAGTTTTCTTCAACTTCTAACTTTTCGATATGCACAAGTGATATATCAATCGAAAGATAACAGTGCAAAGAATAAGATTAAATGAAAATAAAAAAAAAACAATAGGTCTCTGTCATTTTTGGGGTACTAAGTTCTCTTAAAAAGCTTGATAACCTGCCATTGTAGCAGCAGTACCCTATCTGCTGCTACAACAACTGCACCACGCACTCGTTGTCTTTTATAGACTTTGCCGACCGAAGCGTCGTACTTTTATTGGTTCCATACATCTTTATTTGCATGTGCATGCTTGTACCCCAGTTTCTTTTGTCTCTTCAGTGTTTATATATTGGCTTATTTATTTGTTGAATAAATATCCTCGAATAACGAGTTTAACAGATATCTACTCCCATGGGAACGAATAAAGTTAAAAATTAGACATACAGACTTGAAATTTAGTAGTTAAATTTTTATTGTTAAGTAGAAATCTGCTAAGAACATTTATAACTAAAATTATCTCCCAAGTGAGTGTTGTGTGATTACTTGGGCTGTATAGGTAAAAAGAGGCATTCGTTTTTGAACTAGAATTGAAATAGACTTACTAGACATAGACTGGGAATTTAGTAAGGAGGCTTTTTTCGAAACAGAGATCCGCGCTGAGAACGGGTCTTAAGGAAATCGGTTTCCAAGAGAGGTAACAGTAGGTTAAAAAATGATGGACTTTCGTTTTAGAAATTCCAGCTTCTTTTAAATTAAGAGATGATTGCTTTAAGAATGTTTTACATTATATATGAATGCTTAGTGGTAAGACAAATATATCAATACCCAAAAAACAGAATATGTATTAATACATCAAGAGATATCTAGTGAAGTAGGTAAAGGCTAGTATTGATATACAGTTTCAAATCGAACAAAATGAAAATTAATGATTAAATTTCTGAATCATAAAAATTATCTCATACATTTTCTTTTATTTGTAAATTTGCTTTGCTTTAATTATGTGCACTATTTTTTGAAAAAATTTACTGAACGAAATTAGGGGAATGATAATTTTTTTAGTTTTTTATTACGAAATGATTGATTCTGATGGATTTTATTTTAAATTCTCTTAGGATCTTTATACATGTAATTTTCGCACGAATATTTGGGGGACTGTTATATTAATTATTTTAATTGGAACTTACCAGTTTTTTGAACTAAATTTTCTTTTAAACTTTTTTCTTTTTGATTATAATAATCATAAAATAAACTATTTTTAACATTACATAATATTTTTCAACATTTGTAACAAAATCTTTCTTAAATGCAAAAGTTTTAATTTATGTTTTACAGATAAACACTGTTTTCGAATACTTTTTTACTTTGTTCTAAAATTCAGGAAAAAAGATTGATATTTTTCAGTCAGCGTGTTTTTTAAAATCAACATCTGCATCACTTCGAAAAATTACCAAACGATATTTCACGCATTTCATTTTCAAGAGAGTTCTGAACTTAAGAGAGTGCTATGCAACTTCCAAATTTAAAAACATTCTCGATATCAGATACCATTGTTTGATATCTAGTCTCATATTAAAGTGGCTTAATATCCAAATAAATAATAAAACTTCTTCCTTTACATTCTCCTCTTCTATGTCACCTCTTGTAAACGAGGTTATAAAACTGTCGGCAGTAACGTGAAATATAGCTGCAAATATCTTTCCAGGGAGAAAATGTAATTTCTCTGCATCCTGAATGACACTTTAAAACGATATTTGCAATTTTTCGAACAAGATGGGAGAAAACGGAACTTTAAAAATAAAACGTGTCATTCCTTTTTACAGAAAATGACAAAATATCCAAGTTTCGCTTTTAAAGCTCCCTTCATTACTTCAAGGTGATATTTTAAGTCGATGTTACAGTGAGTCAAATATGGTATTTTAAATGAGGTGTGGTGCTTTAATTTTAAGCATGGTGTAAAGGACGATTTTGCGAAAAAAATTCAAAGTTTTGAAGCACGTTTATTTAAAAAGTTAAATAACGAAAGAAATTTCAAAAAACCCAATTGATGGAAATATGTTTAGGATCCCTACCGTTCTCTGTATTAGCAATTTTACCGCGCTATCAAGAGTCTATACCAGTGATTCTCAAAATTACTGTACCCATGGACCTTTTTTATGTAAAAAAATACCATTTTTTTTATAGAAAGAGTTACCATGAAAACCCCCAAGTGAAATAATTGTATTTCATTACATATAATTACATATTTAAGATTGGTGTCCTGGAAATGATATTGATAAATATTATATACTAAGATAAATAATATATATATGTTTTATAAATGATATATTTAACAAAAAAAAGTTTGGTTAGTCCATTTATGCAAAAAATATCAATTGTATTTAAAAATACTTACTTAAACGAATTAGTCTTCTTAACATTACCATGGGCTACACTCTGCTTTCTGCTTAAAACTAGAAAAAAAAACTGTCGCATTCATTTTGTGACGAATCTATATGCATTTTTCTATCTAATTATCTTGGGAAATCTTTGGGTTATCCATTCGCGTTATTCACAACCAACCCTTCGGAAGAAGAGAATCGTGACATGCAAATTAACTTACTATAAGTAGACGAGGTTTTCTAGCTTGAGAGAGAGGAGGAGAGAGGATATACTTGAGCCAGATGAGATTGCTACTGAATGTATAATATTAGAATTAGATTGACTGGATTCTTATTAGAGGAAACTTTAAAGTGATAGTTGTTCACTAGGATTGATTTGATATTAGATTAAATCGGATGATAGGTATGATCCTTTATTTAGATAAGGATCAAGTTTGATAGTCTCCTAATCATTCACGTTTTACCGTCATTGTTCCACTTTCATGGTTAAGATTGAGGCATTCTCTTACTATTATAAGTTGAAATTGTGACTGTTCTTTGTGTGTAAATAAATGGATTAATTGAATCATGTCGAGTGTTTGTTCCCTTCCTCCCCCCCACACACATTTAAGTTCCCGAGAGAGAGGCGCGAGCCTCTTACAATTTCAAATCTGATGATCACGCACAAAATAAAACTAAATTGTCGACTACATTCACGACTTCTTTATATTGTCCTATTTAAGTATAAGTAATTGTATGTACCGCACGAGATACCACATTCATATTTAAACCTGTATAAACAGCAGTATTCATAATCACCCCGACTTCATATTTGTATTTTATCTCTACCTAACTAATATTTTACTCGAATTTTTTTTAACCTTTTCGCTACGACGCACTGATCAATGGAAAACATTGTGTCACATATGCATCTTTCCTAAATGTCACTGACAGCCAGGTGATCCACTGATGAATCGCCTATTGTACTGGTTATACAGGATTGGTCGCCCCCAAGGAAAAGTGCATTGAATGGTCTGCAATCCGATAAGGATCTTTGAGACAGGTACACATGTGACACATCTGTTGAGAAAGGGTGTGTCTTTACTCCAAGACAGTGCTTCTCAAACTTTCAATATTTGCGACCTAATATATTCAATCACAATTTTCGTCCCGCCTCCCCTATCCTTACAATAACAATGTATTGACTTCAATTGAAGCTAAAGCTACAAAACGACTTGAACCTTTTAGGTGCCTCTGGCGTATATAAACGTCTCGCTCAGCTAAGGCGTTATTTTTCCCGGACGTACATATACGTCTGCCCAAAATACGATCATTTCTATGCACTGCTATCCATGCAATTATTCAGAAGGCTTTGGAATGCAATAAAAGAACCGTGACACAGAGTGTTTGAGAAGGATGTACTTATTATAGAGGATTTGCTTATTTATTCCTTTTCTTCCCCTCCCGCCCCCCTGCATCCCATACGTGGAAAACCGTGAAATTGGGGAGCGAATCACGTGACTTTTAATCGGAAGTTAAGAGATTAATTATAAGCCCTGCACATTATCAAGAAAGGTATTAACTTTTGTATACAATTTTGTATATGATAAGACCACTTGTAATTATTATACTTGGTCTTAACTTAGTATTGTTAAATTTATTATAATCTAGATTAGCAGTACTGATACATTTATAAGTGCAAATGGGCGTTTTATATTTTTCATATGTCAGAATGTATTTTTTTTTGTTGTTTTTTACTTTCAGTAAATTAGTAATTTTTAAAAAAATAATCTTCTATTTTCGACTTTTCAGTAGGCTCGCGTCCCCTCGTAGAGTTAATACGCCCCCCTCACACAGTTTGAGAAACGTTGCTCTAAGATATTTTAACTTGTAAATGTCATGACTAATTTATTTCAATTTTATAATAATGGAAAAGGATCACTCAACCTCTCACAGATTCCCTAACGATGTACATGCTCCCTTAAGGTATTCGACTACTCTAAAACCATGATATTTTTCAAAAATTGACAAATTTTTTTTATTTTATTTTATAGGCCCTTTTATTAGCTTTATAAAATTACCAAGTTTTTTATTTTCCAATCACTAGAACAAAAGCTACAAGTGTTTTAATAAAAGCATTTGCCATAACTTTATACAAGATTTCAAAACTACACGAAATGTGTTTTTTTCGAAACACTCAAACGGGGATAGCGATTACTCAAAACGTTTTTAAAATAATTTGCTGAAACTTTTTCTGTATATTCGGTATAACAGTAAAAGTGTTTTAATCATCAGATTTATCAATCACTGTTTTATTTCAATTTTTACAGTCCTTTATGTGAATATAATCACTGTTTTTTAAGCAATTTATGTAGTCGCTAAGATAAAGTGCTCTGGTTTTTGTAAACATTAAAATATCTCTTATCCTGAAGGTAATTTCAAACATGAACAACAAAGCAACACAACAGAATTGAAAAAAATTGAGAATTTGTTAATAAATTTTTGTACAGAGAGCATTTGCAATTTTTGTTTATGTAATTCTGTGCCCAATTTTACCTTTTTTCCCCATTTTAATATTAATAATTTTTTTTTGTTTTCAATTTTAGAATTTTTTCTTAAAATATACTAAATAAACCTAAAAATCACAAAAAATCCTCATATCTCCATTTTTTCAAAAAAAAAAAAAAATGTTGTCGCAAGTAATCGGATATCTTAAATTAATTTTAATTTGCCATTCACCCCCTGAGAAATAACCTCCCCCCCAAGAGTACATATGAACCATTTTCTGATCTATATCAGTGGTCCACAATCCTTGGATCGAAACCGGTACGTGGATGAAATAGTACCGGGATGCCCAAGGAAAATTAAATCATTTTCATTTCATTTAATGCGGGGTAATTTCTCCGATGTTTGTACGACTTTCCATGAAAGTTCCACGTTAAGGTATCCAACTTCTTTGAGAACCCTGATTTTTCAAATGCGTACAAACGAATGTTTTTTTAATATTGAGAGTCACTTATATTGGAATACATGTATGGCATTGTTTTCAGAATAGTATTATAATTAAAAATAATTTTAATGCAACATTTTGGCAAAAAAAGGAACACATAGTTATTTGTTTCCAAATATTCTTTTTTTGCATTAAATGCTTCTGCATCATTATATTTTGTCTATTTATAGCCCAGACCTCTGTACAGAGCTTGAACTAGGATTTTTGAAATATATCAGAAGTGGATTTATCCCTATTTTAATAGATCAGAGTGGAGAAATTTTAACAGAAAAACACTGATAATTATTTCAATTGGTAACTTTGAAAATAATGTGAAATTTTCAAAAGTTGTAGTTCAGGCCCTCTGGAAAAGTCTCAGCTATATAAAAGCAAAATATTATTTTTACAGAAGCATTTTCATAGAAGGAAAACGTTTTAAAAAAGGTAATTCTAAGTTGATATTTTGCCAAAATATTGCATTTAAATAATTTTTTATTGTACTAATATTCTTAAATATAATAATTCTTTATACTAATAATAAAATATACTAATACTAAATATACTAATACTTAATATATACTAATACTTAAATATACTAATATTCTTTTATGCGTGTGTTTTATTCTAAATGATATTAATTATTAAAAAAATATTCGTTTGTACGCTTTTGCAAAATCACGTTTCCGAACGTAGTCGGATACCTTAAGTTACTTTATATTTATTTTTTGATGTAATTTTTTTTTATTCTGAAGGCATATTTAAATACAATTAAAGTAAAATAATTAAAACAAACAATTTAAAATATAAACTGTCAATATGCCAGCCACCCTAAGCAGCCAACGATAAAATTATCAAGCGTTGACCGGTCCGTGGCAATAAAAAGGTTGGGGAGCAGTAGGTTTTGATTTTAATGAAGATTGCAAAGGTCAACCACTTTTGTGATAAGGATTTACGCAATTAAAACGTATATATTATCTTTAAGCATACTCTGAACCTGTATATACATGATATAAATATTCAACACATTTGGTAATTGATAAGAAATTAAATCAAACGCTGAACATGCATTTAGCTGAATATTTTTGCTATTGTGAAAAATACAGCACAAAGAAAAAAAAGTGGTATAGTTGACTGTAATCCCTTTCGAAGGCCATACATCATCTTGAAATTTGTCTAATTTGAAGGTTTGTGTATGATTTTTCAACTTAACAAATTCACAACGTGGATAATATCGGTTCAAAATTTTGCATTAAGTTCCTGGTGAGGTTTAAAAGGAGCTGTAAGAATAATTCCTAAAAAAAAGGAGAAAAAAAATTAAAAAAATTCGTTTTAATTTAATTTTATTCTAAAACCTCTTTGCTTAAGGAAGAGTTTGCGTGTGTAGTTCGAAATATCCGAATTCCGAGATAAACACCGATAGTGAAAAACCGTTGCCTTTTATGTTTAGAAAGAGATTACTGCAAAAATCAACACTTTTTGATCTGCAATTGTTTGACAAAAGTGAAAATAAACCCACAAGAGAGGAGCTACGTGGTTGCTAGAGATAAATCCGAAAACTGACACGATATTCAAACGGGGTGCGTGGAGTTCTATCGAAGGAGGCGGGAGATTTCGCCCCGACGGGAGTTGCGGAAGTTCCCAAAGTCCTCACGGTGGGTATTCCTGAAGCGCGGAACGCCGAAATTGTCACGGAAATTCTCGTCTACGAAGAATTCACCGAGACAAACGTTCGTCTTCTGATTTCTTACGTCAAGCGTCACTTTTAATATTGGATAAGCCAAATTAAGCGAATTAAATTAACTCCATTTTTTCATTATTTAAGCCCCTAAAGATTTGAAATTTCGCAAGCAAGTTTCTTTTGTTAAGTAGGCATCTGCTATGAACGGAGTTTTGTGAAAATTCATTCCCGAAGGAATATTTGAGGGGTCGTTATAGGACAAAACTCCCATTTATTCAACTATTAGATGTACATACTTGAAATCTGGTAATCATGTTTTTGGTTAGTAGGGATTCACTAAGAACCAGTTTTGGGTGAATCGACTTTTAAGGGCTAGAGTTACGGGGGTGTACAAGATAAATGTGTTCCATTTTATAAGTTCAAGAGAAGTTCTTTTTAAATGAAAAGTTAAGGTCTATAAACTTTGAACACTATCAAAAGTTTAATGCTAAGACTTAGATATTAATACCTTTTGAAATATACATAAAAGCGTAGTTAAAGCGCAGGGGAAAAGGTAACGACTAATATTGATGAAAAGAAAATTAAATAAATTCTCCGCAAAGCGTCTTATAAAAGTAAATTAACTACACTAAGCAAATTCTGAAGAATCATAAGACATGTGAAGCGTAAATAAACCTTCAAAATTAAACCAGAACATGGATAATGAAAATTAATTTGATCAAAAATCTGCAACGTGTAGGAACATAATAATTTGCTAAGAAGAAAATACAACTGAAATATGCAGATAAATAATAAATAAAACAAACTACTCAGATAAAATTAGTCGTGTTTAATTCTAAAAAGTTCTAAGCAAAAATGATAAAGAATCGTAAACAAATGAATGAATAGTAAATAAAAATGAAATAAATGAATTAAGAAAATATAAAGTAAGCCTATTAATTCAATTGGAAAAATTTGTTTAAAATACTGTAAATAAAGAGAAATGTTTTGGAATGATTGGATTTCGATAATTTGTATATTTTTTAAAAGAAATGAAAATGCAAAGGGAATTAATTTAAATAAATAGCTTCTGCCTTTATATATATATATATATATATATATATATATATATAAAAAGAAACAAACTTTTGAAAAGATTATATTTCAAACCACTTTGTGAAATTACTTCAAGCAGATCATTTTCCAATATTTTCGCCAGTTTCCGATATTCTCACGTCAAAATATTGTTAGCAATTTGAGTAATGAAAAACACAAACATCAGTGAAAAAAATTAAGGATGTGGAACTTTTACTTTGGAGATTCATCGTTGTCGAATTATCTGGAAAATTTTTAGAAATCTTTTTGGATATTTTAAGAAAAGAGATTTAATCATATGCAAGATGAACTTTTTTTTATAAAATGACAGCCACTGAAAGATAAAAATGGTATTGTAATAGTATGTTATATGTGTAATTGTCTAATTTTAGTTTTAACGTAATGATTATTATTTTTAATTATTTCTTTGCGGTAAACTATATGAAGTTTTGACATACCTTTTTTTATATCAAATTTTACAAAAATATTTTAGAATTATTCCTTGTCTGATTCATTACAGATCAACAAAATGTAATTTCATTTCTAATTTTTCTGAAACAGTTTCTTACGGATATATATTTTTTTATTTCATGAAAAGCTTCATTGATTTGTTTCAGTAAATGTGTTCATTAGTCTAGTATCAAAGTGGTTTGTTATTTTTTCCTTTTAGTTTTAATCTGTTTAGTATAAAAAATATTTTTTTTTAGAAAATTATGTAAAATTTTGAATTCAAGTTGCTGTAACTATATTTATGTTTCACCAATATTTTTTTCATTCTTTCACTAAATTTATATGAAAGTTACTTTGTATGTTAGAAAAATAAATATTTTTGTATTTATATAGTCACGTAAAACTTTTTAATTTGCTCGTATAATTTTGTCGTCCAGCCATTTTTGAATTTGATTGCTAAATTTTATCTAATCGGCAAAGTAATTTACTTTATAATTAGATTCTTGTTGTTGAAATTTGGATGAAATGTGTTATAATTCAAACTGGTTATCTGATTCAGAAATATCAAGTACATTGCAAAAGCTTTATTTTGGGTAACAGTTCGATACCTTTTGTTCTTATTTCAAATTCACCTTGTCTTACAATATCAGTTCCAACTATTATATCTAAATTCACATACGAATTATCAACAATCCATATGTCTGTCATAAAACTATTTTATCTTTGATATTAATACAGACTTTAAATGAACCCAAGGATGGAATTTAACTGTTATCAAAAGCAATTAATTTTATTTTTGTTGGAGTTCAACAACGGCCGTCCAAGTATTTTATAAACAATTTTACGCTCTAAAGTTACGATACGACCACCTTAGTCACCTAAAAATTATTTTAAATAATGTATGCCATAAAAACTTATGTTTGATAAGTTTCCTTTTAAAATAAAAATTTATTCAAATAATTGGAAAGTGGACAATTTTACAAAAAAAAAAAAAAAAAAATGCTTCATTTCTCTAAGTCAGTTTTACTCATATAAGCTCAAGTAGATATAAAATTAACCAGTATCTCACTCAAATCCTTAACATCAAATTTATACCCGTGAAATAAAGAATTTTTTTTAACACTTAAGAAATTTCGTACCATAAAGAGAATGCGTTCAAAATCTACATTGAAGAGATTTAAAAGTAACTCGAGAAAAGATATTTCGTAGCCTTAGCAAATTCCTCCCACAGCCACTGAAAGAAATATCCACAGACTTCAGAATAAAAATTTAACACATACCACACAATCTACCCCCGCATATTTTACCTAAATTCAAACTGTTCTAGCTCTTTTTCCTGGATCAAATGCCTTTTTCCAGTAAAAGAGATTCTATCACCAGTAAATTTCCCGCTCGCCAAGTAGATCTCCTGTTTTGCATATAAAAGGGGAAGCAAACTAATTGTGGACTCAAATACTCTGACACCCGCAGTTTATTCCGGAAACACTATTTAAAGGATCCGAGGGGATCAAAGTATTTGGAGGAAGATCCCCGCGATGGTTACGGTCAAGAGAGATGTAACGGATTTTAGAGATTTCTTTTTTTAAAAAAAAATTAAATCTCTAAGCGCTATGCTGTACACGTGTAACCTACCGAAATGTTATTCAAATTTGGATAAAGAACCTCGTGGAGTTTGTAGAGGCAATATTTGCTAGAATTGCCATAAGGATTAAGAGGAATGTTTGAAGTTTAAGTTGAAAAAAATATCTCCCTAAAGTACATATATATAGCAGATTATTTCAAAGAATTTTCTACGTTATTTATAACAACAGTGTAAATATATTTCATCGCATGATATTTTTTACTTGAGCCTCATAATCAGTACAATTCAAATTTAGAATTTCTTTGGATGGGTAGATATCCAAGAAGATCAGGATTTGTAAAAATCAACTTCCAAGGGGGATACGGAGGCGTTATAGACAAACATATCCGTTTCTCAACTATTAGACACATTGAAACTTGAAGTCTGGTAATCATGATTCTTTTGTTGAGTTGAAGTGAGTGTTATACACATTAACATCACAATATAAAACTGCACAGGGTTACATTGGTAGAGGACCTCGTAATTTTGAATCACGGTCAAGTGACGATGACGACACATTAGCTGGTACCCCCTTTCTTAACTTCCACACCACAACAATGGGAGAACGACAGATTTAACGTGCGTTAGATCCTTCTAATGGCGGGTTATCAGTGGTACTCATCAAGAATTCGATAGGATAGAAAAAATATTCTTATAGCACTCGCCTCTTGATATAATTAATACAAGACTTAAATAATTCATTTCTAAAATTGATATATATCCTACGTTCTTTTAACCCCCCTCACCAAGTGGATTTCCACAAAGCCCATTTTTTGTGGATCTCTAAACAATAAAATAAACACGCTAGCTAAATTTCAAGTCTATATTTAATAGTTCAAAAACGGAATTATTTTTGCAATAAGCTCCAGTAACCACCTATGAGAGTTAATTCTTGTAAAACCCGTTCTTAACGGATTTCAATTTTTCAAAAAAAGTATACATACCCAATTTCATTACGGTAAATCTAGTCCAAAAGCGGGGATTTTTTTTATCAATACGTCCCAATAACTCCCCGCTCTCTCCCATAGTAGTCAATTTCCGTAAAATCCGTTCTTAGCGGATCTGTATTCAACAAAGCAAACATGCTATCCAAATTTCAAGCCTGTAGGTCCAATAGTTTGAGATATGATGTGTGACTGAGTCGCTTTTCTTCTATATATATATAGATTATGACAGTAGCACACACAGGAATTTTTCAGGGGGTGGGCAGGGCCGAAAGTCTACCATTCTTGTATCATGTTCCTTTTGATTTTGTCAATTTTCGGGAATAAAAAACAGTAAAAAACTAATTATTGCATAAATAATTAGCTTTAATTAATAAAAGTAATCATTAATAACAAATATTTAATTAAATTTTACGTACTATATACTTAGAATTACAATCAATCGGGAAAAAAAATCAAGGCCTTTTGGGGGGCGGGAGGTTCATTCCCCTAGCCCCCCCCCCTTGTGTGCGCCACTGGATTATGATTCTTCTAGTCAGATGATGAAATATAAATCAAATTTTGTTATGAAGGTTACATAATAAGATGGATGTAATCATTTGTATTGTTTTTACAATAAAATGTATATTCTTATACTTATTAAATGTATTCGTAAATTAAAACTTAAAAAGCACGATTCCAATCATTAAAAATTCGACTGAATTAGCTATTTAACATTCGTTCATTGGAATCACTTATTCGTCAAAGATCTTTTATAATATTTAAAGAATTCTCTTATTGTTTTTCAAATATACTTCATAAAAAGAGTGGCACAAAACTACACTTGTTCTGTTTTCAAACCTAAGGAGTCCCAATCATCCTGCCACAACTACTTGAATCTGGAACAGCAATCGGGGGAGAGAACAGAGCCGCGTAATGCCTAAGTGCATATTGATGAGACTGCCAAGAAGCAAGAAGAGAGCGCTAACGCCAAAATGCCACTTGCTTGGCGCATTTGTCTTGTCTCGCCACAACAAAGGAACAGGAGCGCCAAACTTTCTGTTGTTTCCGAAGTAATCACTTTGCGGTTGTGAGGTGGGAATAGTAATAACTTCTCTCTTATTTGTGTTGGGTGGTTAGTTTGGCGACTGTTTTAGAATAAAATATCGCCTCGGCTGGTTTTCTTTTCATGAACTGCTAGAGTTGGGAATATTGTTTCTAACTCGGGTACTTAATTTAATTTAATCGCACTATTTTGATACTTAAAGGCTTGATTATAGAAAAAAGAAAATTTATTATGCAAATATTATATAACAACACTACATCGAGCTGCATGTGAAATAATTTTAATGTGTACATTTAAAAAGGTAAAAACGAGTTCTTAATGTTTGATTTTATGTATTAAAGAGTAAAATTGTGATATAAATTTTATCTGTTGCTGTTTTAATTAAATATTTTTGTCATTTTTTGGTAATGATAGAAACATATACCAATGAACATCAATCTCTCGTGTGTGTTTGGGAATTAGTTTCAGTTAAACCCGTTGTTAGCGGATCTGTATTGAACAAAAGAAACATGCTTGTCAAATTTCAAATCTTTGGTTCATATAATCCTGGAGATTTCGTGATGAGAGTGAGTGGATGACCGACTGTTTGAGTCACTTTTCTTCTATATGCATTTTGATATGCATACATACATTTGAGCCAGATTAAGATCACAAGGTCCACTGCAAAAACTCATATTGCTTTAAAGAGTGATACTGTTAAACAATGAATCATTCACACAGCGCAAACGCTTTTTCTCTTAAAATTTCCTAATTATGATTTTTGAGCACAAGAACATATTTACAGTTAACAATTTCAAGAACATATCTCAACCAGATGTTTCATCTCCACATCTTAATAGAAATGATGTAGATTTATATATATATATATATATATATATATATTTAAAATTAACATCATGGGTAAAGATATTTCTCTACAGGGGGCACAAAGGAGGAAACAAGAATACAAAAGATAGCTCTGTTTCTCCAAAAACAAATCTTTCACTATAGGTTGAGCACATCACTTTATCATGTTAGATATATTTTGTAGTGTTTCTTGGTTATGAATCTCGCTTCAGTTATTAGAAATTATTATTAAATACCCCAGTGTTTCGAAGGAAGTTTCTTGAAATACTTTTACTGAGGGCAAAAACTATTAGAATTGAAGATCATATCATTAAATGTAGTTAAATAAATAAATATATGATTACTATTAAATACATATTTATATTTTGACATAGTGCGCAATAAGGTTGCAAGACACATTAAACAGTTCTTATCAAATTTAGTAAAAATAATTTAAATATTAATGGGAGGAATACATTAACAGCTAACAAGGGCTATAAATTGAGGCAAAACACGTTATGAAGATATGTATATGACCTAAAACATATGATACTATATCATATGTTTTGGGTATTCAATTTTTCAATTCCTACTATATATTAGTTCCCTCACCCTATATATATATATATATATATATATATATCTTGTTAAAATTTTCAATCTTTTATGAAATGCATTCATTCAAGCTCAAATACATTTTTTAAACTTGTAGTAAATGACACTTGTTGTTAATACAGTTTTTTCAAATATCAATTCATTAATTAAATTAATAATGCATATATAGTAACAAACAAAAAAATATATAATAGTCCAGCAGCATATATAGAAATGAAAATCGTTCGTTGTGTCCCTGTGGCGCAATGGATAGCACGTTGGACTTCTAATCGAAAGGTCGTGGAATCGAATCCCCCTAGAGATGGCCTAATTTCTGATAATGTGTGATTTATATTTACAATACTAGTTTATTGGTATAATTAAATTTAATTAAGGAATAAATATTAACGAACAAAAATAGTCCAACACCCTGTATTGAAAGGGAAATGGAAAATTGCTTTCTATTTTGCCACTTAATAGTGGGATTCTATCATATGTATAAAAATTTTATATTAAGTGTAACCATTTAATAATAAATGAGGAAAATAAAAATTTTCTTTGTTGACTTAAGTAGGAATTGACTTAGTTTTTTTTATATTACTTGTTTAAATTGAAAATAAGGAGGAAATATTATGCTTGATGAATCTAAATATTAGACATTTTTTATTTCTGTCAGAAAAATTTTGCTATATATATATATATATAATAAGTTTTCATACAGTATATAAGGAATTTCAATGCAGATCTCAGGTGACACATCGCAATAAGTTTCTAAAGATCTATTATATATATATATATATATATATATATATATATATATATATATATATATATAGATTCGGTTTGTTCTTAAGATGTTTTTAGGATTTATTAGTCTTCTTTTTAATTCATTTACTGCTAAATATATATAGCGTGTACTTTTTTTCAAAAAGATCATTCTTACTTTCTGAGTAAGTAATAAAATTCTATAAAGCGCATCCTGATTTGACACTAATTCTAGCAAGAATTGAAACTTCAATATGTCAGTTGGTATTAATGTGCCCTATTAGATGCTCAAACAGCTTAAGAATTTGAAGGAATAGTTTCTAGTCAGTAAGTATTATGGAAATCGTAGCCATGGAAATTTGCAGCATTTACAATCAATGAATATTCTGGAGCTATTTTGAAAGAGCAAATATTTACTTATTAATAAGTATTTATTTTTATCTTTCTCATACAGAAAACTTATATAAAAATCTAAAACGTGAAATCCTTCGTGCTTATTTTTCTTGTTTATCAAACAAGAGAACGAAAGGCTTTCTGAACAGACCGAGAGAGAAATCCGTACTATCAACTGCGTAACTATCAAAATTCTACAACCTTTTCTTAAAAATACTTTTTCGCCCCCTACTGAATAAACCATTAATATTCAGTGACATTGCACGATGTTAAATCCTTTCTTGATCTTAAATGATTCTCTTTATGAGTATAAAACCCATGACAGTATTAACTGCGGAACAGAGATTTATATTTACAATCCAGGTAATACACAGGGAGGGAATAAATTAACTATATTTAGGCTTCGAGACGGTGCTTTGAATGATGTAGAGGGGGTTGGACTCGAGAGAATTTTGATGAAGAATAATTCAAGAGATTTAGTTGTTGGTAGAAAAGAAGTGCGAAATAGAGGAGATTATAGTGTGTGTTTGACTAGATAGAGATGTGTATGAATCTCCTGATTTCGTGTGTCTTTTATTTTGGCCATAGGTTTTATTCATTGTTGAAGAAACATTTATTTTTGATTCATGTACACCTATATATATATATATATATATATATATATATATATATATATTCCCTCAAATTACAACTATCCGCAATTACTCACGCAAAGATTAAAACAATGAACTAGATGCTTGTCCCGGCGTTGCGCGGGCATTTTCGAATGCAGTAATTCATTCTTTTTTTCCTCTGAGAAATTTTCTTACCTTCTTGAGATCAGTTTCTTTTTGGTGATTTTAACATGTATATTGTTAGTAAAATTTTTTTTCCTACTCCTCTATGAATTCTTTTCCCCATCAAAAGTGGAGCACAAATTTGTTTAATTGATTTTATACTTTTAAAATATCACGATTATTCATTTTTTTTTTTCTGAAATAAAATGTTTTAAAGAGAAAAGTTTCTTGGAAGACATTTTTTGTATAAAACAAGATATTTATAATTAGGACAATCAATACCAGACATCTTGAAGTATTTCTTCGTCAGCAAATAGTTTAAGTTAAAAGTAATGGACCAAAAAAGGGAATTTGAAGGAATGTAAGGAGGGAACCCCTCTCAATCCCCTGTTTTGGTTTTAGAGGCTCTTTTTTTACTACTGGACATTTTTTAAATTTCCCTTCTACGTCATTGTAAGGACTTTGAGCTTCGACAGATTTAAAGTCGTGAAGGAGCCCTTTTACATCTCTTAAGTCGCATCATGAAGTTGGCCTATGACTCGATAGAAACAGCACGACAAAGAGATCAAGAGTTTAGCACATAATATATTGAATGAAATTTAAATTTACGATAGTTAGAATGGATTAATAACGTCATTATAAAAAGAATCTTATCTTGTAGAAACTATAAAGAGACATCCCATTCTATTCGAAAAACGACAAAACTCTTAATACCATTCGTTTTAAATTTAAGTAATACATCTAAAACAGGCTTACACCTCTAAAAAACGTAATAAATTGTTCCCCACAAAAATAACACTAAATTTCTTTAGTTATTTTCCTTAGCGAATAGTCTTCTAAAAGACCTTAAACTACAGACTACTAATGGAAATATCAGAAATTAGTCTAAATGCTTAGTATTTGTTACGTGCCCCAAGATGGTGAGATCATTAACGGAAAACCATTCCAAAGGAGGACTATGTTCCATATCTGAAGACGATAAAAAGAGTCTTTCAGGCGAATGCATTGAACAATTCGATCCAAAGAGTGAAGATTATTTGTTTTTTAAAAGTAAAATGTATTTGAGATAACAGAGTTAATTATATCAAGTATCAGTGAGGTTGTAAATTCCTCAGAATTTAACTGAGTTGTAAATTACATGGGTTGTCTTCCCTTTTATTATACTCCCCCCTTCACATTAAGACGGACGAAAGATTATGCGTAAACACCTTATGACAGCGTTTCTCGAACTGTGGGGCATGATAACCCAGCGAGGGGGGGCGAACATATCGAACATTCGAAAACAAAATATTATTTAAACAAAAATTATTACTTTATTGAAGGTAAACAAACAATATACATTCTAACCTAATAAAATATAAAATACACATTTGCACTCATATAATATACTTATCGTAAATGTATCGATGTATACGGAATGTATTTGATAATTAATTTAAGAAAACTTAGGAACAAGTTTAATTATTACCTGTGACCTCATGACCTTGTCATATATGAAAGTTTCAGAAAAATCAACACTTATTTCAATAATTTTTAAGGTTTAGAATTAATCCCGAGAATGCCTATTAAAAGTTACACGATTCGCTTCCCATCGTCACCGTTTTCCACGTAGGGGCACTGTATGTAATTTATTGGGTGGGATGAATGAAAAGGAATAAATAAATAAAAAAATTCTCTGAAATACGTAAATCCTTCACAGACAGTGTCAATGTCCTTTTATTACATTCAAAAGCCTTCGGAATAATTTCATGGATAACAGTGCACAGAGCAGGTCGTAGTTGAGAAAGAGGTATATATACGTCCAGAGCATTTAACGCTTTGGCTGAGTGAGACGTTTATATTCGACGAAGGCACTTAAGGGGTTAAAGTGGTATTTTAACTTCAGTGTCAAGGTATAGTACTATTGAATTCAATATTTTGTTATTGTATAAAGGAGGGGGGGGTGCACGATGAAAATTATGATTGAATATTGGGTCGCAAATATTCAAGGTTTGAGAAGGCACTGCCTTATGGGATTCAAACAGAAAGATTTCGATACTCGAGCTGCTATTATATTCAGCAGGCTGTATATGTTTTTTCTTTCTTTTTATTGCTTCATAATTACCACCTTTGACAATAAAGTTCGGTGAATAGTCTTGTAACATTAACGTAGATGAAATGTTATTGGAAGTTACCTGAGTGTCAATCTCGAAATAGTAACTTCCCGTAACAATACGCCACTGCTGTACATTTCCTGGCAACTTTGCAAGAAATCTTCATTTGGGATGGAGTTCAAAAGCCTCGTCCCATTTCGTTGGATGTCAGAAATATCATCAAATCTCTTTCCTTTCAAAGCGAGTTGGAATCGTGATAATAGGAAGAAGTGTGGATGAGTGAGATGTGGTGAATATAGTGGTTGTTTAATTTGTACCATCCCTTTTGACCCCCTTTGATTTTCCATTTCAACGAAATCCTGTGAAGCATCTAAACGTGCGTCCTTCTGATTGTCAGTCAAGAGATGTGGCACAAGACCACATGTTTTTCGTATCCCTAAATTCTGGATAGCGATTTGTCGCGGGGATTCGCTGTTAATCTGCAGTTCATCAGCTGTTATGTTAACAGTTAATCGACGATATTTCGTAATTAATTTCTTCACTTTCTCAAGGTTTTCTTCACTGACGAAGATCATCGGTTTTCCGCTACGGGGTTTTGTCAGAAAAACTTTTCCGGCCTTCTCGAAAACGGGCGAACCACTCGTACACACACTTCTTGGACAGTGTTTGATCTACATTAACAAGTACCGGCGTCTCATAAGCTTCTTTTGGTGTCTTACCATGTTTAAAAAAATTTAAATTGATCTTTTGTTCGTTCATTTGCCTATTCTCCGTTAAGAACTATCACACTAAACAATCACTTTGTAAAACAAGTATTGCATAGAACGCAATTGATGCTCAACTGAACAACGGTGGTGACAGACAATGGTCAACATCTGCCGCTACTCATGTGCAGTGTTTCTTTTTTGTCAGTTTTGCCAGATCAGTCGTTCGGACTTCAGTCATCGAACTTTATTGTCACATGTTGTACATACAGCTAAATGTTACCCTCCCACATCGCTTTGAATTTCAAGATGCTGTATATTGTTTTTACTTTTTAAATCTTAGCATTAAACGTTTGTTTTGAATTGAAAAAAAATTCTTATAGCACACGATTTAAGGACAGGAACTTTTAATATGGAAGTATATTTATTTTTTACGCTTCCAACAGAACCCCTGGGAGTTGATTTACACAAAATGTTTCACTTGTATGTAACGGAATCTTTCAATTCGATTTTTACCCATTTTAAAATGCCAGATAAATTCGAAATTTTGCACACTTCTCAAGAACCGATGAGAATGCAATGATTTCATAATTTTGTTCCATTGTTCTGATCAGGATAACTAGGAATACGATTTATAGATTTGGCAACTAATTCCGTGTACCACTTCTAGATTTGGCTACTAATTCCGTATACCACTTCTAGATTTAGCGACTTATTGCATAAACAATTTTCAGATTTGGCGACAAATTCCAGATTTAGCGACTAAAAGATTAAGTGCAACCCTAAAACCGCAAATAGGCTTGTGGTTAATACAAATAAAACAAAATGTGTTCTTTGGTGAAAAAGAGTAGGGTCAGCAATTTCTTACCATAATATAAGTCTAGTTTCTCTTAAAATGGAAACAAATAAAAAAGACTCTTGTATGTGAAAAAAAATACGTTCTGTTCTAACTGCTAATAATTTTTTTTATTATTTTTATAAAGCAATACGTTTTTTTAGAAGTGATGATACGAATTAACATTATAGTAATACATTTAAAAGGTGATACTACGATGGACATTTAATATTTCTTCTTAACACACTTTTATTAGTTAGACCTGTATCTACATAGACGGAATCTTTGAAATGTAACGATATGGAACTCATCCTAGGCCCCGTAAACGGAGAGAATAAATACCCTTCAGTCCCGTTAATTAATATCCAATGAAGAGCAAGACTAATTCTGGCAGTCACGTAATTCCGGTTCCAAATATCAAACTTAAGGATAAATTCGACAGGAGAATAAATGATAGCTTTAAATCTAAAACAATAGACTTTTATTGAAGATTAAATTTAAAAAATGAAAAATAAATTATAGTTTTATTCAAAAACCTAAAACACACGCTTTTATAGTGAATCGAACTAAAAGTAAAAAAAAAATAATTCTTAACATAAGAATAAAAGGATTAACGAGAAAATAATTGTAATTGTGGTAAAAGCGTGGGGTGCTTTGTACTACATTTTTATACTAACTCAGCATTTCGGAATAGAACTAGGAAGAAATAATAATTAATATACAGCACCCTACGCTTTTATCCCAATGACATTAACTTTCTCGTTAATAATTTTATTCGTATATTAAGAATTATTTTTTTTTTGTTCGATTCACTATAAATGCGTGTTTTTTAGTGTTTTTTAGTTTTTTTTTTAACTAAAATTTACTTTACCCAAAACGCCTGGGAATCGATTTTTGGAAAAAAATGTTTTTAGTGGAACTATTAAAGAAAAGAAACATGCTTATCAAATGTCACGTACGTGACATTTGATAAGCATGTGACAAAGTACGTGGCAAATGTCGCAAACCACGTTTAATCGGAATAACTGGTTAAAACTTTTATGAAACGTAAAATGTATAGCGGAATGAAAAGGAACAATAAGAGAGAAGAAATGTATTTATTGGACATAAAACATTTTTAAAGTACGAAAATGCATCACAGTACGACGTCAGAAAAGTAACAACAAGTGATTGTCACAGGAAGTGTTCAAATTTGCGGCCGCATAGGTCCTAGAACAGCTGAAACCAACCAACGAAGGATTGTCGGAAACGTTCAAACAAATTCTCCTACTATCCTCCCTCTGCTTTTGACGGTTGAATATGGCTACACCCTGTATATACATATATATATATATATATATTACACTAATTTTAACCGATTATAATGGAATAGAAGGGAAGAGAGTGTTAGCCGAGATGTGCATGAATTTCCTGATTTCGTGTCTTTCATTTTGGCCAAGGATTTTATTCATTGTTGAAGAAATCCATCTATTTTCAATTCATGTACGCCTATATATTCCCTCAAATTACAACTCTCCGCTATTACTCACGCAAAGATTAAGATAATAAAATAGCTGTATGGCCCGGCGTTGCACGGGCTTTTTCGATCGCGAATGCATTATTTTTTTCTTTATTCCTCTGAGAAATTTTCTCTTACCTTTTTGACATCCGCTCATTTTGGTAATTTTTATACGCTGCTCGCCACCGTAAATGCAACACCTTGAAGAAAGCATGCAAATAACATGAAATTTACAACATGCATTAGTAGAGGTGAGATGTGCGCAGAATTAGAATTTCAGTGCAGACACACATCACGCGTGCTTGTGGCGCCACCTCAAAGAGCTATTTAAGGCTTGGAGATTTCGACGATTTCAAGTTCGGCAATTATGTTTTTCTTATGGTTTTTTCAAAAAACGATCAGTTATGTCTCGTAGAAAACAGCGATCAGCTTTTGATCAAGTATCCGAGTTCCACAGAGGAAGGATAGTGGCCTACCGAGATTGTGGATAATCTTTCAGGGAAATCGGTAGTCATGTTGGACGAAACCAAACTGTAATGTAGATATGTGACCATTGGATGCAGGAGTACGAAGAACCGACGTGGTTGATCGCATCCACCTCAGTGCACCACTTCACGTGAGTACAGGCAAATTATGCGCATGGCACTGACGGATCGCTCAGTCACATCACGAGCCATAGCACAGCACATTTAGTATGTAACGCATCATTCAGGATCTGCGCGTACCACGACGCCGTTTACAGCTGAGTAGTCTGTCCGAAAGACATCCATTGCTTGGTGTACCCTTGACGCAGAACCACAGACGCCTCCGCCGTTAATGGTGCGATGAAAGAAGGATGTGGGCGGCAGAATGGAGTAAAGTTGTCTTTACTGACGAGTCACGCATCTGTCTCGAACACCAAGATGTTCGGATTCGAGTCTGGAGACACCGTGGAGAGAGGATGTTGAACAGCTGCGTTATGCACCGCCACACTGGTCCTGCACCGGGTATTATGGTATGGGGCGCTATTGGATATCACTCTCGCACTCTTCTAGAACGCATTGCCGTTCTTTAAACAGCCAGCGCTACATCTCCGAAGTGTTGGAGCCAGTTGTCCTTCCTTACCTTCAGGGCTTGGCCACAGCCATATTTCAACAGGATAATACGCGACCACACGTGACACGCATTGTCCAAAGGTTCTTCGTCAATCACCAGATTGAATTGCTTCCCTGGCATGCTTCCTCTTCGGATCTTTCGCCGATAAAAAACATGTGGTCCATGGTTGCTCAACGAATGACCCAGATTACACCCCCAGCTGCCACATCATATCAACTTTGGCAACGTGTGGAAGCTGCTTGGTCTGCTGTACCCCAAGAACACATCCAAGATCTCTTTGAATCAAAGCCGAGGCGTGTGGCAGCGGTGATCTCGAACAATGGCGGCTACTCTGGCTACTGATTCTGGAAGGACCCACACTTCACAGAAGTCTATAAATTTAATCATATGATACTTGGTCAGCATGTTATCTACAAAATAAATTTTGTTGTGCTATCTCTTGTCTTTCTTGGTTTTGCATTTACGGTGGCCAGCAGTGTATATATTATCAGTAAAATTTCATTTTTCTAATTCTCTTTGAATTCTTTTCCCCATCAAAAGGGTAACACAAATTTATTTGCTTTTATACTTTAAAAATATCATGATTATTCATTTTTTTTAAAATGGAATGTTTTAAAGAGATGTATCAAGATAGATATCGCATTAGTTTTGCTATAAGTAACTATAAGTAATGAAAGCTCGCGTAAATATAAGTAAAATTATAAGCCATGTTGCCCGAAAAACTATTCAATCACTTACATAATGTTGTTGTGGTGGTGGTGGGACTAATCCCCATCTGGCTTAGTGAAACTAAACTAGATCCATGAGTCCATAAATCTGTACAAAGTCTAAGAACAACAGGAGGCATGCAACAGCCTCCTCACAGGAAAACTCCAGACATTGCAGAATGTGCTGAGGAGAAAAAGGACTGATGTTACATTTGGGGCAAATTGGGAGGCTTCTTTTGCCACCTTCAAAATTCCTGCACCTTAGATGATCAGTCGAAAATAGAGAGAATGCCGTTTGATATGATCTGGAACCCTTGAATGATATGGAGAATCCAGGGTATCTTTGAAAGTACCATGGGTGTACAGGAGGTGTACCCAGGTTCTACATATTAATTCTTTAGCCCTGGAGTAGATCTAAGTCGATGTAAGTACCACGTGGTCTTCCGGATCCACAGGATTGCTGGTAGCCACCTTCGCAAGGTTATCCGCCACTGCACATAAACTAATTGAAGTCATTATAAAAGCTTTAATGATATAGTTCATTTTTTTATAATTACTTCTTTAGATTACACTTTGAAAGATTCATGTGCATGAAAAACATAAGAGGTGACTTAAACAATAGAAATTAAATATGAACTTGAATATATAAACATGAACCAACCATGCCTAATGCAAAATTATGTTTTAGAAGCGTCTACTGAAAGCCTAATACCTAATTAGAGTTAGAACCTAAAAAACCGTAATCTAGTCTAATCAAATTAAAGTTAATATTAAAAACAAAATTTACTCTTTTTGAAAGTCCCGTTTAAGAAATATTGCTTTAAGAATGTAATATAAGAAAAAGTTTAATAATACGCACTTAATATCTATTGAATTCTTTTTAAAGATAAACTATTTTTTCTTTTTTTACTTTTCTTACATGAGATAATAATATTCATTGAGCTTTTCTAAAACTAGTACTGGTTAAAATCCAGTATTTTGTGTCTGAACTAAAAGCACAAACACGTCAATTGTTGTTATAAATGAAAATATCAAGACCGTAATCTCGGCGAAAGCACAGATGATTTTTTAAGCAAAAAAAAAGGAAAAATATCTTACATTTTGAGGGTGTCTCACTTATCCGAGACAGCCACTTTTCCCTTACCTGCTCATAAGTTTTAAAGAATCTCCAAAGGAGTTGCACATCAAGCCCCAAAGCGAAAAGCTCGCTAATGGATGTTGCACAAAGCAAAAAAGTGAAGCTGCACGTAAAAAGGATGTCTGAAAGCTGGTAGGGAAGAAAAAAGGGGAAAAAAGCTCATAACGAAAAATATGTAGGGAAAAATCAGGATGTAGTGATTAATGTTCCCAGAAGCGCAACTGTTGACCTGGGGCTGCTCTTACCGAAAGAAAGGGCTAAGAAGGAGGGTGTAAAAGACAACAGAGGCTCGAAATTCACTGTAATTTTCACCTTCCATTAGGAAATGAGGGAAGAACGTATGTTTTATTTATAATTGAGTGTGTTTGTTGGAAGAAATGATTTGAAAAAAGACGAAGAGAATTGCTAATTGATTGGTTCCTTTTTGTAAGTGTTGATGTAAAAAGAAAATGCATAATTGAGTTGATTTCTTGTTTAGAAAATAAAATGTATAATGATAGGGTGATGAAATTGTAAAGAGCTCCTTTGTTATACTGGTTAAATGGAAAAAAAAAACTGGTGAAGGCACAATTTGAAAAATTTAAGATGTTTGATTAACATATATACAGGGTGAATATAATTAAACTCTAACTTTTAAAATGATGTAAAACATGCTCAGAATAAAGTTTTTAAATTTGATACTTGAAGAAAAGGAAAACAGTAAGTTGTTTGGCCCAAGAACAATTAAAAATTGATTTGGGAAGTGGATTTTTACTAACAATGCAAGGATTATTAAATGTCTTGAAGTCATTTCTTCCGTCAAAAAGCCGAAGCAATCATGCACATTGAACAGTACAGTTAGTTTAATGTGAAACTCATACCAAAGCCATTGTAAATTTGATTCAAAATACCACTTACCGCGCTATCTATTGATACACTTTGCTCTTGATTGATTAAAAGATATTGAGCTCTTTTTTCATACCATTTCCTCTTTTTTAAGTACAATGGGCATTCAAATGAAACCCGGTCACTAGTGGAAAGTAACAGTAACGACTTTATTAACTCAAAAATGAAGTCATACACACACAGTACACATACTTAAAAATAATCACCAAACCTGTTGGCACATTTATCATGCAATATATTAACGCCATTGGGTAACATGCCCGGGTGTTTCGACTTGATGGCTCGTCAAAGATTCTGTAAAGTAGCTTGATAACGCTGGATATTGATGGTGGTTCCCCGTTCCAGAAACTCGATAAGCAGTGGGCCCTTGTGGTAAAAAAAGAATGACATCATGGCCTTACCAGATTTTGTGTGTATGGCCTTTGATTTCTTTGGAGGTGGTGAAGTCGCACGTTTCCACTGCTTGCTCTGACACTAGCTTTCGGGTTCAAAATGGTGACCCAATGTTTCTTCCCCAGTGACAATTTGCGACAGAAAGCCATATTCCTCCTCATGATAATGTTGCAAATGACTCAAAGACAGCGCTCAAAATCTCAAAGACAGCTCGAGTATAACTCCTTGTTATTCCTTTTTACTGGCTTGCATGTTCAGTAGTGAACGATGGCTTGTGTGGCCGCCTTCTCTTTGGCGTGAAACCACACAGTCACTATGAAATGTCAAACGTTGCGCACGCGTTAGAATCTCCAAGGATAGATAATGCGTCCATACACGCTATTACATGGTGCCACTTTACGTGTAATACATAGTTAGACGCACTAACCGGGTTTCATTTGAATGAGCTGAATACATTCAGTTAATATTTGAAATCATACTGAAAAGTGTTTATTTTTTTACAGCATTTTGAAAGTGAAACTTAAATTATAATCACCTTGCATATTTAAGATAAATTTATAAATAAATGAATGTTGATGAACAATTATTTAACAGATTTTCTACACTTCGTTACATAATAAAATCTTCGGTAAAATCGATTTTAATTTTAGAGAAAATTATTTCTCAAGTTTAGTTTATAAATTATACTATTCACGTAATGAGAATTAAAACATCTTAGCAACAGTTATATATATAATTCAAATAAAAATCACTCTTTTCAAGAAGAATGTCTGCTGCAATTGGCTTAAGGGTAACTTTTTTAAAATTAACATTTTGTCATATTTGTTGCTTTAAAATAGTTAAAAAGGTTTGAACACACACACATCTGTGCTTCACTTTTTGAAGTGTTTCAATTAAAAAGTTTGCTTCACTTTTAAACTTTGAGTGATTCAACTAAAATAAAAGTTTGTTGATTAATACTATGTTACTCAATATAAGCAACTATTTAGCAGAACACAAAAATAAAAACATTTAAATGGCACTCATTGTTAGAGCGACTGCACAATATTTTATGACTAGACATTAATTCTTAACCAAAATTAATTTTATGAGCTAAGATTTTAGGAGAGCAAAGTTTTACTAAATGCAGTTTAGTCTAAGAACATTCGGTTGTAGCAAAATGACTGCTTGTATTACCTAAGCAGTTTGATCTCAACCATGAAAAATTGATATAAATATTTTTTTGAAAAAGCTAACTGCATTATAATGTCAAAGGATTCATCTATTACTTTAAAATAGTAACATATTTAAGTGGACTGTTTTCTTTATGGAACCTAATTTTCTTTTTCTTTTCTTATTTTGATTTTTTTTTAAATCAACCTACATTTCAATTGTCGTAAAGTTCTAAGCGATGAAGATTACTTTAAAAATGTTTAAAAAATATTTTAACTGAGTTTAAATAACCAGCTGTTTTTTCAGTACCATTTACTTTTTTTACTTGTTTTCTAAAAACATAAAAAACGGAAGAAAAAGTAATATTACTTTAAAAATGTTGAAGTTTATTAAATAAATTTAGAGAAAACTGTGATTTCAGAAATATCAGATCAAGCTCCATGATTCCTTCAGCTTAGGATGGCTTAGCTTCTAAGATTACGTCTCGTTTGGCAGTAAAAACGTTTCCCACCCCTCTTCCCCCATTACCAACCTTTCTGGATGACTTTCGACTCGCTGAATATTTCAAGTGCATCCAATAGTTTTGATGAGATTAAGATGATTTATAGAAAAACTTTCAAAATGTGTATATTTGGGTCTTTAATGTCAAATATAGTACTTAAATACAAACTATAAAACTTAAATGTAGAAAGTGTTACAAATTTAAGTAAACAGGCTATAAGAGCGTTAGTAAATAAATAAGGAAGTGAAAACGCTATTTATGCATCTCTAAGTATAAGTTTATGTTATTTTAACCAGTCTTTTTTCTCTTTTATAGCGCATTTGGGTCGTCAACTAGAGGACTATCTGGTTCACTTCCCCAAGGTGAAAATAGTGCGGGCAAGGCGGCGAGAGGGTCTCATCCGAGCTCGTCTCATGGGTGCATCGGTTGCGAAAGCCCCTATCCTAACTTACCTGGACTCTCATTGTGAATGTGCCCAAGGTTGGTACAGTCAGTTGTTAACCACATTACAACATATATAAAACATATAGGAACATGTATGAAATAAAAAAAAACTCTTAAGACCAATTGACTACGTTTTTGAACCAGATTAGGATATTACAATTCGCATTACTTCCTTTTAAAGTCCTTTTATTAATGTTTTTAAATCTATAATTGTTTTTTTATGATTAACAGAAGCAAATTCTACGCGTTCTGTTTTATACCACGATTTGCATAAAACATGATTCATATAGATGAAAATGACATTTTTAAGTACGAGATTATGCGATAAATTAAAACTTTTTTTTTGTAAATGAAAGTATATTTTAATTTTCAGTTCAATTGCTTCATCCCTAATTTATGTATGCTATGAGGCAAAAAGAATTTAAATATGTCACTTAGAATTTCATACAGAGCATTTTGATTATTATTTATGTTACCGAAATTACGCAATACAGTTACCAGATTCCTATAACTGTTTTGAGTCATAATAATCATCTAATTTATACTATAAATGATAATAACTGAGCTCTTATTTAGGAAAAATTGTCTTTGTGTAAAACAAAGTTCTAGATAGTATTAATATTCATAGTATAACACTCATAAGTATTAATTAGTTGCTGTGATATAATTTTCAAATTTAATTTAAAGCTTGAAATTTGCTAATTTAATCCTTTTACAATACATTATATGATTTAGGTTATTACTTCTATTATGAAAGATTGGTTGCCAAGTTTATCAGTTTCTTATAAATTACATGTACTTTATGATTAAACGTCATAATCACTGTTAACTGCATTGGGTTATGAAACTTTGTTTTGGTAACCAAGATCAAATGCTCAAACGCCATCTAGTTGTTGATTAGTGCGACGTTAATATTCACTTACCCACGGTCAAGTCTCAAACCACTGGTTAAAACTTCATTAAACTCTATTGTTTTAACTCTGGATACCCAACTAAGAGAGTGCTTGCAATATCATTGGTTAAAATACATTCTGTGACTGAAAACTTCATTAAACCTAATCGAGCTTTTAGTTCCTTCAAAATTTTCTAATCTTAAACCAGATTTAGAGAATGAACTTGGGACGGTGAAACCCTCGTCTTCTTCCTTAGACCACCAGTCCAAATCAAGGCGACACAGTACGATTCAATTAACCAAAATCAGTCAAAAAATCAAATCTATTTTTTAGCCTAAATTATTCTTTATTTATTTTTCTATAACCTCAAAAAATTTGAAAGCTCTAAACTTAAAAAACGCAGAATTATGTTAACTTTTTATGTTTGTTTTTATTCACATCCCTATGACAAATTAAGACTTTCAACTTACTTATTTCAGAAAGATAAAATAACTAGTTATTCTTCATTTAAAATGCTAAGGCTTTTTTCTATTTTGCCTAATGCTTTGAATTTTTTTTACCCATTGCCATTAGTACATGTCACAAAATTTGGTATGCATTTTTTAATCAAATCAATACTTATTTTTTTAAAAAATAATTTAACCCAAAATTTATACTTTTTTTAAGGAATTTTAAATAGACGTTCATAAAAACAGGTACTGTACGAATACCAATTATGTTATCCAAAACCCATACCAACTTTTGTTACACATATTTTGACGTACTTGTATATCAAATTTCATGCACGTACGTACATTTTGTGGCAGGAGTAGCATTTTAAATTCCCTTCACTTAAGTTTTTTCCTTAAAAAATATATGGCTACTTTTTTATGAAATTTTGAGCACAAAATCTGTTTTACGTAACATACATACACACATAGGAGGCAACCAACATTTTTTTAAAGTCCTTTAAATTAAAATTTTTTGCTTAAATCATACCACATGTCCCCTTAACGTCAAATACGGCGGTTATATAGCAAAAAGCTCTTAAAGATATCTGACTTCAGGTAATTTATATTTAAAATTAAACTCACCAACAGTGCTCTATACAAATTCAAATTAAGAATAATCATAAATAACACATAAAATACTTTAAACACGTATACAACTGAATAGAAATGCATGTACAATCAAAAAATTGTATTTTATGCAAATGAATTCATTCGAAAAAAATCCATTTCAAAAACCAATCACAAAATTATTGAAAATCAAAAGAAGAGATGAAAACAGTCTGGAATTCTTGTGAATGTCATACAGTAATAAAGAATGAAATGATTTATCTCAGTTTAAATTTATATCAATTCCCCATCTCTCTTCTGTCGTATTCCCCTCCCCCATTCAATCAAAAACGGAAAGCTAATTATAAAAGCTTTTGCCGTATTCCACGGTGAACCTATGAAGATGCCGCAGCACTCATTTTGTGGACTTTTAATCTATAGAATGGATTCAGATGAAGTAAACATTCATGGAATGAATTACAAATTGGATTCAAGATGGTGTAGAATCATAACTGGTTGTAAGATCATCATTTCCCTAACATAACAAATATTTCACACACACACAAAGATAATATATTCAATTCAGATTCAGTTTTTTTACTGACATAATCATTCAATGATATGAATTTCGATCAAAATCAACGAAATCAATAAGGATAATCCAATCGAATATATGGATAAAGAAATAGGACAAATCTTTTGACAATATATTTTCTCATTAACATGGATCTCTCTTTAATTAGTAGAAAGTATATTACCTATATTAAAATGTCTAAGGTCCAGTTCAGATCTACAAGATTCTGCAATCTTTTACTAAAGTAATATATAGAATTAGATTGGAAATTAATCTTCCATCATTTGCTTGTAAATTTTAATTTTAAACTAGACATTAAATGTTTTTGACATAACATTTTAAGGTATCCGAACAGGTTGAAAATGACCAAATTTGGTCAAAACTGATATATATATATATATATATATATATATATATATAAATTTTTATTGAATATAGCTATCTTTTAGCTGTATGAAACATACAATTTTTTGTTTCTACTTGTTCTTTGTTTCAAGTTACAATCAATTTTATAATGCTAGAAAAACCGGAAGTGGGTCTTTGATCTACCAGAAATAGACATTAAAATTGTTTGAAATCTATGATGGCGAATCTGATGACTCAAAATGTTATAAAAATGTACTTCTATAATACTTTTTGAACCTGATATTTATGTTATTTTCTAGAGAATGTACTAAAAAATTTCTCTTTGTACTAATATTTTTTAAGTTATGGTTTTTTACTTCAATAATGGTTTCCTAAAGAATGTAACATTTCTTATAATGTTTAATCAATCAACTCTAAAATTTTCAAATTTTAATAAAACTTTAAAAATTTAGTACATTTTCTAGATAAATGCATCTAATTTGTTTTAGTAATATTTTTACTAATATATATTTATTACTTTTTTCTCTAACTGCTTTGAAGTTTTTCAAAAATATTGCTAAAATTTCACTCCTAGTTGAGATTTTTGTAAATTTCAGGAAATTTACTTCATTATTGTTAAATAGTAGTTTTTATTGGTATTGAGTCTCCAAAAAACATTTATAATGTTTAAATATGTTATTTTGTTAAAAATTTGGGATGCTTTAAATAATTTTAAAAATAATTGTTTGTTCTACCAGAACCATTTTTTTTTGTTCTCGATTTAATTTATTTGAATTTTCAGATCATTAAAGTGGAATATCTAAGTAGAGAAAAAGAAGCATACATTCGAAGCCTTCTTTTTGCTCTAAATCAGGGATTCTTAAGTTTTTCAGGGTGGTGACCTCATTTTCTGCACAAAAATTGTATGTGACCACATAAGTATTGCACAATATATGCAAAAGAAGTAAATTGTAATAAAACCATTTAATTTAAGTCAAAGGCTTTTTCATTGTATATATTTTATCATTTTGGTTATAATTCAGATGCAACGTATTAAAATATTTTTTAAGGGACACAGTTCGATTTAATTGACAAAAATCGGTTCCAAAAATCAAATCTAATTTTTTAGCCTAAATTATTTTATACTTTTCTACGAACTCACAAAATTTGAAAGCTCTAAGTTTTAAAAAAAACGTGGAGTTGTGATAACTTTTATGTTTGTTTTTATTCACATCCCAATGGTTAATAAAAACTTTAGACTGACTTATTTCAAAAAGATAAATTAACTACTTTGTCTTCATTTAAAATGCTAAGGCGTTTTTTTTCTATTGGGTCCAGTACTTGAAATTTTTTTTCACTTGCTGCTAATAGTGCATGGAATAAAAAAGTTAATATGTATTTTTCAATCACAAAGCAATACTTATTTTTTAAAAAAGTAATTCAATTTAGAATTCACACATTTTTTAAAATAATTATTAATAAGCACTTATAAAAAGAAGTTTTGTAAAGGGTGTTTTTTTGAGAGGTATAGAACTTTAAATTGCAATAAAACAACGATGTACTATTCGATTGACATGAATTTTTTTTATTCGAAAGATAATCTTGTGCCATTACATTTTAAATATGATTTCTGGCATGTGACTGCCACGGCTGGCTCGGATGTAGTCCAATCTGGACGTCCAATTTTCGATGACTTTTTCCAACATTTGTGGCCGTGTATCGGCAATAACACGGCGAATGTTGTCTTGCAAATGGTCAAGCGTTTGTGGCTTATCCGCATAGACCAATGATTTTACATAGCCCCACAGAAAATAGTCTAGCGGTATTAAATCACAAGATCTGGGAGTCCAATTCACAGGTCCATAACTTGAAATTAGGCGGTCACCAAACGTGTCTTTCAATAAATCGATTGTGGCACGAGCTGTGTGACATGTTGCGCCGTCTTGTTGGCACCACAGCTCCTGGACATCATGATTGTTTAATTCAGGAATGAAAAAGTTCGTAATCATGGCTCTATATCGATCACCATTGACTGTAACGTCAGCCCATAAAGCGCCCCAAACAGTCAGTTTTTCTGGATGTAACGGTGTTTCGACATACACTTGTGGATTAGCTTCACTCTAAATGCGAAAGTTTTGTTTGTTGACGTAGCCATTCAACCAGAAGTGTGCTTCATCGCTAAACAAAATTCGCTTATGAAAATCGCGCGCGCGACCATTATTTTCGAAATAAAATTGCACAATTTGAAAGCGTTGTTCAGGCGTGAGTCTGTTCATGATGAATTGCCAAACCAAACTGAGAATAAATCACTTAACAGCTGTTAAATCGGTCGCCATCTTGGAAAGTAATGCCAACTTAAACTTCTATACCTGTGGAAAAAAAAACACTCTGTACAAATACCAATCTTGTTATCGCCAAACCCTTGCCTACTTTTGTTATACATTGTTTGGCGTACTTGTAAATCAAATTTCAGATATGTACGTTAATTTTTGCAAGTAACATTTTAAAACCACTTCATAAGTTTCAAGTTTTTCCCTTAAAAAAATTAACTTTTTATGAAATTTTGAGCACAAAATGTGTTTTACATCATGCATACACATAGGAGGCAACAAAAATTATGAAAATCATTAAATTAAAAATTTTTACTTAAATCGTACCTTTTCCTTTTAATAGCGAACAAATTATTTTATCCAAAAATATGTATCAAAAATCTTAAAAATTTTGGTAACCCCACCTGCAAGTCACGCGACCACTAGTCTAAAAAATACTGCTCTAATTCAGGGTTCAATAAAATGCTGCTTGTTTATTTTGTTTCTCCAACAGGTTGGTTAGAGCCTCTCCTTCAGCGCATAGCCAACAACTGGACGACGGTCGTGTGTCCAGTTATTGACGTGATTGACGACGAAACATTCGAGTACCATTTCCGAGAGTCTGGTGAGGTGAACGTGGGGGGATTCGATTGGAACCTGCAATTCAGCTGGCACGCGATGCCGGACAGGGAGATGAAACGGCGGAACCATACCTGGGAGCCCGTATGGTAAGTCTTAGATTTCAACACTCTTACATTTCTTCTAGTCAGCATCATAGATAACAGTTAAAAGGGATTTCAAGTGTACCTTTCGCTTAGATTTAGAAATTCGTAAAATTTTCTAGAGTAGTTGTACTTAAGGTAGTGCTTCTCAAACTTTTAATATTTACGACCCAATTTTCAATCATAATTTTCATCGCACCCCCTTCCCTACTGCAACAATGTATTGAATTTAATAATAATGTATTTTAATGCTTAAACAAAAATATGATTTTAATTATAAACTATACAAATTATCGAGGTAAATATTAAATGTTTATATATGTGATTTAAACCTTGGTGTATCATTGGTAATTAATAAACTTGTCCTTAACTTTGTATTGCTAAATTATATGCTTCAAATCGCAGTCATGCTTAGTATGCTATCAATTATCAATACATACAAAATTAATCATGATACATTTATAAGTGTATTATATCAGTTTAAATGTGTATTTTATTTTTATTGTGTCAAAATACATTTTGTTTTGCTTCCTTTCAGTAAATTAGTAATATTTTAAAATCTTTTTAGTTTAAAAAACTTTCTGCTCTGCTCGCACCCCACACGAAGGACTACCATGCCCCTTAGGGGGCACGCACCACAGTTTGAGAAACGCTGAGTTAAGGTATCCGAATCCCCCCTAAAATTGACAATTTTTTTATGATTTTATTTTATAGACCATCTTAATAGCTTTATAAAAATACCAAGTTTTTTTTTATTTTACATTCACTGGAACAAAAATGACGTTTTAGTAAAAGCGGATGTCATAACTTTACAATGCGGTTGTTTCGAAAACTTCAAACGAGTACAGCGATAGCTCCAAAAGTTTTTTAGATTTATCATCCCTGTTTTATAACAAAATTTACAGCTCTTTATGTGAATATAATCACTGTTTTTTTAAAGCAATTTCGTATAATTACTAAGATAAAGTGCTCTAGTTTTTAGAAAAATTAAAATATCTCTTATCCTGAAGAGGTAATTTCAAATAGAAATAGCAAAATAATACATTAAAATTGAAAAATTGAGAATTTTTTTCATGTACTATTTATTCAGAGCGGGCCCCGTTTATGTAATTTTTTGTCGATTTTTACCCATTTTAGTTGCAATAATTTATTTTTCTCTTCTTAATTTTAGGCTTTTTTTTCTTAAAATGTACTAAATAAATCTTAGAGTCACAAAAAATCTCCATGTTTTCATTTTTTTTAAAGTTGTCGCAGGTAGTTGAATACCTTAAAAGAATATAGGACTCAAATGCTAAAATTTGTCGTTTAAGTTCGATTTTTATACAATAAGATACATAATAAATAAAATATTTTTGAAGTACATTAATTATTTTTAATACATTACATAAAACTCCATTTTTCCAAATTTATTCAAATCGCTGTTGTTGTTAAAATTTTAAAAAAACAACTTTCTTTACAAATTTACATTTATATACATATAAATAACTAAAAAATAAATAAATAATAATAATGAGGTTATCATTAATACTGTAACTACAGTAAAAATATACATTTCCCTAAGGTTATTGCTATCTAACTCCCAGCATTAAGCATTCAATTGCATTGAAAAATATTGTATTAGCCCTCATGTTTTGATTTAAATAAGAGGGTAATCTAAATAAAAAAAGGCCAAAATTAATAAAACAGAACTACATTTATCATTTACCCCTATAGCACACCCTTCTCGTTGTCAATTTCCTCAAACCATATTTTCAGTGGGACTCTACTTTGTAAAAGAAACAAGGTTGCCAAATTCAAAGTCGGTAGCTTTGATTGTTTCAAAATAGAAGGATTTTTTAGACAAAAATATTCGTAACTCCCCTTCTACGACAATTTCAGCAAAACCAATTCTCAGCAGATCTCTGCTCCCCAGACGAAACTCAAGCTTGTAAGTCTAGTAGTTCATAAAACACGAAGTTTTTATCTATTAGGCCCTCTTAACCCTCCCTTAATAGCCCCACCTTTTGAATCGATTTCTGCAAAATCCTCTCTTAGAAAATATCTACTTAATACAAAAAATGTGCCTGATGAAGTTCGTGACTGTAAGTGTCATAGTTCTAATAATTCCGAAGAAATCCAGATAAGTGAGTAATTAACTTTTCCCCTTTTATATACAAACTTGGTGGTATACCCGTTCTTCGCACGGGTGAACTGAAAAATTAAACAATACAGATTGAAGGATAAAGTTTTTAATGAGTTAATTTTACGTGAATTGCAAATTAAACAAAAGAAAGCTTTTTGCATATCTCAGCTGAACAAAAAGAAAGAAAGAAAGAAAAACACATTTGTTAAATTTTAAGTCTGTAGATCTAATAGCTGATAAAAAGGATTTTTTAAATTTATAACTCTCCGTAACTCTCTTGAGGATCGATTTTTGAAAATACCTTCCTAAGCTGCACTCTGCTCAGCAAAAGTAACACATTGTTAAAAGTTTTGTGTAATGAGCGCTTAAAATGACGTAAGTAAGTTATATCTGAAAGAGTAATACATTAATATTACTTTCTGTAGTATTTATTTTATGTTAAAACGCAATTCGCGAGCAACGCCGTTTCTTAAATTATAATGGTGATTCAATGAAAAACATAGCGAATTGTTGATGATAAGGTCAAGTTGCCAAATGTCTAGCTATTTTCAGAGCTTTTATTAGAGCTTGTAGGGGATCGATGCAAGTTAGTCCTTTATCTACCGCATTATGATTAACTGCACTTTTTTCATGCAGTATTTTTTTTGGATCACTACATTGAAAATTAAGGGATGCACATAAACAAAGTACTCAACTTTGGGAAATTTAATCCGTTAGAGCTAATTAATTAAAAATACTCCACTGTAAAATTAATTGTATGCACCGTTCACTTAAAATAAATAGTCAAATCGTTTTCCAAAGTCTTCATTAACATACAAAAATCGTAAGACATTTAAATTTTGACATTAAATATTTTTTCGAGACAAAAATGATAATATTTGCAATCCGCTGGAAACGTCGTCAGCTGAAAACGCAATTTCTGCTGTAAAACTATTCGCCTTCCCCACTAAAATACTCATCATAGAACCCGTGCTGCCATATATCTTGGAAGATTGCATTTCAAAGAATATTCCTGCTAAGTATTGTCAGAATATTCGTAAAATTGGTTATTCTATGTTATTTTAAAGTGAGTGGTACTTATAAGTACCTTCGGTAGATAAAGGGTTAAATCTATCGAGAGCTCAAACGCCCTCCTGTTGGTGTGGTATGGTAGTTCAGAGAGGGGGTGCCAGTTCAGGTGTCATTCACGTCACTTGACCATGGTTCAAAATTACTTGGTCCGTCGCACCAAAGCCCCTCATGTAGCTGAACAGTGCGACGTTAATATTCACTCACTCCAAAAAATACAATACAGTAGTTATGAATATTTTAATACTTAAGAAATGCAATATCTGCCTATTCAGTTAAAATTATAGCGTTATAATTAACAACTAACCACGAACAAATTGTGCAAATTTGTCCAAACGATGTAGTGTCAAAGACAAAGTTTATTTACTTTAAGTACTAGAAGCGATAAAAGTATTTATTTTGATATAAAGATCAATTTCTTATGGTTCACACATGAAAAAAAATCAATAGTAGCTGTCTAAAGAGAGATTTAAAACAACTTGTCCTTTTAAAGCTTAGTTTTATTCTGAAATGAAAAAAATAGGGATTACACTGTTCACGAAAATAAATTAGACGCCAGCGCCTTGCGTAGACAAAACAAAAAATGTTTCTTCACAAATAAAAGATAGATATATGCTGTCGCTGGCTTTTTTGCAGTGCATGCCAGAACTGCTTGCAGATGGCAGAATTTTTTCCTACTTACTTGACAACTATCGTTATATTTTGGATACTTCACACAATATCTTTATAAATTAACATCCAAACAAACTTTTGCATTTATAATATATATATCTTGATATGTGACGGTGGTATCTATATAAATCAGTAACACCGTCCGTACTAAGATCATCATCTTGGTATAGAGGTTAAGTTACTCGGTTTACAAGGCAGAAGGTATCAGGTTCTAACCTTCATTGGTGACCCTGGCCGAAGAAAGAGACACGCAACGATTGAGCAACAGTCGCGATGCCATCTTTCCAACATAAATACAACCAGGCCATCAGACACATGACGTAACCAACAAAGCCATCTCACACGAATGACGTAACGAACAAAGCCATCTCACACGAATGACGCAATCCACAAGCCGTCGCACTCAAAATGACACAAGTCACATGCTCGCTATAACTATGGTTTCGTTCGTTCTCCGAATGACTGGAAGAGGAGTGTGTGGAGGTGGTATCTACATAAACTAGTAACAGCCTCATTACTACGGTGATCAATTTGGTATGGTGTCTAAGGTACTCGGTTTACGGAACAGAAAGTACTGAGTTCCATTCTCCTTCATATATTTTAATTCTAACCACCATTTTAAACCACAGGCATAAAAGAAAAGCATTACCCAAACCCAAGAAAAAAATTCTCGTTGCCAGATTTAAATTATAGCCGAGAAATTACGACAGCAGTAACTAGACCAAGGACAAAGCATTTTTAAGGCATGAAGATTCTGCCCGATGGTTCCAGATCATATGTGGAATGTAGGCACAGAACTGGATCCCAAACACTTTTTTAGTTGCCCTTCCATATTTGGTGCGCTTTTTAAAATAGACAATGTCTACAACATGGGCATTCAATACTCGAATCGTGGCATGGATGTTGCCAAGGCCAAGTGCATTGATTCACGCCTTTGGAAATATTTGACTAATATTATTACCACCTTTGCACTTTGTCATACACGACAACAGCATCGTATATATTGTGCGTTTCTTCACACTTTTTTAAAAAAAGTTGGATAATTTTCTAAGAATTTTCATATTTTATTCAAACGATCTCTCTATCCCAAATTTATTTTTGAATCATATATTATTTATATACTAAAACAAATATCTATGTTCTTTATATAAACTAATGGTATAGATTTTTCTGTAGACCATATCGAGAAACTTAATTGAATTTATTCGACTTGCTATAACATATTACATAAGCGGACATAAACGACACAGACATATATAAACCAAAGTATTAAATTTTTTATGGTTTCATTTTCATTCATGGCTGGAAAAAAAAATTACTTAAGTTTCTCTCTCCCTTTTTTTCTTCATATTCCTCCCAAAGGAAAATATCATTAAAAACATGGGATTTTACTGCAATTTTTTGTGTGCCCCTAACCAAGTCTGCGAGCTGATTTTTAAAAAGAAAACCCATTAAAATGCTTATATTTTCCCGGGAGAACGATTTTCGTGAAGGAAAACTTCCTTTTTCCTGCTGGAAAATAGATTTTGTTTTTCAATCTGTGCTTACATGTCTTTCAATGGCAGAAAAAGATGCCTTATGTCCGTTGCAAATATTTTTTTTATGTGCTAAACATTGAAAAGACGATCTTGGGCGATGTTGAAAAATGGAGAAGTTTTTGTATGCGACTTTTTCCGCAAGTATATGCCACTCCAGTTCCACGTGCTTTGTTTTCCTGTTGTATTTACTTATTAAGATGTTCTTTTTTTGTTTATTTATTCTTGTGCTTCCCTATTCAGAATTCATGTAGCTTTCCGGGAATATGCAGTGTGTGAGGAATGAAATGGGAAGGGGTTTTTTTTATATGTTTTCGTTTCATATATTTCTGAGATCTCAAAGAGGTCTGTTTTTATTTCGGAGATATAGATCGTACGAAAGAAAATGCATAAAAAATATGCTGAAACTTCGAAAGTATCTATTAAATATATTGTTTATACAGATTTTAAGGTATCCTGAAGCGTTCAGCATATAATTTTGAAAATAGCATGCTTAAAACATAAATACTTATTAAACGATTAGTACCAATAACTATTAATACTTAACCAGAAATTTTTAAATTTCTGAATTTTGCAAAAATTAATTATAAGTAAAATATTAGAAATTTTAAAAAGATTATTTAAAGTGGTTAGAGAAAGAAGTAATAAAAATATATCGATAAAAAGGGGGAGGGTATGTACTAAAATAAAGTACACACATTTATCTAGATAATGTACTAACATTTTAATGTTTTTATCAAAATATAAAAAAATTCAAAACTGATAGAACAAATATTACAAAAAATATACTTATTTATTTAACTGTTATTAAAATAAAAGTCCTTAGCTCAAAAAATATATTCATGCTATAAGAATTACTTTATACATCCCATTGAATATAATATCAGGTTGCGAAAGATTCATTGAAATACATTTGTAATATTTTGAGTTATCAGACTTGTAATGTGATAAATTTTGAACCCCTTAAATGACCACTACTGCTAAATTAAAGACCCCTTTTGACTTTTTAAGTTTTATGTCATTTATTGCAACTGATGCAGAAACAAACAAAATAAGTAATGTTTTCTAAACTAAAAAGTTTACTGTTGTCAATAAAATAAAATTTAAAAAAAAACATATGTTTTATTCAAAATTGATCGTTTCAGCTAGTTCCGATACCTTAAAAATCCTACGTTTAATAGGGAGTACATAAATTCCATATGGAAAATATGTAAATAAAAAATTTTTTGGTCCTTCCTTGTAAATAAATTCCTTACCATATCCTTGTTTGGTCTTCCAAACAAGAAAAATATAGCACTATTAATGTTTTATTTGCTTGTATCATAAATAACATAATGTGAATAACATAAAAATAACATAGTGCGAATAACATAATGTAAATATAAAAATTATTCATCACAGATCAAGAAAGCTGATTATCTTATGGTTAACTGGTTTATAATCTCTTTTATCATTCGAAGATGCTACTTCGTACTCGGTTTTGGTACACATTTTTATCGTACTGTTTAATCGGTGATAAGTTTTTGCGGTGATGGCTTACTGGTGAATCTGTGGTGACTAATGCGGTGGTCCTAGTTACGCCACAGTAACTCTCTAAATTTAAATTAATATACTTTTTTATAAATCATAATAATAATATACTATCAAACCTCCATTTTACGAACATTTTCCTGGAACTGTTTATAAAGTATATTGAAAGCTGAACTTCTATTCAATGAATTTTTCTCATAATGTAATTTAGGGATTTTGGGTTTTTGTTAGAGGTCCCACTGTAGTTTCATACCAAGAGTTTTTTTAGCAGCACTAACCTAACAAAACAATGCCATTTTTAGAAACTCTCCAAAGAATACTAGCAACTCACCACGACATTTGAAATCTTATTTCAGTCAATTGCTATCTTACACCTCTATGCAGTGTAATTATGCTAAAAGCAATTTTTCTTTATACAGAAAGAAGAGTTACGATCATGCTTACTATTAATCTTTGTGATATTTTTCTAATAGCCATTTGTTGTACAGAGTATTTATTAACACAGTACCGGAACTAACATAGATATAGTGCTACCTTCTAACTTGCCTGAGTCTAACCTAGTAGTACTAACTTTCAAATGGCACGTGTCAAAATTTTGTGATATCTCTTTAGTTGAAAAATTACAGTGGTTTTAATGAAGCAATTTTTGTTGGCTTAGAAACCATGGATGAAAAAGAATTTTGTGTGTTAATTAAATATTGATTTTTGATGAGCAAAATACTGTTCAAGCAAAGCAGTGGCTTGAGAAGCGTTAGCCGGACTCTGTCCCACCGCCAATTGTTAAGAGGTGATATGCAGACTTAAAAGCTGTCGTACAGACACAAACGACGCTAAACGTTCAGGTCACCCAAATTCTACTGTTGTTCTACAAAAGCTGAAAAAAGTCCATAAAATCGTTTTAGCCGATCGTAAATTGAAATTGTGTGAGGTAGCAGAGGATTTAAAGGTATCAAAAGGCAGTATATTCACTATTTTGCATGATAATTTGTCAATGAGAAAGCTGTGGTGAGAGTGAGTGCCGCGTTTGCTCACTGTTGATCAAAAGTAACAACGCATCGACGATTTAGAGCGTTGTTTGGAGCTGTTTAAGAGAAATAAACGGAATTTTTTATGTAGATATGTGACAATGGATAAAACATGGTTCCATTACTACACACCTGAGTTAAAAAGATCGTCAGTGGACAGCAGCCAGTGAAAGTCGTTCCAAGTGACCAAAAACTTGAATGTCAGCTGCCAAGGTTACGGCTTCCATATTTGGGGATGATAAGAATTTTGTTTATTGACTACATAGAAAAAGGCAAAATGACTAATATTGAATATTACATAGTATTATTGGATCGACCGAATGAAAAAAATAAAGAAAAAACGTTCTAAAATCCAAAAGAAAAAGGTTTTGTTTCTCCAAGACAATGCTCCATGCAATGTCCATGAAAACGATGGTCCAATTTAATGAATTGCGCTTCAAATTACTTTTCCGGACACCGTACAGTCTAGATCTGATCCCCAGTGACTGCTGGAGGCTTGCTGACAATATAAGAATACTACAGGGAAATAGATTTGGCTCAAACAAAGGGATTGCCGAAGTTGAGAGCAAAAACAAATCGTTCTAGGGAAAGGTATTAAAGAATTAGAATAGAGCCGGCCTGAAAGTATCATTCTTGAAGGGGAGCATCTTGATAAATAAAGTTTAGTTTTACCTAAAAGTTGTTGTTTTATTAGTTAGGCCCACAGGTTTTTAAGTGATTTATCAGTGTCGTAGTTAACAACGATATGGAGATGATCCATTTATTTAAACACATTCTTTGATTCCAGACTGCATTATATAAAATAGGTTAATGTTGCTATATTAGTCAGGAAATATTCGTTTTGTAATTATTTTAAATAAACTTTTGTCACGAGTTTTACAGTTAAGTTGTAGATATTTAATTGTGTTGTTTTATGCTCTGAAGGGATGTATGTACCAGGATGTTTATATAGTGATATGCAACAAAACTTCTAGCAGTTTGGAAAGTTTGTACTTGTTTTAAATGTAATTTAGTGAGTTAAAGTGCATACATAAATTGTGCAGTAAAAATTTCATCTTTCAATTTTAACTCAAAGCTGGTATAAAAAACAGTATTTAAAATACAGATTAACAGAAATAAATACGATTCGAGAATGAAAAACATATTTATTCAAAAATTTTTTTTCCCATTTAAGAATTCCTTTTACGCAATAATGTATCCTTTGGCACAAAAATGGAGATAATATTCTATTTCTTTTTCAAATAATTTACTATTTTGCTTTATCTTGTTGTGAATGAAAAAAAAAGTTAATAAATAGTTTTAAAACTTTCTAAAAGAGATCTCGTAACGTTACGTGTAATAAGAATAAGAGGAAAAATATATAATGAACGCGTTAATTATCTGAATTATTAATCAATGGTTGTGTATCTTACTAAGCAAAAAATTAAATCTTTCTTGCTGATTATATTTCAACTCAATAATCAATATTTTTTTCTGAAATATTCTTTCCCTACAATATATATGTTTAAAAAAAATACAAAACGATGCGTTTTTTATTTTTATTTCTATTGTTCTAAGTTACTTCCCTAAAACAAAAGATCTATTAAGAGAGAAGAGGGAAAAATGTGGAGAGAAATAATCTTTTCTTTCATCGATTATAATTTTTTGTGCGTTTATTTCAGGTCACCCACAATGGCCGGAGGTCTTTTTTCCATCAACAAGAAATTCTTCGAAAGGCTTGGAACCTACGACAGTGGATTCGATATATGGGGTGGAGAGAATTTGGAGCTTTCCTTCAAAGTAAGTTAAGATAGAGAACCGTTTTGGGGTGCTTGTGTGTATTCTTGGTTCTATGGATTGCCGATGATACACAGGTTTCACAAAGAAACAAGAAAGTAATTTCGACATCGATTTGGGGATAAACGTCTTTGAAAAGTTGATGGGATTTTGTCTTGGTAGTGATATTGATTAAATGATGATAGTTAATCTGTTTTAAAATCATTACGGTAAAGACAAGTAATTGAATGAGATTGATCTCTTAGAAACATTAATATACCATCTTTCTGAGAAAGGACACAATTTCAGATTTGCATTAGTTATTGCTCTTAATTTAGAAAAAATAAATTCAATTATATTCCAATTGTATGCATGTTTAAATAACATGCACACAGACTGGTGTTAGAAATTAAGAAAATTTGTGGACTTGATCGATTATCTCTAGAACTATTGGGCCAATTTTAATGATACAACACAAATAACCATTCAACAATTGCAATACATGCGCAGGATCGTGCGTAAAACTTGTTGGAGTTCAAACAGGGGTTTGCCGAAAAAACAAAAGAAATGGGTTAATAGGGGGTATGGCCCACCCTTACAGCTGTACAGACCTCGCAGAGTTATGCCATACTTGAATAAGGCAAATAAGTTTTTCATTTCCTGAATGGTTCTCAGTGGGGTGTTGCGAGTTGCAGTTGCCCTCCCCAGAGCGTTCCAGACATATTCTATAAGGTTGAGGTCTAAATTTCTGGATCGCCTATCCATACGGCAAATATCCTCACTCTCTAGAAATTTGTCGACCAGAACAACTTCATGCGTCCTCTCGTTATCGTCCATTAAAGAGAACTTGGGGCCACATGCATCCCTGAAAAGGCAAGCATAGGGCTCCAAGATCTCATCCCTATACCTCACACCAGTGACAGAGCCTTTTTCAAAGACATGGAGAGGTGTACGGCCATCTTACACGATTCCTGCCCACACTATTAAACCTCCTACGCCATAGTTGCTGATTTCGTGGACATTAGAGGGCAGGTTGCGGGTTCCTGATTCTCTCTATGTGAACGTATGGCAAGAATTGGTGTTTAGGCTGAAACGGGTCTCTTTGGTGAACAGAACACGCGCGGTCACCCATTAATCCAAGCTCCAATCTGTATGCTGTCTGCACCATGCTCAAAGGACGCTCTTGTTCATAGGCGTGAGCAGGACTCAAATAGCAGGTCTTCTGGTAAACTACCATCTCTCATGATGTCTTTTTGAAACAGTCACCCTTGATACTCGGGTTCCTGTGGAAGCATACAAGTAACGAGAGTTCTGAGAAGCTGTAGCCCCTCTGTTACATCTCGCTATAATCGACAAATGGCCTTCTTTTCTGGCCATCGTGGCTCTTATACGACCTTGCCCAGGCTTTCTATCGATGAATCCAGCATCCTGGAACTGTTTCCATAAGTTACACCTGACGCTGGGCGTTAACTTGAAATCTGTCCAAATCTGACCGACATTGACCTGCTTCTAGCCTCTCCCCAATTCACCACGTTACGATTTGAAATGAACCGATTGCTTCAAAATAACACCAAGAAATTCGCCGAGGTGTGCCGGTGAGCAAAATACGTCTTAACTTACACACGTTTATAAAAACTTTTTCTGCTGGCTGCGCCTACACACACGGGAGAGCTACGTATTTGCCATGAAAGATTTGTATTTTTTATCTAGAAGCAGTGGTTTTTCATTCAGTTCAATTGTTTTCATGCAATTGTATAAACTATGCAAATTCTCTTAATTTATTTCATCAGTGTATACGTGTATAGTTTTTAATTATCTCTACTAAAGAGACAGAAATATCTTGAACATTAGACATAAAAGATTAAGCAGTTATTAGGAAAAAGAGAGATGTTGAATTATGATAAACAATGATGATTAAGGACAGATTTTAATTTTATATAAATTGGAAAAGGGGAGTAATCTCTCGGATTAATCTGAATATTTAGATTACGATAGATCATTGAACAATAACCAAGTTATTGCTAGATTCAAGATCCAAATACATATTCTAAGCTTTAGTATACTCAGGGACATTGAAAATAGCGACCCAATAAGAAAGCATCGGATTGAAATGAAATTTAATACACATAATGACACAGATGAGAGATTCACTTGATCTTAAAAACAAGACAATTAAACAAATACAGGGTGTGCAACGACACAAATACTGGGCAACTTCAATAGCGCGTTGGACCACCTCCAGCTGCAATACATGCCGCCACACGGTCCGGCATTCAGTTGATTAGACACCTAATGTTGTCCTGAGGCAGATGGGCCCACAAATCTTGAACAGCCAACTCTAAATCTTGTACAGAGTGACACGATGACGTTTGCCATTTTAGCTGATCCCACTCGTGCTCTACAGGGGAAAAATCGGGGCAGCGGGCCGGCCATGGAAGAGTCTGAAAATGACGTAGGAAGTCTTGAGCAACTCTTGCTGTATGCGGACGAGCATTATCTTGCTGGAAAATTGCCCCTGGGAGACCATTTAGGAAAGGTCCTACATGGGGTCGAAGAATATCATCAACGTAACTTTGGCTCTTTTAGGTTCCACGTATCACAATTAAAGTGGACCGGCTATAATAGGCTATGCCCCTCCAGACCGTTACACCAGCTGTGCGGGCAGTGTGACGTAGAACAGTGTGGGGGGAATTGTACCGCTCACACCCGTACACGGGTATCATCTGTCCCCAAAACAAACCGGGATTCATCACTAAACACAAGCTTTTGCCAATCTTTGACATTCCACATTGATCTGGCTTGGCACCACTGCAGATTCAGTTGCTGATGTTCCGGTGTTAAAGGGAGTGCACGGAAACGGCACTTGGATTTAAGATTTGCTTCTGCAAGGTGTCTGAAAATTGTTTGTGGAACAATTGCTACGCCTACGTCTGCTCGTATCGTTGAACGAGTCACTGTGGGGTCCACAAGTCTTGCCGCACGATCCTTCGATCCTCTCTCCTCGTGTTCCTCCTGGTCGCCCCAGACCCGGTTTTCCGCGCGTGGGTACCTTCTGGTACCTACCAATCCACCTGGCCAGTAACATGGCGAGTCGACCATCCTGCAGTTTTCATCCCGATGATCAGGCCTCTCTCAAACTCGCTTAACCGTGAGAAATGTCTTCTAGCACATTTACTTGGCATGTTTCGCTTACCAAAGTCTTCCTAAAATCGCCGGGTAATCGTCACGTTTATGAATCTTCGAATTTGCACTGGCTTATATAGCACCCTCTTCCTGATTGTAGCGCCACCTTAGTGTGTATGAGCATGCGTATTGGCACAAAACTTGGATCATTTGCATATCACATTACGCTGTACTTATTTGCAAAGTTTCGCGATTGTACTTAGCTTCCTTCTTGGGTCGCTATTTTCAATGTTCCTGAGTGTATAAGGAGAAGCGAAAATTAAAGTACAGCCAGACTACATAAATTTCTGTATAAACTCCACTTAACATTCTTTATGCATGTAATTATGTGCAGTTAATAAAAAATATCTCAAGGTACATTTCTTATATCGTAAAAATATCAATAGCGGTATTAAACGTTCAAACTGGTTTGTTGCATTCATTTCTCTTTTCAAAACAATAAACTTTAAAATAATAAATAAATTGCGAGTTAAAAAAATTTTTTTTTTGAAGAATACGTTTTATATTTATTTATTCATTTTCTGAATTAGGAATTTTTCTGCATCCTCGCCACAAATCTCGCCAGGCAGGTTTTATTGGTGACATCACATAATATACACATACAAAAAAAATGTTATAAATGGAAATTCTCATTGGTTTTTCATTATTTTTGATGCATTATGAAAAAGACGTTGCTGAAAAGACCACAACTTGTTCTGAAAATTTTGGAGGAAAAGGTTACCAAAGGGAATATTCCACTTGGCGTCTGTTGTTTCATTTTGGCGACTTTATCGCTTCTGCTGGTGAAACGGAAAAGTATCACATTTTTTCTCTTTCAGATAAATGTATGATTTTAGTTTATATGCAAACAAGAGAAGGAAAGACAATAAATAAAGGAATTTGACATGATATACGATTAAAAACTACTTTATACCTTTTCTTGCTGAAAGTTATTGCCTACAAGGAAAATCTTTTCGTTTTAGCTAAAAAGGATATGTCTTTTGAAAAGAAATCCAAAGTCGAATTTTTTATAACATAAATTAATAAAAAAAAAATTCGAATGAAAAAATAATTTAATATTTTAAGGGTTTTTATTCATTAAATGTGGGGTTTTGCCTTTATTTTATTCGGGGAAAAGGGAAAATTCCTTATATAGCTAAATTCGTTAAATAGGGGCTCAATAAATCGGAGTCCTACTGTATTTACACAATTCAATAATTTTTTAGCTGTCTACTAATTTCGTCAAATCAACAGACATCGCCAAATGCCATGAAATGTAGCCAATAGTGGAAACCCTTCCACGCACATTTGAACGAAGTAATTCTAACAATGATAGCAATTGACAATGTTTTGTCCGTTGGCGAAATTTGTTGACGGTATAATATGCAAGCACCGTATATAATTTACATTGTAAACTATAAATATTTGGATTAATTTCAACTATAATGTGATTATTAATATGATGAAGCAATTTAAATTTTTCTCATAATTAAAGAGTTATTAACCCATTAATATAAAATTATTCAAACACTTTATTTTACAAAAGGTATCTTCTCTGACAAAAACAAACATAAAATGTCAGATACCATTAGAAATTGAATCGATTCAATAAATAGAAAATAATCATCACAAGATAAAATATCTCAGAATGCTTTCAACGAAAAATACTTTATATGGAAAAGATAAGACTCAATTCCCTTTTGTCTAGACGCACTTAATTATATTAACCAAAGACGTAAATATTTTTCTCCACTCTTAATTATAAAGAATGATTATGACTGATGAAATTAAAAATGCATTAAAATAAGTTTTGAAGATTAAAGTATTATAAAGATATATTTAAATTACAGAAGTCGTGATAAGAGAATAATATTGTGATTATCTCACTCACTATAACTAAGTAATGCCTTTGGATATATAAATAGTAAAAAACAAATAATTTTACATCAATAAGAAAACTGCTTTTAAGTTATAAAACAAAAAATCTTCAAGAATAAATATAATATAAATCCCCATAAATATTCAAATATTTGACATATTTGCTTAATTCGTCTGAATTATAAAGGATTAAAAGTAAATTTTACGTTTGTTGCCCATTATTATAATGGAAAAATAAGATTTCCTGCATTAGTTAAAACTTTTTAAAAACTTAAGTATTGTTGGGTACACAAGTAAAACTCAATAAAAAGGTCTCTCTCAGTAAGTGGACTGTAGTTTTTATTACTTGTTGCTCAGCTCGCTCGATTTGACTCCTTACTCGATGGAGTCAGAGGTTACACAGATTCGTTAGACACTCTGAGCGCTAGAGGGTGCTCTACATTTACATACGTACACTGAACATGCCGCCCGGCCTTGCAATGTTTTTCAACATGCAAGATTTACATAGAACATAATCATAAAGATAACACACAGAAATACATTACTTCAAAATACAAACAAAACAGCATACAAATGAAGACAATGTATAAAGCAATTGATGAATCACACAGAATTTTTTTTTAAAAAAATACTATTCTACACACAAACATTACTATCTGAAGGGTTATATATATGCTACTTCACACACACACTGTTTCAATTGGTAGAATGCACAGTTTCGAAATGGGTCTCTTAAATATACCTCTAGTGGTTTTGACTTCCACTACTCTTACTTTAGAATCCTTTCCTGGATAAATATTGTTGATTCTACCTAATGACCATTGACATGAAGGTAAGTTATCCTCTTTTATTATAACCATATCTCCAATTTTAGCATTCTTTTTCTCGAAATGCCACTTATTTCTCTGCTGCAAACTATTTAAATAGTCTACACTCCACCTTTTCCAAATTAATTGAATTATTTTTGTAATTTTCTGCCAATTATCCAACCTATTTTCATTTAAATTAGTTAAATCAGGCTCAACAATTGATGTAATTGATCTACCTATCAAAAAATGAGAAGGAGTCAATACATTTAAATCCTCTAAGTCAGAAAGAAGATAATGGGACAAGAGGACGAGAATTTAACATCCCCTCTATTTGGATAATCACGGTCAGAAACTCTTCATATGTTAATCTAATGTTACCTACTACTCTCTTTAAATAGAACTTAAAAGATTTAACGCCTGCCTCCCAGAGACCTACAAAATTTGGGGCTCTAGGGAGGAGGAATTTCCAATCTATTCCTTCAGAGGCCATATAACTTGCAAGTGCCTCATCAGGTTTACACACCAAATTAAACATTTTTCTAAGTTCTATATTTGCACCCACAAAATTTGTTGCATTATCAGAATACAACTTAGCACATTTACCTCTTCTAAATATAAAACGCTTAAGTGTAGCAATAAATGCATTAGAGGTTAAATCAGTCACAATATCTAAGTGCACAGCTTTAGTAACAAAACATATAAATATACAAACATAGATTTTGTTATATACACCTTTTCTCTGCCCTTTATACTTAATGTAAAAGGGGCCACAGAAGTCCACACCTGACACATTGAATGGATAATTTTTGATAACTCTATCCTTTGGCAAGTCAGCCATTATTTGATCAGTGCAAGTAGGATTGGCCTTACAACAAATTACACAATTATGAACAACTTTTCTACAAATATTACGGCCATTCAATATCCAAAAATTTTGCCTGTTCTGATACAACAAGGATTGTGGACCACTATGTAAAAACTTTTTATGAAAATACTCAACTATTAAATAAGTCAATTTATGTTTCGAAGGCAAAAGAATTGGAAATTTCTGGTTATAATTAATATCACTATTTCTCAATCGACCTCCAACTCTCAAAATCCCTTCACTATCAATAAATGGATTGAGTGTTTTTACTCGACTGTTGGAAGGTACCATGACAGAATTTTGAATACCATTCATCTCTACTTTAAACTCTTCCTTTTGTACTAATTTCAATAAAAGCTGTTCAGCCTTTTTTAATTCTCCTAAATCTAGAGGCCCAATTCTTTTGTTTTCTTTGCTCTTACAATTATAAACAAATCTACAAATAAAACTTAAGACACGAATAATTTTAAAATAGTCATTACTAAGGTTAAGTAAATTATTTACAAAAGAGTTCGTAGCAGAATCAAGAAAAAGTTAGAAAAGTCACTACAGTTTTTAAGTTCATCTGGATCCTTGATCACTGCAACATGAATTTGTCGTTGTGGGTACTGGTTGCTCATCAGAAATTTAGGACCATTCCACCACAACTCACAGGTTTTAAGTTTTAGAGAATCCATTCCTCTGGAAACGAAGTCGGCAGGATTGTCCTCTGTTGCCACATAACGCCAATGCTCACTGGAAGTCATCTCCTGGATTGTAGCAATCCTGTTAGCCACAAAGGTTTTTAGTTGATATGACTCCTTCCTTATCCATGACAAAACTATCATGGAGTCACTTTTCTTTGGAGTATTAGTCACATTTAATTTTAAAGCTTGCTTGACACGATGCACTAATTTTGCTAACAGCACAGCGGCACATAGCTCAAGTCTGGGAATCGTTGTTTGCTTGGTAGGCGCAACTCGGGATTTACTGGCAATAAGATGCACAAGCATCTTTCCATCTGAGGTTATGGATTTGCAGTAGACGACAGCTCCATATGCTGACTGGGACGCGTCGGAGAATCCATGCAGCTCGATCACTTCCGGTTGCTCTACCACAATGCATCGATTGATGTTGATGTCATTTACTACCTGAAGTGATTCGACAAATTGTCGCCATTCTCTATTGATTGTATCTGGAAGCAAATCTGTCCAATCAATCTTTAGCATCCATAATTTTTGAAGAAAGATTTTCGCCTTCGCCACCACAGGACCTAAAAGACCTAGAGGATCATATATCCTGGCGATGGTTGACAAAACATCCCGTTTGGTATTTAATTCGTGCAAGTCTATTTTTACTCTGAAGGAGAAGCAATCATGCTTGGGGTTCCAATAAACACCCAACACTTTTATCTCTGATGAATCTGAAAAATCATAATTTTCGGAAACCTCAATCAATTCCGTATTATTTCCGCACCACTTATGCAAAACCATACCTCCTTTAGCGAAGATATTGATCAGTTGATTTTTCAGTTCTTTTGCTTCTAATAAGGTCTCTGCACCGGTAAGTACATCATCAATGTACATGTCACTCATCACAACTGAAGACCCTAATTGAAAATTCCCTGCTTCATCTAGGGCTAATTGTTTTAGCGTACGTGTCGCTAAAAATGGTGCACTCGTTGTTCCATAGGTCACAGTTGACAACTCAAACGTTTTTATTGGTTCGTCCATGTTCTCTCTCCACAGAATGCGCTGAAGTTTACGCTGATCTGGATTAATCCAAATCATTCGATACATTTTTTGCACATCCGCAATGAATGCAAATATGTGCTTTCTAAAGCGAACCATTATTGAAAAAAGGTCATTTTGAGCAACTCCCCCATTGTATTGTAGAGAGTTTAAAGAATAACCATTTGTTGTTGCACTCGACGCATTAAAAACTACTCTCAATTTACTTGTTTTTTTTATCAGAGCGATAAACACCAAGATGTGGTATGAAATACATTCCACACTCCTCTCTCTCGTCTACCTCTTGCATATGGCCTAGCTCTTTATACTCTTTTAAAAAATCTCTATATAATTTTAAATAGTTAGGCTCACGCTTTAATCTATTCCATAAAGAATTTAATTTTTTAAGGGCAATATCTTTTGATTGGCCTAAACAATTTGGATCATTTTTAAATGGCATAGATACTATATATCTTCCCGTACTATCTCTAGTATGATTTTTTTTAAATGCTCCTCACAAATTATCGTTTCCTTATTTTTTATTGTCTCAGGTTCAACATTTTCGATTTCCCAAAATCTCCTCATTGTCTTTTCTAAATCGACATTATCTTTGATTAACCCACAGTGAGGTTTATTTTCACTAGAAACTGGAATACTCCCACTCGCAATATAGCCGAAGACTGTATTCTGAAAAATTAATTTTGTATTTAAAAGATTTGTTTGTCCTGGTAAAAGAATTTCATAAAAGATTTCTGCTCCCAACAATAAATCAATATTTCCCGGAATGTTGAAATTTTCATCCGCTAATTTCTCTACTGAAATTACCCAAACTAACGTTAAATGGTTGAGAAGGAATCATATCCGTAATTCGCGGCACTACAAAAAAGTCTGCATTAGTTTCATAACTATTTCCTCTATTTGCAATTGTTGCATTAACGCGCGATTTAATCGTTAACTCTGAATTATTTAATCCTGAAACTAAAATGTTTATTTTCTCTCTTTTTAAATTGAGTCTATTTATACACTGTTGCGAAATAAAATTGCTTGTTGAACCACCGTCCAATAGTGCTCTGACTTCCTGCATTTTCCCAAAGGAATCTCTAATGAAACAAATCGCGGTTGAAAGTAAAACGGATTTCGATTTTACGTAACTCGTTGCAGTAAACAGATCTCCTACACCCTGAGAAGACACCTCTTTCGAAATCTCCCCTATGTAATTTATGGGTTTGAACACAGACGCCTTCCCTGAAAGTTGACTCATCGAGGATTCCTCTGTTTCCGGCTCTTTCTGCCACCCCCGAATGAAGAAGGTTGAATGACCCTTTCACTCGTTAAATTTGGATCTCCAGAGAAACACAAAGAAGAATGATGCTTTTTTTGGCAGCATTTACAAAGAACTTTAGATTTACAAAACTTGACTCTATGCAAATTTAAACAATTAAAACACAAGGAATTATTTTTAACAAGTTCTACCCGTTTATTTACTGATAATTGCTTATATTGAGGACATTTATTTAAAAATGACTATCAGATTGACACAAAACACATTTTTTTCCCTTGACATCTGAGAAAAATACTCTAGACATATTTTTTTAGAATTTTGATTTTTGCAACAATAATTAATATTCTCACTCAGTGGTTTTCCTCGCGATGAATAAAATAAATCAATTTCTTTTTCCCAATGTTAAAGGATCAAACCATTTATCTGCTTGTCTGACACTAATATGCGATGCGGTTTCTTTATCTAAAGTGCTAAATATTTTGTCTGAAACTATTAATTGTTTTAATACCTCGAAATTTGAAACATTTCTCAATTTTAAATAGTATTCCCAATTTGTTGTTAATCTACTCGCAAACTGGACATGGGATTCACAATTTTGCCGTGTTGCTTTCTTAAAATTCTCTAAACATGATTGAGGAGTTGGCTCAAATTCTTGAGTATTATGGACTTTATTTTATCATAATTTTTAAGATCCTCATCTTTCAGATATATAATGATATTTGCAGCTTTTTCTCCTAATAAATTTAACAAAATCTCAGGCTTAAATTTATCAGTAACACTTTTGGCTGCAAATGCACGTTCTAATGATAAAAAAAAGAAACTCCACCCCTCAGGTTTGTCGGGAATTTTCACTGTAAGTGTGCGAATACTTTTAATTAAAGAATCCACAGAAAAGGAATCATTACAATTAACTTCAGTATTATTGTCTTTATCATTTGCTCGTATTCTCGCTATCTCTAAATCAAGCTTAGACTTTTCTCTTATTTTCTCTAACTCTAATTGCTGACTTTCGTCATACTTCCTTTCTTCGATAATTAAATTTGCTAACTCATGCACAGAATCAGGATCGTTTTTGTATCTATCACAGTTTTTTATAAGATCCATCAAGTCTAAAACAGTTAATTTATCACTCACACACAACTCTAATTCAGAAGCGATTCGCCTCAAGTCTTCTTTTTTTGCTCCTTTAAACATCGTTAAAGTTTAAAGTTCGATTTTTCAACGAAAAGTCAAAAAACAACAGCACATACCTCGTATTTTCAACGCATAGGTCTCTCCGGTTGAGACTGGACCAGAATGTTGGGTACACAAGTAAAACTCAAGAAAAAGGTCTCTCTCAGTAAGTGGACTGTAGTTTTTATTACTTGTTGCTCAGCTCGCTCGATTTGACTCCTTACTCGATGGAGTCAGAGGTTACACAGATTCGTTAGACACTCTGAGCGCTAGAGGGCGCTCTACATTTACATACGTACACTGAACAAGTATTATGTGCAGTTATAAAGACAATTGCTTTTTTTCAATTCCAGTATTAGCTCACACTTTCTCTATATTTGTTTATTTATCTTGGTGAAATTCTCAATCGTTAATAAAATACATTTTAAAGCGCTCCATTGAGCTGAAATTTTATAAACACGCTTATTTTGGATGACAATACAGTCATTTAATTATAATTAATAGATTCAAACTAATTATTCAAAGAATTACAAAAAGAGCCACTAAACATTATTTTTGGCGATTTAGTGACTCTTGTGGCGACTTGTGTCAAAACTTAAAAACGTTTTTTTCTCACATTTTAAAGCGCTCATTTGAGCTGAAATTTTCTATACACTATTGTTTTGGGTAAAAATACGATAATTTAATTATAATTAATTAAATTTAATTGACAAACTAATTATTTAAAGTATTACAGATACAGCCACTTTGGATTCATTTTTAGCGACTTGGGTCAAAACTGTAAGAGATTTTTTTTTCTCACGTTTTAAAGCATTCTGTTGAACTGAAATTTTATATACACGATCGCTTTGGACGACAATATGATACTTTAATCATAATTAATAAAAATTAATTACCCCTTAATGTTGTGATTCGGTCCTATGTACATACATATTAATATTAATTGGAACAATTTAATAAAAAATAGCTAAAATAAATTTTTTTTTGTTGATCTAAGTAGGAATATACTAATTTTTTTTTATGTTACTTGTTTTTCAACTAAGGGCTATTTCAAAGTTTATACTTATATAAAACAAGTATATTCAAGACATTTATATTACCAGTCCTTACCTAACCGCTTCACTGGGTATTTCTTGAAAATGAATGACAATATACACTGTGTGGCCCAATTAATATGACCACTCCTTCAATATAATATTGGACCACCTCTCTTACCTTAACACTCCATGGATTATTCTCGGCATGCCCTCTATGAGATGTCGGTAGGTGGTTTGAGAAATTGGAGACTATATCCAACTGGGTATTTTCAGTGCCTTCACATTGGAAGGTACTGAATCCAGCTGCCTGATCGACCGCATCCCATAGGCTCTGAATTGGATTGAGTTCAAGGGCAGGCCAACTAGGCAAAAATAAAGTCTCTGACACGCTCTTCGAAACATCTGCCGAAAGTTCCAGCTGTATGATAATTACCAATGTTTTGCTGAAGGTATTTATCCCCGGAGGGGTACAGAATTAACATCATTGGATGCACTTGATCTGAGATAACACTTAAATGCTGTTCGAAATTTGTAACACTTAAATGCTGTTCACGTTCTTGCACGTGATCCAAATGGTCCATGTAATGCAGTGATTCTCAAACTTACAATATTTGCGACCCAATTTTCTAGCATAATTTTCGTCACACCCTCCACCATACGATAACAATGCAATAATAATGTGAGCTATAATGCAACCTTAATTGTAACCCATACAAAATAATCTAGATAAGTATGAAATTTTGCATATATTACTTTTTAGCAATAGATATTTTAAATAAGTTACTTTTAAGTAATAGAATAAGTATTATAAGAATACTGGAACACATTGCAAAATAATTTTTGATTAAACTAAATATTCATTACCTCAATCATTGATTTCTAAAGTCTGATCTTCCATTTCTAACATCCTACTTTTGAAAAACTGACCTATTCTGCCGTGGTTACTTTGAAGACAAAATTAAGGTATTTTTTTTACATGTAGATGAGATCTTTGAGTACCAATATCCTTATTGAATTTTCTTTTGAAACATGCTCTGCCAGAAAAGCTTATGGAATTCAGTAGTTAATACTACATTTGTTCTTAATTAAGTATTGATACATTAATTATCAAATGTATTGTGCTATACTGATATATTTATAAGTATATTATATCAGTGTAAATATGTATTTTGTTTTTATAATGTCAGAATTTATTCTGTTTGGCTTATTTTCAGTAAATTAATCCTTTTCTTAAATAATATTTCATTTTCGACATGCACGCGCCTCACATTGGGAGACGCCGATGTAATGCTAAGAATAGATCCCCCAAACCATAATATTAGTCCACCCATTTAAACAGCGGTGGCAGTACAGTTATGGTCCCTGCTTTTGTATTGTTTTCTTCATATTTGCACACTGACATCTGCATAGTGTAATTGAAAACATCATTAATCAGACCACAAAACCTTTTTCCAGTCACCATATGTCTAACCTTGTGCTCATTTGCGAACTGAAGACGGCTGCTCTAGTTAAAAGCTGGCAATTGAGGTATTCAGACAGGTCGTCGGTTACCATAGTAGATACAGGGCCATGTGGGACGAAAAGTTCGTTCAGAGACGTTTTCAATTGATTCTTGATTAAGATTTCCCACAAGTTGACGTATGGTTGCCCTTCTGTTGGCCTGCGCAAATTCTACAATTCTCCTTTCCGATAGAATATTCAGTAGCCTGCGAGGCTTGGCATTGGAAGCTTGGCCTTCTGCTTGATACCAGTCTTTCTGTAAACATTAGCAAATGCGTTTCTCAAATAAACACTTCACAAATGCAGCTGTTTGGATGATACTGGTCCCTACATTTCGAGAGCCTACAATTATCCCATGTTCAAACTCCGCTAAATCAAGTTTTTTCCCACTTTACAAGTAAACCTAATATCAATTGTTGTTTCACTATTCCTACATTCTTTTTTTAATAGCTATATTTTCCTCTCGTGGCAGCAACTATAACCAGCTCTGAATAGAACTATAATTTGTAACCAGTCTCTGTATAAATGTCATGTGATCATAATAATTTGGACACTAAGTGTACATAATATATAAATTGTTGATAGATAAGTATTTCGTATATAAAGCTTTTCGATTTTTTTGCATTGAAAAATATTGTTAGAGCAATCGCTTCTTGATTTCTAAAGAACACGACTTGAATTTCTAGAATGGAACAAATTTATTTTTTATCCATCTTTTCCAAGCCAACACAAAATTCGAAATTACTTTATATCTCAGGGTTTCTCAAACTGCGGGGAGAGCCCCCTAGGGGGACGTGATAATTCTACAAGGAGACGCGAGCATATCGAAAAGTCAAAAAGAAAGCATGTTAAATTATTAATTAACGGAAAGGAGTCAAAACAAAATACATTGAGAAAAATGATATAATACATTTAATAATATATCAGTACTGCACAGTGGAGCACACAAAGGGACTGTCCTAAAGGGTCCAGACCCCCTCATAACCCTTGATTTGTTTCCCGATTGATCATAATTCTAAGTATGTAGTACGTAAAATTTAAATAAATATTTGTTATTACTGACTAATTTTATTAAGTAATGATAATTATTTATTCAATAATTAGTTTTCTTACTGTTTTTTGTACTGGAAATCGACAAAATCAGAAGGAGCATGATACAAGAATGGTGGACTTTCGACCCTCGATCCCCCCCTCCCTTGAAAAATTCCAGTGAGCGCTACTGGTACTGCATAACGAATTTGATCATTAATTCGCAATACTAAGTTATGAACAAGTTTTTTAATTAATATTGATCCCATGGGCTTGTCCTACACAAAATTATATGTAAAATTTAATACTTATCTTGATAATATGGGTAGTTTATAATTAAAGTCGTACTGTAGCTTTAGCGTCGAAGTTCAGTATTGCTGAATTCAATACATTATTATTGTATGGAGGGGGGGGGCCATGAAAATTATAATTGAAAACTGAGTCACAAACATTGAAAGTTTGAGAAACATTACGTTAGGTGTATACTCTATAACTTGTGTTTTCTTCTGTCCAGCAAAACACTGGTATTTTAAGCTAGAACTGTGTCTCAATGTAAGTGAACGTCACTATCGAAGAGTATTTAAATAGTCAGTAAGATAGATTATGTAATATACGTGGTTAAGTATAAGAGAATAGATGTTTGTAGATAATGTCGTCATATTGTCAAATTTTTTTGGTATTCAAGAGCACGGATGGTTTTTAATTGTCCATACCAAGGGGTTTCGTCTTATTCAGTCAAGTACATAATAATATTTTAATCCTTTTGCAAGTCTTGTCTGCCTATCACGTAGTCGTTTTTAAGTGGTTGACGTAATTTAAGTAAATCAACGTAAATTCATTTTTAGTAATCAATTCGAGATTAATTCAATAACTTCTCCACCCATGCTGTGATTAAATTCTCCCAGAAATCTTAATAATGAGCGAGAACTTACCAAGGAGAAGTTACCGTTACAAACCTATTTAAACAAGGTATTATGCTATTCTCTTTACTGGATGTATTTGAATACGTCCATTAAAATACCAATCCGCAGCTCCATTAGAAATAAAAATATTTTGGAAATTTAAATCAAGGTAAAAAAAATAAATAACAAATGAACAAGTAAGAGTTTTACTCAGGATGCAGAACGTAAAAAAAGTTTTCAATGACAGTTTATTAAGGAATTTGTGTGAAAATGCTCTAAACTGGGAATGCTAATGTGAAATTCACTGAGAAATTAATTGCGGGCCAAAGCCCGATTTCAATAAAAATGTGCTGAATAAAAATGGCATGACGGACATTTTTTTTTTTTTTTACATTTGAACACGTAGTCAACACAAAGTAGATAATTCACTGTGTGCATTTAACAATGTAGACAACCATCATAACCAAAATGCGTATAGCATTTTTATTTAGCCTCCAATGGATCATACAAAATACATCTACTGAAGATGAGTCGCAATTATTTGAATCAATAAAAAACAAACATCGCGACTTTCTTTTTAAAATAATGCATTCCTTATGTTTTGTTTTAAATTTGTTTAAAACTTTTATTTGACCAGATACTAGTGACAATGCCAATAGGATAAAATCCACTTTTAATTCAACCAATGGAACCCTATATATATATATAGAGAGAGAGAGAGAGAGAGAGAGAGAGAGATTCCCCTATATTTTTAAAGTACCACCTTTTTTAAAACTTTAATTAAAATTGTGTTGTTCCGGTTCTAATAACAGCGCTAAAATTGAGTGAAAGTATCAATACATTTAACCATGTTCGCCATAGTTCGGCCTACATTACCGCCTTCTTTCAATAATTTCATGATTTTATTGTAGAAATTGCTCAAAAAAGCGTTCGTTGAATGTAAATCTCAAATGTCACCACACAAATCAGCTTTTATTTTTAAAATATCGCATTCCTTCATGTATTTTATTGTTTAGAAACAAATTGCAAAGTTGATTAGATAAAAATTTAACCAATGAAACCCTAGATTCCCTTACATTTTTAAAAAGTACCGCCTTTTTTAACACTAATTAAATTCCATTGCTCCAGTTTAAATGCAACCTTTGATTGGATAAAAGTCTCAGTAAATTTGACCAATCTCGGAATAGTTGATCCTTTCCTCTTAAAGTATCGCCTTCTTTATTGCTCAAATTCTGAGGACAGGTGATTGTATGAAAACTATACCTAATTTAACCAATGTAATATTAGTTAGGCCTTTTCATGAAAAGTTTCGCCCTTTTAAAGGGATTGAATGATTTTATTGCTGAAAAATTGTGCACCAAGGTGTTGATAGGGTGTAAATCCCGTTATATTGTTCAATATCATCTTTGATTGGTTTAGTTTAAAAGTATCGCCTTCTAAATAAAAAAGGCGGTACTTTTATATAAATAAAATAAAGTTAAAATTAATTGCTTGGATTCTGAAAAAAGCGCCGATTAGACGGAAGTTACGATAAATTTTACCAATTGTTCGGCCTCTATTTTTACAGTACCACCTTCTCTTAAACGATCATACAATATTATTGTTCAAATTGAAATCAAAATTCTCATTGGATGTAAGCCATAATTATTTTAACCAATAGTATCAAAGATAGGCTTTTATTTTTTAATCTACCACCTTCTATACACAATAAAATTTTATTGGTCTGTTCTATTGATACCAATCACGATATCACTAAACCCATACCAACTTTTGATGTACTTGTAACTCAAATTTGTAGGAAGAGTACCATTTTAAAACCACCTCATAAATTTTAATTGTTTTTCCTTAAAAAATTAAATGGTTAGCTTTTCATGAAATTTTCAGCAAAATATCTGTTTTTCACTCTAAGAATGAATAAATAAATAAATCCTGATATAAGTAAATCCTTCGCAAGGTCCTTATATTGCATTTCGAACCCTTCGGAATAACTTTAGGGGTAACAGTGCAAAGAAAAGATCGTACTTTGGAAAGATATATAAAAATAGGTCCGGGGTATTTAAAGCACCGGTTGAGCGAGGCGTATATATACGCCGGTGACTCTTAAAAGGTTAAAGGAGTATTGCAGCTTTTTGGTCAAAATATAGTATGATTGAATTCGATGCGTTGTTATTTGTATGGAGACGGGGGCGTGGAAACTTGACTGATTATTGGGTCGCAAATATTGAAAATTTTAGAAGCACTACATTATCTGCTCAACAAATGCAATTTCTTTAAATCACCGGCTACCAAATGCATCTACCTACAAAATACGATGCCGTAGTAAGCCTCCGACCACATGATTTGGGGGAGGGAGTGAATATTAACGTCGCACTGTTCAGCTACACGAGGACTTTTGGCGACGGACTTCGTGATTTTGAGCCATGATCAAGTGACGAGGACTACACTCGAGCTGGCATCTCCCTCTCCTAACTACCACACCACACCATGGGAGGATGTTTGAGCTCTCGACAGATTTAATGTGCATCGTTCCCCTACATGGCTTGAGCTCATGACATGCGTTCCATGATCCGATACCTAGACCACTGGGCTAACGCAGCCACTCCCCACGTGATTTGATTCAAACTTTTTTAGAAAAGGGGGAAGAATGCAGTGACACGGAAATGTTATCTTGATCGCTCTACTGCAAAATTTTTTTGAATCAAATATTTAGAAATATTCATATTTTCTATTAAATGTTTTTAAAAACAGCCTCTCATTTAATATCTATGATAATGCACGATATTTTACATGATTAATCGTCCTTTACATACAGAAAATGCCAACGCAAATGTCTAAAACTCTTCAGCAATTAGAATAACTTTCTTCCGATAGGAAAGACACGTTTAAATGCACAACAGATTCAAAAATCCAACAATTTTTGATCCTCAGTTCAAATACGTAATCACATTTTCACAAACGCAAATGAAAAGCTGTCAAATGCTTGATTCTGTTGTTTAGATATTTAAGCATTTCTATTTTATAGACTTTAGATTATATGACTATCATATATTTTGCTTTTTTGTAAAGGATTTTAAAACTCAAATATATTAATCCAACGCCATTTGAAATGAATTGCTTTCAACAGAAAGCTATTAGATAACATTGAATTTTTTCTGAGTAACTTAATTTATTTGTAGACTTGGATGTGCGGTGGTTCTTTGGAAATTTTACCGTGCTCTCACGTAGGACACATTTTTAGAAAAAGAAGTCCGTATAAATGGAAATCAGGGGTCAACGTGCTGCGGAAGAATTCTGTGCGCTTAGCAGAAGTTTGGCTAGATGATTACAAGAAATACTATTACGACAGGATAGGAAATGACTTGGTAGGTACATTTATTTTTCATTTATGTGTTTTACTTCAAACTTTCTAATACAGTGATATTAATGAGTTTTAATTTTGTATTTAAATATTTCGTGAAATCGTTCGAAACTTTTAATTTATAAATCTAATTTAGGAAAAGAAAAATGTTGAATTAGTGTCCATTATGAATTTTTTGCAATGCATAGTTTATGCATTGAATAAATTGGAAAAATGGTAATAAAAATTGCAATGTTAAGGTATCCGACTACGTTTGGAACCGTGATTTTGCAAAAGCGTAGAAATGGATAATATTTATATTTAGTATCACTTATATTAGAAAATGTATATAAAATAGTTTTAAGAATAGTATTACAACGAAAAATTATATAAGTACAATATTTTGACAAAAAATGAACATAGAATGACCTATTTTCAAAATATTCTCCTTTTGTAAAAAATACTTCTATTATAATAATATTTTGCCTGTATATAGCTCAGACCTCTGTACATAGTTTCAACTAGAATTTTTGAGATACATAACTCAGAAGTGGGTTTATCCATGTCTTACGACAACAGAGGTGAGAAATTTTAAGAAAAAAAAACCGCCGATAATTATTTCAATGGGTTGTAACGTGAATTTTTCAAACAAAAAAAATAGTTCACTCTCTGTTGAAGCCTTTACTTTATACGAGCAAAATAGTATTATCTTAGAATCATGTTTTATAATAAAGAGAACATTTTGTATAAAAGGTTCGTCTAAGTAAATTGTTTGCTTATATATTGTATTTAAATAATTTTTTTGTCAACATGTCCTTAAAACAATTTTATACATGTATTCTAATCTAAGCGACACTAAATATCATGAAAATTTTCCATTAATGTGCTTTTTTTAAAATCATGGTTCCAAACGTAGTCGGATACCTTAAGGTTTTAATAAAAAGTACAAAAATTAAAAAAAAAAACTCATTTACAATATTTTTTTCTTTATTTTAAAATTTAATATTGATGAAAATGTTTCTTTAAATGAAACTTCATTGTTTTCAGTTTTTGTATTTTTCTTTTATAAATGCGTACTGAATTGAGAAGTTTTGCATTTTCAAAGGAATATTATTTACATGTCACATGCAATATTTTTTAGTCAAAATAAATTCGCCATGTGTATTATTTCATGTTTAAGTCATGTGTAATATAGTAATAATAATGCCATGTAGAGTTTTGGACGTTAAAGATTAAAGTAATAAATGATTGGGTTTAATAAGGTGTGTGAAAAACTTCCATCCGAAATTTCTCTCCCACCCTATTTCCTACTTAAGGGTGTGGAATGAACGAAAGCAAAGCAAGATAATTCCATAATCAAAATTATTTATTTAGTCAAACACACTAACCAACAACAATCTATTCCTAAAGTAGCACGGAAAAGCAATGATTATTAAGCAAATATGTGGAATCAACTTATTTAACTCAACGTAATCTATCGTTTATTCCTAACCCCAAATCTCTTATTTCAACTCAGTGGTAAAATCTTTGCATGTGAAAGTAAACCTTCTTCAATCTTACCTGCGTAGTACATATAGCTGCTTCCTACCTACCTCCTTCCCTATAAATACAAAACTGACTTAATATAGTCGAACTAATCTGAATATCATGGTTTCTTCTTGAGAGGAATGGCTGTGAATTAAACGCAAAAGGTTAGCCCAAAGATTCCCCAACAGGATCAGTGTGAAGGTCGCGTAAAGATCCGTCACAGGTTTCCGTCATAGAGTAACAATACATATCATTAACAAAATTAATGGGTAAGGGACATGGATGGGTTTTCACAGTGACTACAATATTTCTTCACCAGACCTCTACTGAAGATATGTGGTCACTAGAGACCGCTTTTGCTGCTTAGGACACTCAGTTACATTTATAATGCATGGTTACAATTGTACTTTTTTAAATGTGCGATATTTCAATTACAAATTCGATTAAAAAACGAATGAAATTACAAATGAGACCGAAAACTTTAAAAAACGTGGAAATAAGTTTCCTGAAACCATTTCTTTCAATAATTTGAAACAACAAAACTATATAAATGTTGTATTGCTAAGTAAGAAACAACATTTAATTCACCAATTAATTATTTTGCAGAGGTCACTAATGTAAAATCAAATGAAAAAATAGCTACATTTAAACTTTTTAAACCAAATAGCTTATTTAAAAAAAACACTAAATATTACTTTTATGACTGATTTATGAAAATGTAGGGGTAAAGAAATTGAATTACCAGAAGTTTCTCCATGTTTCTTCTGTTGTCAAAATTCTATAATATTCTTTTAATAAAACGGGCTGCATTTTGGCAGCTAATCTTCACAGACACGGGTAGCTCCTAGCTAAAAGAGGCTTTTTGTTGGTAGCACCATCTAGTAGCGGATCCCAATACCAAATTTCAGACTGTTGAATTTATTCAATTCTGGCTCTCGTCGGATCTAAGCATTGCCATAATTTGATTTTTCTGGGAATACCAGTGCCAAATTGATACTTAAGGGATCTTTTACATGCCACATAATCATATGACATGCATGCGTGCGATTTTCGCATCCAAAAAATTTATCAACTCCAGCCGGGATTGAACCCGTAGCTAAGACTTACGAGTCACACATGCTATCTCTAAAAGCCTTATCAGACGTACACGATTCGAGCTATTTTTCGTCCAATTTGCGCAATTTTTACACAGTTGCCATAGCAACGGCTTTCGAATAACTTTTTGTTAGTGAGCTCAAAAAATTGTTCCAAATAAAAGGTGCTTGAAATTCCAGCCTATGGGGTTCTTCGGCGCTTTACGTGATAAACAAGATGGCGGCTTCGATTTCGTCAAACGCATCAAATATGGCGTACAATTTTTTAATGGCGTAAAATATTTTTAATAGAATGTTGCTCCATTAATATTTACGCCCATCTACAAAAGTGCTAGCGAAATAAAATAAATAATTTTGGGTGTTCGTTTTACGATGCCGAAAAATCGACGAGTAATTTTTCAATGTTGAGATAGAGTGTGACTGATGTTAGAGATTGCCGTTTTGTTTACGGCAACCCTTTCCCCTCAGATTAGGTAAAAAATTGCACGAAAAAGTGATACGGTTTTAAGCCACTGATCCCTAGCTAATACTTCATCCCGAATTTTGTGACTTTCGTCAAACAAATGTGTTTTTATGTTTTTGTGTAACTTTTTGTTTTTGTTTTTAAATAAATATTGTTCATTCATGAATGTTTTAAAAAAGTTAATGATCTTTTTAATGTTTTTATATATATTAAAGGTGTTGGGATATTGTTTCTAATATTACATTTCGTAACAGAGGATTCTTTTACAGGGAGAATACGGTGATGTAACCTCCCGAAAAAATTTAAGAAAAAATCTAAATTGCAAATCATTTGAATGGTATTTAAAAAACGTGTATCCTGAATTGTATATACCGGGGGAGGCTCTGGGACAAGGGGAGGTGAGTGTTTTATACAAATGTATGTGTATGGAATATGTAAATTATTTTTTTCTCTTGCATTAGTATATTTCTTAGTAAAATAAATAAAACTATTTATTAAAATTGCATTTTATTAGATATTTACCTAAAGCTGATAGAAGCGAATTTCCCAGCACGATTACTCTTATAATGGACTCAAATCACGAAGTCACATGATAAAGACAAACACGTGTTCTCCATTGAGTTCAAAACAAACAAACTAATTGTACTTGTTCTATTTGTAAAACTCAGATAAAATATTTCAAATTTCATATTTGGGTAAAGATGTTTAATTGTTAGGGAAAAAATTCTTCGAAAATATTTTTTTTAAATTAAAAAAAAATCATATTTTATGTGTATACTTTTAAATAAAATGCTTTTTGTATACATATATACTTTTTAAGAGAAAGTTTCTGCAAAGAGCAAAACTTGGCAACACCGGAGCGCGTGAACTGCTTAGCTGGGAACACATGATTGTTTTTATCGTGTGACTATAACGTGGAATGAATTTTTGAATTCATTGGCCAGAATCTCGTGGCTTTCACTATCTTGTGATTATGGCGTCACATGAATTGAGGCCATTATAACAGAAAAAAAACAAATAAAAAATAAACTACTTGGTGGCCAAAGAATGATAAGAAAATTGTCTAAAATGAAATAGCTAATGTGTGGCTTAGTTAATGAGTTAACCAAAATTTTTGAAAAATCTTGATTAACGGGGAAAAAAGAAATTATTACTAGGTCAAAAAAAAAACAATTCTTAAAGTTATAAAATTTACTGTTGTGTAATCTCAGCTTAAGGAATATATAAACATAATAGATATAAGATATTATAGACAGATTAATAAAAGTGAAACGTAAAATTCTGAATCTGCATTCTAATTAACATAACAACTAACAAATTTCAATGAAAAAAATCAATTGACCAAAATGGAAACTATTAGGTTTTCACCAACTTAGGACAGAGACGTAGGGTTAAGTCTTCCCTATAGATTCCCAACCTGCCCCTTCAGTAAAAAATATATATTTATGATAAGTAGTGCAAGAAAAAAATGAAAACAAACCAACACTGAACAACCTTTTACAAACAAAATGTGGATTTGCGGACAGTAACTTTTATCGTATTTTGTTATAATTTTTTTTTTTTACATATTGTAAGACTAAATAATTTTATTATCTTTAGTAATACTTACATTAAAAAAAATGTAAAAAAGGAGAAGAAAAATATATTATGATACTACAAATGCCGTAGTTTTTTTCCGAATATAAGAATCATATTGTGCAAGCAGTTTGTAAGTAGAATATGCGATTAAATACATTTATTTCAATAATTTGCTTTGCCTTCTTTCATTTTCTTATTTCTAATTAAAAAACAGTATGAAAGGTGTATTAAATAATCATAAGAATAAAAAACAGTTAGAACTCTATTACGAATATATTAATATTAGCATTGGGAGGTGCAATAAAACGTTGAATAACATTTAGCATTTGCTAGGTAACTGAAAAAAAATAAGACAACACACATCTGACAATAACTAAAAGAAATTTTTACAAATTCCTCTATATAAAACAAAACTAATTGATACTTGGAGTTTGATAAATTCGCCATCACAAGAATTTAATCAGTCTTTTTTTCTTGTGCTACTCTGTTAATTGAAAGAGGGTACGATATATTTTAGATGCAAATAAGATTCAATTGGAAAAAAATTGGGTTTTTTGTACAAAAATAAATACAAAATGAATGGATTATGTGAAAAATAACAAACTGAATAGTAAAAAATATAAAAATATAAATTAAACACACAAAAACATAAAGGGGGATTAAGAAAGAAACCTAAATTATAAAATTATATTTTTCAAACATATGGTACAAAATTAAAAATCCTGCAAATTTTTCACTAGAAAAAAAGTGTTGAAAGACTGCATATTTTCAAAATAGAATTAATTAATTTTGATCATGAATATTAATGGAGAATCAAAATAACTCTATAAGTAGTTTTGTTCCATATATTGTTCTAAATATTTCTTTGATTTAAATACCAACTTGCATGTGCATGATCTTAGATTTATAAATGTTTCTTTTTTAAAATTTAATTGGTCATTTCTGCGTGTTCATTTACGCATGATTTTTAACTAAGATAAATTTTTTTTGCATGTTCATATCGTTGAAATGTTTAGTTTAATAACAATTTTGCTTTTCACATTTTATGCACACCGCACAGAATCATTTTATTTTTGGCACAATACTCGCAATTAATGCTAACACTAAGTGTGTAAAATTCTACTGAAAGAGTTTTATATTCACGCATAATTACATTAAAAAGTACACTATTTGTTGTGAATATTATATATTTAATAATCACTTTTACAATGCATGCAGTTTTAAATTACTAATTTTTTGAATGAATTCAGTTCCAAAATTGTACATTTATTTAGTGGTCAAGCTTAAATAACTAAACATAAAATTATTTTTAGTGAATCGTTACAATTCGAATATTGTAAATGTACCTTTTTTAACTGCTTTTATTTAGTAAATAACCAAAGACAATTTTTTAAATATTTGATTTTATATTTATTATAGAGATTTCAATTTACTCATACTTAAAATTTATTTTTTTTCTGACAGTATGAACTTGTTCAGGTCAGTCCGGACAATTTTTTGTTATATATACCTAAAGACGCCGTTTCAGCTAACATTGATTATGTTTTAAATCAAATTAAAAACAATCCAGATTTATTTATACCCAAATAGATGTCTTTATCTTATATTTAGTCTTAAAAAAGTAAAGTAGAACTCTTTATTTATTAATTCTAAAAGAAATATTTCATACATTGAAATAAATTATGTTTTTACAATTTTAGTTACAAATTTTATTACATGTAATATTCCACTTAATGCTTGTTCTAAACTCAAAAATGTGTTTATTGTTCATTAAATAACTTATTTAATTATTAACAAGTATGTATTGAACTTTTTAAATTTAGTTTCACTTGTATAATTTTCAGTTTGTATATTGTTAAAAGATACTTGCAATTGATTTCTAATTTTAGTTACATAATATATATGTATATTCTTCTTAAACTACACATTTAATGTTTAGTTTTATATCACTTTGAAGCTTATGCACTGCACATTGCTTCTCTTATTTCTTTTATGTGCCTTTTGCTCTTCTGCATATTTTGAGCATGTTATTAAATTTTAGTTGCATGCGGTGAAGCCTTTCGCATTTGGAAAATATTTTGAAAAAATCAATATAATATTTAAAACTTAGCAAAGAATTTAAAATAAAACCCAATTTTTATATAATATGAGTGCCTTCGTTCTTCCATATAAGACCTATAATTTTTTAAATCTTGCAGTTTTTTAACACTTCGCCAACGATTTATTGATACAATTAATATTTTAAATGGCAATTTTCACATAATGCATTCATTTAATTAATAACTATTCAAAAGTTAGATATACTTGATAGACCAGATTAACCAGTTCAATAATTATTTAAAATAAAGAAGCATTGAAACGAGATATTTTCTAAGGAAAGTAATGATAGAGTAAAAAATATAAAGAGAATTCACGTAAATAAATATAACTGAGAAAAATTTTTAATTTTTTTCTTATGTTTAAATAAATGCTAGGGATTATTTACGGTTCGTAAATATACTTGAACATAAAATTTAATATACTTATGTGTTATACCGGCAACCAATTTCGCCAAATCAAATGACGTCGTTTAAAGCTGTCATTTTTATAATTATATATGGACATGCACGAAAGGGGTTTCCACTACTGTATTGTGGTCGACGTTAGGTATAAAATTTCAATACAAAAGCTGAAATCTAGTTATAGCCTTTACTCAAAATGGGAATAATGTTTCTTCTAAACGATAAAAATTTAAGATAAAAAGTTGCAATAGAAATAAAGAAAATATTCATAGATTTTTAACGAGAGTTAAAGCTAATTGTAACATAATATTTCATTTTAATTTAGTTGAATTTTGCAGTTTTCTTAGAAAAAATACTTTAAATTTCGTATTATTTTAATATTAAATTTAGATTTATATGAAAATTGATTAAAATTCAACTTAGTTTTTTTAAGTAAATAAAAACTTAAAATTTCAGAGGGTTTAGATATTTAAATTAATCAATGCCAATTGTGATGCAGCCATATATATTTAACAAAAAATAACTATTAAAAATTTTTTTTGAAATCGTAAAACAGTTTTTCAAAATTAATTTTCAATGTAAATTTATTTGTGTTGATGTAAAGGCAATTTTTCAATTGGTATAATATTTGATTTCTTTTTACATATTTATTACTAAATTTTTAATTATTTTTTTTAAAAAGCACTAAGTTTTCTAAAAACTATCTTCTGCCATTATATGTTAATTGCATTACACTTATTTTTTTGTTTTAATGATATTACTTCAATACCATGAAATTGTGCAGCGCTAATTAACACGTAATTCTTCAATGTTAAGACATTCAGCAATGCGTCATCGAACACTTTTACAGGTTATTTTAATGATGCCTCTAAGCACATAGAATCAAATATATACAACAAATATACTAAAAGTATTTTGTTAAATTACGCCGTTTCTTTAATTTATAATTTTGTGGTGTAATTACTATATAAGAGGATTACATCTATACAATTATTGAGGGGACTAGAGAATGCGCATAACACTGGAGGATGCTGTAATCTCCGATCAGTGACTTTACAATAGCTAAAAATTATATTATTGTCCCCAGTATTATTAAAATATTTAATGTAAAAGAGAAATTATTGTATTATAAAAAAAAGTGTACTTCCATATTAGAAATATTAAAAATTAATATTTAAAAACAGATTTGTTAAAATATGAAGCAGTTCATTCAGAAATCAATTTTTTCGGCGGAGAATGGCCTAGCCATTCCAGTTGCAGCAAATAAATCCAAAATTCCGAAAGCGAAAATAATTCGAAAAACTCTGATTACGTTCAGTCAGTGAAAGACAGCAATTTCATTGGTCCACAGAAATGATCGACTATCTAGGTACATATAGTGTTGCAGAATTAACATCGTATCAGGATAGTACGCGGGTCTTGCGACAGTCCTTACATCTATGCCAAACGATATTGTGATTCTTGATGGAACACCTTCCAAAATCAAGAAAGCAACGAACAATTTAAAAAAAATAATTAGAAAAATTATGAATCAAGAATTGTGTCATGTTTACAAAGCCAAGATTGAAATGCGTGGGGAAATTTCGTGTACAGCAGTGGAGTAATTTTTTAATTGTGCTCTATTGCTTTAATTTAGAATTCCACTACAATTGCACTGAAGGTGAGATTTGCATTTCTAAATAATTTAAAAATAGGAAGACACTGTATTGGTTTGGAAGAATTATATTTCTCAAAGTGTCTGTGTGCTTATGATTTTGCCATATGTCAAGTACGTACAGTTTGAAAACCTACATGGAAAACATGATGCGTCTCACTCATCAGCTGGAGATATTTTTGAAGGGATAAAACATTAAAGATGGGTTTAGAAACGGAACGGGTATGTTTATGGTGATCGAAAAGTGATATAGATACATTATTTGTGTTATGGATGTCAGATTTTTAGTATTAGTGGCTCATATGTATATTAGCAGTTTTATTTTCAAAAATAATTTTTCTTACACAAATATTTACATACTGCTCGTCCAGCGGAGAAATGGTACCAGTTGAATAAAGGACAATGGATATTAATTGAGAATATCATGAGTATTATTTGCTCATTAAATTTTTTTATTTGTTCATTTGTTTTTGAAAAAGAGAGAGAATTTCTCTCACACAATCAATGTCCAGAAAAGAAGTGGTACAAGAAAAATAAATGATGATGGATATCAGTTGAGAATGTTACGAATATTAATTGCTCATTATTAACAGTTTGGATGTTTAAAAAAAGAATTTCTCACTCAAATATTTACTTTTTGCTTATACAGATAAGAAACTGTTTCAAGAAAATAAAGTAGAATGAATATTGCAATTCATAATGCTTCTATAACGAATTCATTTATATAATTTTTAAAATCCAAAATTTGATTTTTTGAGACATGCAGTTTTTTTTTATAGAAATTGTTTCATTCGATTTTGATTGCTGCGAAATGGAACTATGCCACAATTGAGGTTTGAAAAGGCGATTTCAAAAGGCATTCTAAATAATTATTAAATCAGATGATTATGAAATGTTACCGAATAATAACTTTTTAAGAAAATAAGCAAATGAAAAGTCTGTTCTATAACATTTCTAAGATCAAGAACATTGAGTGCTAGATCAAGAAGCCAAAAGTGCTACATTGTTTGCAGCCATTTGTCAAAAAATGAAAATTATTTCATAATAACTGAAAAATTTATGATTCTGGTACTTAGGAATACAAAAAGAATATTAAGACAATCCTTGTCGGTCGATTTTCTTTTATGCAAAGCATAAACTGTGAACTTTAATATTTATCTACCTAATTTTTCTGATGACAAAAGATACGTTCATCAAAGTTTTAAATTTAAAAGAAGAAAATAAACTGTTAACTTCGATCTGCAATAAAAACATATCAAGGATGGATAAACGAATGATGAAACGAGACGAAATTTTTCGAGTCTAGAGCTATGTTTTTAGAAAAATTCGATTAAGAACAACTACGAGTTGAAACTCCATTGCACCCCACAATATTTAAAAATAAACTAAACTAAGTTCAGTGGCGCAACAGCGCATGAAAGCCAAGGCTTACTGTGCCAATTTCAGTATACGTGACCTTGGGCGCTGACGTACAAGAGCAGATATTCTGGTCATGTGGTCAGTTTGGCATGAAACCCCCAGTGTTGGATCCTCAAGAAAGCTTGATACTCATTTATCAACCCACTGAATCCCTTCAGACTGAGACCCCAAAGACTGAGTCGACCTTGCACAGCCTGGGGATAGAACCTCGGACCTGTGGTGTAGAAGCACGATGCGCTACCTCTCAGCCACTGGACATTTGAGAATATGTTTATCATACAGAACATTGATTCTGCAATGTACTTTTTGCATTTTGTCCTGTTAGTAAGAAATTTTTTAAAAAAGCAATGCTCTCTGTGAATAAATCAGTGTGAGGTAAAACAATTATTCGATTCAAAACTTAAAAAATAATATTTGAGCATAAAACATTGAAAATTAGAGTTACTATGAAATTTTACAATCTTTAAGAGCGCTAAGAAGGAAAACAATTACATTATATATATTTATATATATATATACTGAAATGCGAACAAATGTACCTTAAATATCTTTTTCTACCACACCATGATTTTCTGAACTTTTTGGAATACAATTTATGCTGAAAAAAAAGTAATATTCATTTGGTATTATAAAATGGTTAAAATCATCTTTTTTCTTCCGTGAATATTTCTTAAAAAAATATTTGTTTGCCGGGAAAACACGATTTTTATTGAATTTTATTGTTTTAATATTGTTATATGTTTACATAAATGGCACAAAAAATCAGAGATTAACAGTTTTTTTATAATAAGATATTTGAAACTAATAACATATATATAGCATTAAAAATATTTATGACCTCATAAAGGTGAAAAATAATATTTAAAAAAATAAATGATTTCAAGAAGACTTAAAATAAATTCAAGCTTTTAAAGATTTGAAAAAGTAAATTTTATGATTCAGGAATAAAAAGAAACATATTTGTAACTTTTCCTTAGCTTAAGTAAAATATTTTTAAAATTGTTTCAATGCTTCTTTATTTTTTTAGTCTGATCCCAGTGGATTACTTTTTTCAATCAAAAGAAATTGTTTGGGAAATAATATTTTAGCTATATTTCAAGTTGGATTATTCTATACCTGAGAGAATAACTCCTTTGTTTGAAAATTTTCAATGAAAAATAAAATAAAATAAATTGATTTTTTTAAGTTAAAATGTTTAGTGTAATAGATTAAGTAAAATCACTATGAAACATTCAAATCTCCGTGAAGCTTTCACCTTAAACATTTTTAAAAGTTCTTTTTTTATATAAATACAATTTAAAAAAAATCTTAGTCATAAATGTATAAAAAAATTAAAAATACTAACAAAACCTTTTTTGATAAAACATTAGTATATTTAGCGGAATTAAAAGTTACAATTTTCATGACATATCTTAAGCTATTTATAAATAATGATTCTAAATAATTTCCTTTATCCGATTTCAATTTAATTATAAAAAATAAGCCATTTTAAATACAAATGGCATTATAGTGGATTTTTAAATAAGTTTTTTAATGTCTTCACTTGCTTGCTGGCCTACTTCAATGGATATCTTTCATTTGGTTTTATTTTAAATTTCTTCTGGCTTCCAGGCATGGATGTTCTGGCTTATGACAAAAAATACTTTTAAAAAAATCATTATTTTATTTAATTTAAAAGATTTTACGATGTTTTTTGATTTAATGTAATTTTTTCTCATTTTCCAAAGCAACAGTGAACGTAAGTTGTATTTTTATTTCGCGAAATACTTTGCTTTTGCTGCCACTGATTTTTACATAAAATATTCCAAATATATGGTATATATGCTATAGAATAATCAATATTTATCAATAGGTATCAGCGATGGATTTTCTAATTGCTGAAATATAAGCAAAACTATATTACCAATGAAATGTTAATTATATAGCTGATATTATGTATTTTTTTTTTCATTTTCAGAAATATATTTTGAAATTTTGATTTACTTGTTCATTTTTCATTTTAATTTGCTTTATTTAAGTGTATGAGCAAAACATAATATTTAAAAGAAATTAATCGCAAACGTATTAAAGTTAGCAAATTCTAAAATAAAAAGGAACTTTCATTTAATGAAAACCATGCATACTGGCTGTAAATATTTATTTATATTTGAACTTTTAATTAAAGAGGTAACATATAAACTTATATAAATATTAAAATTTATATTTTTAACTGTAATAATTAAACTCATTAAAATGATATATTATTAAATATTATACTTCACAAGATGTAGATTTATAAATATATCACTAAGAAAGGATTGCATCCCAGTTTTTTTTCGAAAGTTAAATATTTTTTTTTTTCATTATATAGCAAAAAGATTTTCTTAATAAATATCACCAAACATTATAGAAGTATTAATATACATTATACTTGTAACAGTTTTATATTAATAAATCTATTGAGCTAAATCCATGTGACGTCATAATGACGAAACTGAAATAACGTATTTACTACCAATTAATTCAATAATTCATGTGATGTCATAGTCACATGTTAATGCAATCACGTGTTCCAAGCCAATCAGTTCATGGGGTTTTTTTTGTTATTTTTTACATAAACTTTTAAAAAGCACACATACTTGTCAACAGTATTAACGCACTTGCGTATATAAACAAGATACACTTGATTTAAAAGCACACATTTAATGCAAGAATTTTATTTTTAATTTGGAAAAACTTTCGGAATTATTTAAATACTTGAACATATTTACTCAATGATCAAACTTGATCTAAATTTTACAAATAAGACAACCACCACAAGTGTAATGTCAGTTTTTAATTTAAAGGAGTACACGTGATTGCATGTATCATGTGACCATCATGAATTTAGCCCGTTAGTTGTAAAATAATGGGTATTGCGAAAATTACTACTTGCTCATTTTCGTAAAACTATTGTTAATTACAGGACAGTATTTATATTTACATAATTTTTTTACTATAAATTAAACAGTTACAATACTTTTCCCAAGCAATCATAACTAATTCGTTTCTGTGTTGTATCGCAAAGAGATCGGATACTCATTACATACCATTTTAGAAATAATTATGCGCGTGTTTTTGTTTATGCGAATACATATTTTCCCCACATTTTTGGTTAGTCTAAAAGATGATGCAATAACAATAGCTATAGTACGCATGTGTATGTTTTGTTTATTAAGTTTTTAATTCTGGAATTACATCTATATATATATATATATATATATATATATATATATATATATATATTATGAATTTTCTTTTGAAAAAAATTAGTAAGATGAAACACAAAAAAAACTCTTGCAATGACTCTATCCGTGTTCTACATTTATGTGCAATTTTAAATCTATTTCCCTGCTTTATATTTGTTGAATAGAATATTATTATGGATAATTTACCTAGCATTAAAATGTAAAAATGACATGTACTATGCATATTACAGTTGTTTTAATACATTGATACTTTATTCCGAGTGAATGATTGAAATGAATGCTAATTATCTGGTCTGTTTTAAAGGTTGTTTAAACTATACACGGATTATTATTATACTAAGAACTGTGTAAATAAATTGATTCAGAATAATATTTTAATCAAATTCGATTTCCATGAGCTCAAACTGTTTATAAACAATAAAAAAGCTAATAGTGTAAAATATTATATATAGTCCTTGTATTACTTACCTAACCTTTATATGCAATATTTAGGACACATTTTGATGAAAATATGTATGGTTATTTCCCACTCTCTCATTTTCATTACATTAACGTCAAAAAGAAGTGCATCCCATTCAACCTATTGACATTTGATGAAAAATATATTTTTTACAAGGGATTGTTCTCTGCAAAATGCATTTACATGTGTCTCAAAAAGAGGATATAGTATTAAGGGTTAATGACTATGTTCGGAACCTTCATTTTGAAAATCGTATAAATAAATATTTGGTTTTTGATATTTGGTACTATTTGGATAAGAATCTACATATAAAATTGTTTTAATAAGATTAGTATTAGAAAAAATCATTTAAAAGCAAGTTTATGTTTAAAAATGAAGAAAAAGTGACATTTTCCAATAATTCTCCTTCTCTAATAATAATATTATTCAGCCTATGTATAGCTATGACTTCTCTGCAGATCCTCGACTAAGAGTTTTGAAGACTACACGTTCTTTTTCAGAGTTAATTAAGTATTTAAAAATTCCAAGTCTGGTCTCTCTACATAATATATTCTTAACCCTATACAAGCAAACTAATAATTTTATAGAAGCATTTTCACACAAACGGAGAATGCTTAGAAAATATGTCATTCTCTTTATTTATTTCCAAAAAAATTTGCATATAAATGATTTGTTCTTAATTAATATTCGTAAAAACTCTGTTTGATGTGTATTCTCATCCAAAAGACACTAATTATATGAAAAAAAGGGTTCATTTATACGCTTCTTTAAAACAACGGTTTCGCACATTGTCAGTACTTTAAGAAATTTTTTAAAAAAATATTTTCTTAGGAATATATAAGAGGAAAACGAATATCTACGCATTTTTCATCAGGAATTTAAGGAAATAAATTTTTTGTAATCAATAAAAATCAAATGACAAAAAGAATTATATAATTTTAATTTAAAAGCTTGCTGACGGGAAATGAAACAACTTGTTAAATATAAATATTCAGAAAATGTTTACTCTAAGAACGGAAGGAAGAGGTTTATGTTATGTATATAGTATTTTCAAGGCACTGCAAGAAAACGCAAATATTATATAAAAGTCATGTAATATATTTTATTCTTGATCTATTTCCTATGGGTTTTATATTGTACCCTTCTCTCTTTTCAATCAATCTTTTCCGAATATTTTTTTCAAAAAGGGATTCCATTTCATGGAAGCCAGCTTCTAAAATAAAGTTCTACACATCCCTTAACTCCCCTGTTAAGAACCGATGTTGATATAGAAAACAAGTTTCTAAAATTTAAAGTACATGGCAAAGCATAATAAATGCTTTCTTTTAAGAAGCGCCTTCCCATATTGTTTAAATATTCGCTTCAAGCTAGTTTTACATCCCTCTTAAAGCAGGGGTGTAGTATGAAAAATAACACTCTCCCTGCGGCTTCCTACAACCCTTTTAAATATCATGCGGAAAAACATTATTCCATTGCAGAAATAAACCCATTTTGCATGCCATAATGCATATCCCCACCTACACTCGTTAGGAAACATCAGAATATGAGAGTAGCTTCACCCAATTTTAACCTACCATGGGCATGGATATGCTCATATATTTCAACCGTTTTTGCCTTTTTAGCAATTCAAGACATATTCTAAAAAAGGTGTACTTTCTATTTTACATTTCCCCAGCCTATTTATCAAAGGCAGTAGGGCATATATATTCTCTTTTCACCCCTTGTCTCTTTTCTCCTCTTTTTATTCCATACTCCTTATCTGACTTTAAAACCAGTATTACTCGGTATTCGTTTTGGAACCCCTCAAGCATTTAGGGGGTGCAGAATCATCCATTCTGCCAAATCTAGGTTTCCACTACATTCAGTATGCGTGTGGTATCATTTAGTAGTCTTTTTTCCCCTTTCAAAAAAGGATATATATATATATATATATATATATATATATATATATATATATATATATATATATATATATATATATATATATATATATATATATATATATATATATAAGAGACCGCCGTGAGAATCGAAAGGTTTTCCAGATACAAGTATGATAGAGTGACCTGAATTGAGACTTGTGTATTGAACTAAATTTATATATACCTTTTTTTCGCCGTTTTATCTTTCAATCCTGTTTTACATAAAAGTAGCTTAAAAGGAAACGTTCCACGAAAATCTATTTTCTGTGAGGCTTTTTATTATTTTTATTTTGAATAATCTTATACTCCGTTTCCTGTTCATTTCATTTTCTTTATCTCGCCTGAGGATTTTTTTTATGTATATTTACTTTATTTGTTCCCTGGCATTTAACTCCGGAGTATTCCTTGAATTTCAACACAGTGGTTTTCTCCAATTGCTATTCGTTTGGCGTTGAGAGATTTGTAGACCGATTTAAAAGCTCCAAATGAAGTGAAGTGAAAATACTATAAGAGTTTCTTTCCAACCATCGGGAGTTTGTAAGAAATTTCACTGTAAAGATTTTTCTAGGTTAAGAGCTTTTGCTTTTGTATCGATTCAATGGAAAGTAAGTTTAAATTTAAAGTTAAAAATTTTTCTGATGTATTTCTGATAGAATGAAGTGTATTTAATAAATAATTCTTCGAATATTTTATCAAAAATACGGTGTTAGTCTTACGATGTTTCACAATTTTGTTTTACAATAGTACTTAATTTTGCTTCGGATTTTTATTTAGTGTTAGTATTATAATGAATGTGGATTGTGACAAACAAAATAAAAAACCGAAATTAATTTTTTTTTAAATAAACATCGGGCAAAACTAGTATTTAATTTTAGCATTATTTACTTTTAAGTCATTAATACATTTACAATTTGGTTCAAAAATATGAATAAAAACAAAAACAACTAATTTTTTTTTTTACTTGTCATTATTTTTTTTAAAAAAAATCATCAAAATTATTCATATAGCTTTTGAATGGTTATTTATAAAAGTTAAGTATCAACTACACTGATAATTATTTTGCATTTAGTGAATTAACTTTTTAGTTCCATTATGCAATACAAAGCGATAAAACAATCATGCAAAGTTAAAATATGGTTAATCAGCAAAAATATTTTTAAAAAAATACATACATCAAATCTAATTTTTATATTTTGTTTGTTATATATATATAACAACCCAAATATGGAAGAGAGACAAAAAACAATAGAAATTATATTTACTTAACTTTTTAAAGCAGGGATTTTAATTAAACAAAGGCTGTGTATGTTTGCTCCCCTTAATAACATACCTAATTCCTTTGTTCATAAACGGGCAGGGGATTTTAATTTCTAAAGCCATATTAGAATTTCCAAAAAAAAAAAAATGTTCTTTATAATGTATAAAATTAGTATAAATCCTCCATAGTCAACATTGTAAATAAGTAATAATTTTTTTTTCTATATTTTACATCGAATCATTAATTTTTAATAGTATATAACATCATTTTTTAAAAAATTTTAAGTGTATAGTACAGTATATAGTACAAATACTTTAATTATTAATTTCGTGTAAAATCTTTTTTAAATTTAAATATCAAAATTTTTTTTAAAAAAAAGTAGTTAGTATAGTATTATACATTTAATGTATTTATACATGCAATATTTTTTTCGATTAAGTTTAAGAAACCCACAAAAACTAAGCATTGAAAATTTAAAAACTTACTTAAATAATAACAACGTTTACAAATCTTTTAAAAATGTACGAAATGTATTCACATTTATGTTTATTTCAAAATAAATTTGTTAAAATAATGTAGAACGTATCGTTAGATACATAAAAAGGAAGAGGGAAAAATAAAGAAAAAAAAAGTATTTTTGTAATTATTACTTGAACATTGAATATTAAAATTTTAACAATACATTTTTAAATTAATGATAAACTAAGTTTCCCTTTTCAGATTTACGTACTTTTCTCTGTAAATATATATTAACATTTATACGTAATATAATCACGTATGAATATGAATTATTTATGCTTATGCTTTGCTGTATAAATTATTTTATATTACACGTACATTTGAAAAATATAGAGTTTAGAACATACTGATGGCTAAACGAAAAATATTAAAAATTAAAAGTGTTAAGGCGAAAAGTTTTTATCAGTCATAAAATGGTAAATAAAATTTTGTACAAATATATTGAAAAGATTACATAAAAAGGACTTTTTAAACTTTTTTAGTTGTAAGTACTTTTTATTGTTATTGTTGGTAGCTAATGCATTTGTTTTTAATGGCCTGCCTTCCAGATACGCAATTTGGGTGAGGGAGGAGATACATGTCTGGACAGTGCAGCTAAAAGGGATGATTTCCATAAACCGATCGGCTTATGGCCTTGTCACAGCCAAGGGGGTAATCAGGTAAGTATAAACACTTTTTTAAAAAAATTAATAAGAATAGTTATTTTTTATTATTTTTCATTGCTCTATCTTTATGTATTTAACAGGAAAAATGACAATCCTGATCACGACATATCCTAAACTATTAGAACAAACGTCATTAAATTTGGCAAACCTGTTTCTTCTGTTGAGTAGAGATCCACTAAGAATTGATTTTATTAAAATCGATTTCCAAGAAGAGTTACGATAAAATTGTGGGAACTTTACAGATTTAAAAAAATATCCCATTTTTGAACTGTTAGGCTTATTATTTTGAAATTGGGTAACATGTTTCTTCAGCAGGAGTCACACGAGCGTTGTATACAAAAAATTCGGGTGTTTGAATTATTATAATTACAGACTTTAAATTTTGCAAGTGTGTGTCTTTTAATGAATAAAGATCGGATAAAAATGGAGTTTGAAAAAATCAATTCCAAGTGTAAGCTACAGGAGTGAAAATAATAAATATACTTTGGTTGTAAAAACTGAAGTCCTGTCCTTTTTAAATTAAGAAGCCTCTTATGTAAGAATGCTTAATGCTAGGACTTACATAATAATTTAAAAATAATGTAGTGTTTTAACAATGCCATGAGCTACCCATCGAAGCTGGGGTAATTACACTCATGAACAAAAAAATAGCGCACCAAGAAATAATTGGCATGAAGGTACATGTGGGAGAGATATGCAAATTATTAGAAATGCAGCGTGATTGCGCATTCCCTATAGCCGGTAGAGGGCGTTTAACGTCGTTCTCTGTAGAGTATAAAACAGGTAACCAAAGCTTGTTTGAGTGTGCTGAATCGTATACAAAGTAAGAGTTGAGGTAGACATGCCATTACGTCGTTTTCGAAGACAATATGAGCAGCTGTCGCAGTTTGAGAGGTGGAGAATCATCGGCATGATGGAAGCTGCCTGGTCATCTAGGCGAGTAGCTCGTCATTTAGGCCGCTCTGATTGTGTTGTGAAGAGCTGTTGGGACCAGTGGATCCGAGAGATGTCATTTACACGAAGACCAGGCTTAGGACGCCCTCGACAGACCAGTCGTCGAGAAGAACACCCCCATCGTAAGAAACGCACGCGTACACCCAACTGCTTTATCGGCCACCATCAAGTCACAGGTAGCACCATCACTAAAGACACACGTGTCTTCTCGAATCATACGAAGGCGCCTGGCTGAAGGACATTTGGGATCGCGGCGCCCATTACGTGTGCTGTCCTTGAAGCCCACCCATCGATGCCTCCGTTAGGAGTGGTTCCACGCACGAGTGAACTGGACTGCAGCGAAATGGAACCAGGTCGTCTTTAGTGACGAATCCAGATTCAATATCAGCAGTGATGAACATCGTGTTCGTGTGTGGAGACTCCGTTGTGAACGCCTCAATCCTGCCTTTGCTGTAAAGCGACACATCGCACCCGCAGCCGGTGTGATGGTGTGGGGTGCCATTGCCTACAGTACACGGTCACCCCTAGTATTGATCCGTGGCACCATGACAGCCCAGCGGTATGTCCATGACATTAGCAACCACATCTGCTTCCACTCATGTAACGGCTCCTTGGAGCAACATGGCAAGGGTGTCACGAGACTGTCTTCGCACTGTTACTATCCTTCCTTGGCCTGACCAATCCCCACATTTGTCTCCAATCGAGCATATCTGTGATCATTTGAGACGGTGAGTAGGGCATCCCACGAGTTTGAACGAACTAGAGGCAAGGTTACAGCAAATATGGAACGAAATGTCTCAAGACGTCATACAAAACTTTTATGCCTTAAAGCCCGATTGTATGGCATCGTGTTTTCGCGCTAGAGTGAGTTCATCAAGGTATTTAATCCTCCGTTTTTTGCTTTTTTGTCTGAAATATAAGTGATCATTTTTCTTGTACTTTAAAGTAGTCATTACGTATGTAAATTTTCGTTTCATTTTGACGACTCCTTCTTGGTGCGCTATTTTTTTTTTTGTCCATAGTGTTTTGTTATCGTATTTTTAAATAGGTACTCTGAACTTGTTCGGATGGCTTAAAAGTGACCAAATGAAAAACTAAAGTAAGCCATAAGACCTTACGAAATCAGTAAGAGGACGAAAGAATGTAGTACAAGAATAAATTAGGCTTTACAGTAAAAGATGTCATATTTTTAAAATCAGAATGCAATCAGTATTGAATTTTGCTAGCAACGTTTGTTCTCGAATATTTCCTTTAATTGAGCCTTGAGTATTTATATATATATATATATATATATATATATATTTGAAGATCTTTTTTGAGTTCTGGGCTATTTTGTAATGCATTTTTTTTCCTATTCAGTACTGGATGTTTAGCAAAGAGGGTGAAATAAAAAGAGACGAAGCTTGTCTAGATTATTCCGGGGGAGATGTCATCTTGTACCCATGTCACGGAGCAGGTGGAAACCAAATGTGGATTTATGATCCAAATGTAAGTGGATTCTTATGTTTTAATTTCATTAATTTTTTTATTTTATGCTCATGTAAAATGTAGGTTTCTCGCCAAATTGTGGCTATTTTGTACTAAGTTATGCTAGTAAGGTTAGCTGTCTAGTGTAGTAGACGTCTGATAACAAAGGCTGATATAAAACGATTCGTGCAACTCTACGGAAGAATTTATAGCTTTCGGATAATATGCTAACAAAATGAGATAACGGAGAGAGAGATGTTCTATTTTACTTTACTCTTTAACCCGAATAATAAATTTAATTTTTGGGTGGTAAAACTAAACGTCATTAGATCCCTCAAAGTTTGGTGAAATTCCTGTTTTAGAGGAGAGCGTAAAGTTTTTGTAGTTGTGATGTACATTAAACGTGTTTGAAAAGATTTTATCTCATATTTTTAATTCAGTTTAAATTTGGGAAGAAATTGTTTTAGAGAAATAAATTTTTGCGAAATTGAGCATGGTTTTATCTAGAGGAAGTAGATACGAAGGGTTATTCAAATGTGAAACTGAACTTATTTTTATTATTATTTGAACAATTTTAAGTACAAACACTGAATCACCTTCAAAAAGTACTCTACTCTATTGGTCTTATACAGCGTTTCTCAAACTGTGGGGCATTCCCCTAGGGGGCGTAATAACTCTACAAGGAGGGCACGAGGATATTAAAAAATCGAAAACAAAAGATTATTTTTTAAAAAAATTATTAATCTGCTGAAAGTAGACGAAACAAATATATTCTGGCATAATAAAAAAATAATAAAATACACATTTATACTAATATAATACACTTATAAGTGCATGAGTACTTCACAATGTGTTTTATAAGTGTAATTGAACAATATTAAGAGCACGTTTAATAATTAGCAGCGACTCCCTGGACTTGTCATATATACAATTATGTACAAAAATTAACATTTATCTTGATAAATTTTACGGTTTATAATTAATCCCTTAACTGCCGCGATTAAAAGTTATACGGTTCACTCCCCAATGCCACTGGTTTTTCATGTAGGCGCAAGTATGAGAGGGGGGGGTATAAAAGAAGAATAAAGAAGCAAATTCCTCTGAAATACGTAAATCCTTCGCAAACACTGTCAAGTTAATTTTATTGCATTACATAGTTTTTGGAATAATTCTATGGAAAGAAGTTCACAGAAAAGATGGTACTTCGAAAAGACGTATATATACGTCCAAACCAATTAATACATTGGCTGATTAAGACGTTTATATACGTCGGTGGGACTTAAGAGGTTAAAGTCGTTTTGTAGCTTTAGCGTCAAAGCATAGTATTACTGAATTCAATACATTGTTACTGTATGGAGAAAGGGGGGTGCGATGGAAATTATGACTGAGAATTGGGTCGCAAGAATCGAAAGTTTGAGAAGCACAGGTCTTATACAGTAATTTAATCATGTATCCCATTTTTAAAAATCTTATTTTAGTTCATCTTTCGTGATGCTTAGCAGCATGGCTTTTCGTCACCTTAGTTAGACCAGAAAAAGGCTTTCCTTTCATGTCTCTTTTCATTCGAGGAAACCCATGAAGCAAGTTCGGGTAAGGAACAAGATGTCAAATAATTTTTACCAAAGAATTGTCGTTCAGACTGGGCTGTAGAAGTTGGACATTGTCAAAATTCACAAAAATGAACTCCTAACAGCTTTATAAATTTTTTCAATGTTCCGTCAACAGTCCTTGATATCTTGACGTTTCTCTATTTTTTTCAAAATTTTCATGTGTTCGAGCCGGGGAAGGACGAATCATTAACATTTCATAATTTTTAAAACAGTAAAAGTCCTGAAGGGTTGAGTTTTCCCCATAGAATCGTCCTTGGACGCAGTTTAACATTTCTAGAGTTTCTGTTCCATTTGTACCGAGCAAAATTCAGAACTACACTTTCCACCAAAAACAGCTCATACAAAGGCTACAAACACCCACAATCACAAAGCGAAACTTGTCCCTACCTTCTTAATTGATGTTACTCGGCATATTGACTCAGAAATCTCAGCTCTGCGAGTTCCAAGTTGCAAAACAATTTACTACAAAAACTCTGCCCACCGAAATATTCGTTTAATTCCTTTTCAGTATCTCCTCGTGTCTGTTATATATGTTATAAGTCTAGTATCTGTTAATCTAAGTGACTCGACAATACATATACAAAAACAAACAAAAAAATAACATTTTATTCACAAAAATAACAACGTTCTATTGGATTTATTAAGCTATGTCTTTTTCACTTCATATACTGGGTGGGCCTTCAACTGGATATCGTAATTTCCACCGAATAGTAAAAACGTTTTAATAGATATTTCCCAGCTTTTGAGCTCCCAATTTTCACGGTGTCAATCTTTCACTGCCAGCAGCCTTTCGCTGAAAAGTATTCTACTCTAGATCGCAGTTCTCTGACCTTGCTGACTCCTTGTGGCTGGTCTTCCAGCAGCTTATCCTGTCACAGGTTTTCTATCTCTGGAATCTCATACCCGTTCCTGTCACCTTCCGAACTCTTTTTAAATTTCCAGAGCGGGCCTCTTCACGCATCCATGAAGTCCTGTTTGGTAAGGAGACGGATCTGCACACGACGTTTTCCATTTTGGTACCAACCACAATTGGTTTTTCATGACAAAAATATGTACAGAATATCATCCTGCTGTTGGCGTGCAACTTAAATCTTATCAAGGGTCTATAAATCGACCTGACACTTAGGCACAATGGTTTATATTTATTTTTTACAACAGCCGACACTCCTTTCCTTTCATGTGTAGCCAGGTCACATGTTACCGAGAACGAAAGAATGGACAGCTGTGTCCCTTCCATGTTCGCTGTGAAGAAATGCCATCAGGTGAATGTATTCATCTTTGGTAGTTGGAGAAAAAAAAAGTGGGAAACAGTCAAAGTGTCGACTCCACAACTGTTTTGCCTCAGGGTGTCAGAGAAGGTTGTATATTTTACTTTCTCTTCTGGATGTCAAAAATGAAGATAACAGTAACGAAAATAAGTTGATATTCGGGTGCATGGCGTCAAGCGGCACTTGGCGCGATAAGGGAATTACACCAAGCAGCGCCTGTTGTTGCTGGAATGGACTCCGAGATGGCGGCCTAACGGTAATTTAATGATACACAATACTTTTATAGAATTTTTTTGAAATACTTTGAAATGTATTTCAAATGAAGGATATAGGAAGAGATTGAGAACAATCTAGATCAATCAATAAATAATAAATATAAATATAATTTAATAAAAGTAACATATACTTATATACAGTATATAATAATCTTATAATATAATTTAATAGTAATTATATATGATATTCATACAAAGTGATTTAATAATAATTATTATATATAATCATACAGTATATATTAATATTAATTATAAAAAAGAAATCATCGTATTGTAATAAAATAAAAATAATGCATAAGAATATTTTTATAACATAATAATTATAAATATAAAAAATAATTATAAATAACTAGTATATGATTATTGCATATAGTAATGATTATATTTTTATTTGCATTATTAATAAAATAATTACGTAAGATATATTAAAATTAATCAGGGATATCAATTAAAAAGTACTGAAACCTTGCAATGTTCTAAAAACTGTAAATTCTTTCAACAAATTTCAACGAACAAGAAAAGTTTAAAAAAGCATTTTTAAAATTCAAAATAAACGATTTATAGTGTTAATTAAATTGCAACACTCATTCTTTTTTGTAAAAAAAATATCCTTTAACTCAGCCACATTAGAAATATCCATATTCTAAAATAGCACAAAATAAAAAACACAGGTCTACTTTCTATGATCAGATATAAAGCACATATAAAAATGATAGTTAGAATGCATTTAAAATCTTATGCATTTTAGTACTGACCTATAGAAATGTTTACTTTGCGTAGGTTCAAGGCAGACGTACTTAAATAAAACAACAGCATGTTTTAAGCATTGCTAGATAATAAAACTGTTTTATAAAGAGTTTTTTTTCGAGGTACAGAAGTTTAAGTTGGCATTACTTTCCAAGATGGCGACCGATTTAACAGCTGTCAAGTGATTTATTCTCAGTTTGGTTTGGCAATTCATCATGAATAGACTCACGCCTGAACAACGCTTTCAAATTGTGCAATTTTATTTCGAAAATAATGGTCGATTTTCAAAAGCGAATTTTGTTTAGCGATGAAGCACAGTTCTGGTTGAATGGCTACGTCAACAAAAAAAAAAAACTACCACATTTGGAGTGAAGCTAATCCGCAAGTGTATGTCGAAACACCGTTACATCCAGAAAAACTGACTGTTTGGTGCGCTTTATGGGCTGGTGGAATCCTTCTTCAAAAACGATGAAGGCCACAACGTTACAGTCGATGGTGATCGGTATAGAGCCATGATTACTAACTTTTTCATTCCTGAATTGAACAATCATGATATCCAGGAGCTGGGGTTCCAACAAGACGGCGTAACATGTCACACAGCTTTTGTCACAATCGATGTATTGAAAGACACGTTTGGTGACCGCCTAATTTCACGTTTTGGACCTGTGAATTGGCCTCCAAGATCTTGTGATTTAACACCGCTAGACTATTTTCTGTGGGGCTATGTAAAGTCATTGGACTATGCGGATAAGCCACAAACGCTTGAAAATTTGGAAGACAACATTCGCCGTGTTATGGCCTATATACGGCCACAAATGTTGGAAAAAGTCATCGAAAATTGGACGTCCAGATTGGACTACATCCGAACCAGCCGTGGCAGTCCTATGCCAGAAATCATATTTAAAATGTAATGCCACAAGATTATCTTTCGAATAAAAAAAATTCATGTCAATCGAATAATACATCGTTATTTTATTGCAATTTAAAGTTCTATACCTCTAAAAAAATACCCTTTACAAGGCAGACGTACTTAAATAAAACAACAGCATGTTTTATGCATTGCTAGATAATAAAACTCTTTTATATAAACATGTAAAAATCATAGCTTTCTTTAGTAAAAATTAGTAGCGTATGCGTGATACATAAGAAATAATTGTGCAAAATATATTCTGAAAAATAACTTCTAATATAAATAAAATAACTTGTTTTGGTTAAGAAACACACACTGTTGGCTTTCCTGATTTAATTTACAACTAATTTTAAATACAAGCTAGAATGTCATTTCATTAGGTTGAAGTATATGACACGTTGGATTTTTTTTTTACATGTGAATTTTTTTCTCTCTTTTCTTTATGATTTTATTTATGGCATAACCTTGTTTACAGTCGTACTATATGTTGCTACAGTTGCAGCTTAATGATGAAAGTATTCACAAAAATTATTGTTACCTTTTAATTTCGTAAGTATATGAATCTAAACAATGTTCGTGTAATATTTTTATACAAGATAAGCTTGGTATTAATGCTGCAAAATCTGCACGCTGTATAAACCAGGCATTTGTGGAGAATACTGCGTCTGGAGTAATCTCCCCATTTTTTAAAAGTGTATCGTCGGTTTTAAAAAATTAGAGAGAGAGAGAGAGTCTGGTTATTTTTCCTTACAAAATGAACCATGTGGAAGACCCAAAACATCTGTAAAACAAGTGATAGAAAAAAAAATTAAGTCAATTCCTACTTAGATCAATAAAGAAAAACTTTATTTTAGCTAATTTTTATTAAATAGTTAAGATTTATATAAATATGTATATACATATGACAGAATCACAGCTTTAAGTAGTAATTATTTTTTATTAATTATCATTAAAGTATTGTATTTTCATCCAAAACAATCGTGTATATAAAATTTTAGTTCTACGAATGCTTTAAAACGTGAGAAAAAAAAACGTTTCAAGTTTTGACAGAAGTCGTCAAAAGGGTCGCTAAGTCGCCAAAAATGATGCCAACGTGGCTGAATTTGTAATTCTTTAAATAATTAATTTTAATCAATTAATTATAATTAAATTATTGTATTGTTATCCAAAATAATCATGTATATAAAATTCCACCTCAATTGAGCGCATTAAAATGTATTTTATTAACGATTGACAATTCCAAGTTAAATAAAGAAATAGAGAGTGTGAGCTAATAGTACGAATTGAAAAATGATGTTCTGTAAGCATGGGTGGAGACGAATCCAACTGTGTCTATTATATTGCTAGTACATGATGAAATGCATGAAAAATTGAATACTATCCGCCAATCACTCCTCCACGACAACTCTCCACCTCATACGTCATACGAAACAAACACGAAATAAAATGAATCAAAATATTAAATTTTGTAACACCCAGCTTATTAACCGGATCTTTCTTCTACATATTTTAATTTTTTAAAAAAAAACAGCTTTAGAGAAGTTTTTATAAGCTAAACAATACAAAAACAATGGCAGTTCTAAAAATTCCATATCGCAGTGTATTGATTCTAAAGATAAGAATTTCCTTAAAATATATAATCTGTGCAATAAAATCTCGTTAGGACAGATGCATTGAAGTCAATAAAGCCTGCTTCAGTTGATTAAAATGTTTCAGAAAAATATATTTAGTTTTATAAATTCTTTTAAGAATCTGACCTTTCATACGCACCAATGTAATATCGAAGACATTTGCCATGCAGTTCAATTTCTATTCATGCATTCCAAAAGTTGTCTCTAAAATATTGTAAATCCTAGATTGTAACTCCTAACAAAGCTTAATTTGCAATCAACTAAATAAAGCTTAAGAACAAATCTCTCTAGTGGGGAGTAATAAGTTAATAGCTTTTCTACTTGAAATTTAAAGTTATAAAATAACATTTTTCTTTCTTTCTAGCTGCATACTATCCAACAAGCCAGCAGCAGAAGATGTATGGAACTAGCTGCAGACAAACAGTCAGTTTTAATGGCCCCATGCAATGGCAGTGACAGACAAAAATGGCTCGTTCAAAATTACGATCACACTAAATTGATAAAATCTGCTTCTTAGTCAATATTCAAATTATCTACCTACTCATCTGGCATCACATCACCAATCGTCATTGAAAACCCTCATCACAAATAAGGAGCTACAACCATATATTGAAATTGAACACACGGTCTAATTGCCAAAGACTTTGCAATCGAAAGGTTGCAAAACTAATTGTTCCTGACAAGGCTGACCAAGTCATCCTCTGAAAGTTTAAAGATCATCCTCTGTTTAAATAAAGGACGAAAAACTGGCTCACTGCAAAATTTTCCTAAATAATTTTTATCGAAGTCGGATTTTTTTTTTTTTTGTAAATTTGAAAGACTGGTCGAAACAGCAAGCTGTCTTTGCTCCAAAAGCACCACAATCAAATGTTCTTTAACAAAACAAAAACTTCGAGTGAATTCTAATTAGAGTATTAGTTAATTATTCTAGTCTGTTAATAACAAAAAGTGCCTTAAAATATATTCAGATGATGTCAATAATGGTAATTACATCTAAATTGCAAATCGTTATAAAAATGAATCCTTTATCTCTTTCAGACTAAAAACGAACATCTTCTAAACATTCCATTGGATCTGGTATAGTTGACATTATTTATTGGTAATTTAACTGGATAGATTTGGCAACACCCTTAATTGTCAACAAGTAGCGGGTGTTAAAAATCCAATTTATTCAGTGATATTATTATCTTGTATTTCGTGAGTTATTTTTAAGGTTGGAAAGGGTCTAAAGTGTGAGAACATGGGATAAAGATAGATTGAGTTTTGTTTTTTGTAAAATGGAACTTGGAATTAAAATTTGTTATTTTTTTACACTGCAATTTGCTGTGATCTCATTACGTAAATTAATAGAATTTAACAATATATTAATTTATATGTCTATTTAAAGTATGCTAAGGTATTTATTTATTGAAAAGGTTTAAGTTTATTTATTTATAAATGGTGATATATTTTTTGTTGTGATCGTAGCATAATTCAAATTTGAAATTATTATATATTTTATTTATTTCGCCCTATGCTACAGCTTTAAATATAATTATTTGTGTATAATAAGTATTATTTAAAATATGATCTCATTTCTCAGTAAGTTATATGTGGAATAATCAAGTAGAGCTGTGTGGATATTAATTAAAAAAATTAGTTATATATAATAATAATTTGATTGCGTTGTATTTTACTGTGTTATTGAAATATTTAAGAAAATACAAGAAAACAAAAAAAAAAAATCCAGTATTATTATCCAGTAGTATTATCCAATCCACATTTTCTCTAACTATCACGATTTCATGTCAATAAATTTAAAAATGCCATACATTTGTAATTAAAAATAATTATATTAATATTAAAACTCAATCATTTATGTTATCAATACTTTAGTATTTATAACACACATAAAGTAATTCATAATATTCATGTGCTTTATTTATGTACTTCGTTTTGTTTTAGGGTGTGGAATTTATTTTGGAATCATGATGACAAAAATAGGAAATATTAGTTTAATAATTTTTTCATATTTGAATTATTAATTTTGTATATGATATTTCAGCTGAAACTGTTATATTGAATAAATAATATAATTCTAATTTTTTACCATTCAATATTTATTTCTTGCATAATTTATTTATGCTCTAATATTCAGATTTATGAATTAAAAGTGCAAAGGTACAATGAGGATTTCTGTAGATGTTGTCTAATTTGAATTATTCTCTGAAATACTTTTTCCACGTTTTGTGTTTTAACCATGTTTATTACAACATAAGAAAATTATGATGAATACTTTGCAATATGCAATGATGATTTAAAAATATGTCAATGAAATATGTATTATTAAATTTTTTTAATACTAAGAAGATTATTTATAAAAAAGCAATAAATACTATGTCATTGTAGGTAAAAGGTAATGCAAAATCATCTTCGAAACACTTGAAACATTCTGCATTAAAATTTTATATAATAGGAAATAACTATATATATATATATATATATATATATATATATATATATATATATATATATATATATATATATATATATATATATATATATATGATTATTACAACATTTGTATATTGAATTTAAGTTAAATTAAACTATTTTCTTTTCTTAAAGCTCAAGCATTTTTGTGGGTTTGTTTTTCCATACAAATTGAAGGTTTTACTGTGTATTACAGTGTTGTGTGCGATTATAAACATACAATAAAATGAAATATGTTTATAATTTTATATTTACTAGTACTCCTTTTTGTAAGTTGTATGGCAGTGCTTATCATGGTTTGTAAACAAATTCTGTATTAATTGCTGTTTATTTTATTTACAAGTTAAATTTCCTATGAAAAGCAAATACATTTAGAAAAACAATGTATTTTTAAATTGATTAAAAATATGAATATTTCTAATGACATGTTTTATTCAAAATTACTATTAAAAAAGGTTAGGAAAGTAGTTGGAATATGTATTTAAAAACAAATGCTTTTAAAAATTGTATTATTTTATTAGTTGGATTTTTTTCATCTTTAGTTGAAAATATAATAATTTTTACTCAATATTTACTACAAATTTATTTTCATTGACAAGAGTTTTTAAAATACATATTAGTAAGATATTAAATATTACATTAAAATATTTTGAAATGTCGTAATGAGCTGTATATTGTATAAATAAATCGATTATAAATGAAATTTCAAACGAATATTTTAAACTAAAATCTATTCTTTACAGTTTCCAAGTATAAGGAAAAACCATTTAAGACTTTCTCGTACCCCCCAGTTCTTAAAATGTAAAGTATATATTTTACCTTACAAAATAGTACATGAACAATAAAAAATTATGTATTCTGAATAGTGAATTAATTTGAATTGTTTTGTGCTTTTTATAAATTCTCTCAAAACATTGTAGGTAAATTAATTAGTTAAAATTTATGTATATATGTATAGAGACACATATAAAGAAACATGTAATTACATTGCTTTAAAAAGGTATATATTTAAATCAGTAAATTCAACTATTCATTATTTAAAAGGATGTATGATACAGTTTATAAGAATCTTTGATCATATTAATCTTTTTTTAACTTATATTAATTTTTTTAAAATTCTAATAAACTTTTCTTAATTTAGATTAATATATATAAATTTTAAAAAAGGATTAATCTTTTTTTAAATTTATTAATTTTTTTTAAAAAATTATATTTATCTTTTTTAATTTATATTAAATATTTCTACAAATATTTTTTGCTTTCTATGAATATGCAGTACGTAAAATAGTTTTTTGTGCTCAAAATATTGCAAAAAGCTGTGTAATCATTTAATTATTTTAAAAAATTTAAAAATACACGAAACGTTTTTTTTATAATACTGCGGCACCACCAACAAAAAAAATACTTGCATTGAATTCCAGTTACAAGTATACCTCAAACTAAATATCACTAAATTCAATATATAATTTGTGATAACATGGTTGAGACTCATAAATTACTTTTTTAGTAATCCTTATTAAAAGATTCATGATAAATGTGTAAATTCTAATTTAAACTATGTTTAGAAAAATAAACGTTACTTTGATTTAAAAATGAATGCCACCTTTTGCCACATGTATTAATAGTAATAGTTGGAAAAAGTATCAAAATATTTGGCAAAATAAGAAGAAAACCTTACAATTTGAAATGAAGAAAAATTGGATATACTTTTTAAAAAAAATGTTAGAGCTTTCAAATTCATTAAAGATTCATTAGATTTCAATTTCATTAAAACATTACATAAATATTTCCAAAATAGGAAACACAAGTCATGACCCTATTTTTTTTTCTCGAACATCTAAAATTTCTAGAGTAACCACTGCCATACAACAGAAGGACCTTCAGTATCCATGTTGTTTTAAATACTCTTACATGTGACTAATTTAATTCAAGTACTAGGACTGCTTCGTGACTATACTGTAGAGTGAAAAAAATACTGAGAACTATCTTTGCACATCCCACTCAACTGCCAATGACATGTAGAGGTCTCCAGTTAGGAGTATAACAGTGCCTTACCACCATAGAAGTAAATTAGTCGAATGAATTTGCAAGAAAAATAAAGATTTATTGCTATGTCTTAGTCTCGTTCTTTCTGTTTGTATTTTCATTGTAAGAAAATAACATTAGAACAATTTTTTTTCTAAATTTTGAAACCAAACTCTGGTTAATATAGGAATGATCTTGTAATCATTGTATCAGATTATATGAATGAAAATCAAATAATACTTTGAGGAATTAAAAAAATGGTATTCAAAGAATAGTAAAATATGTCCGCAAGAAGCAATTTAAATATGTAAGTTCTGGTAAATGTCTGAAATAAAAAAAAGAACTTGAGGGTGAAAGAAGAAAGAACTATTAAGAAAAAAAATACTTATTGTGATAGGTCGAAATGCTCAACACCTTCACTAAGGGGGGGAGGAAAACTCACGTTTTTACAAAGCAATATAAATTACAAAAAAATATAAGAATAACCTTTTGTTTCACAATAATCAAATGCTGAGACATGAAATTATTTAAAAAAAGACCCAAAAACTCGCTAATGATTGCTGCGATATCCGTAAATACACTGAAATATTCGCTACATAACAGTTATTTACTATTACAGCAATAACATTGAAAATATTTTAAAAATTCGAAAAAAGCGCGTAAAATCAGCAGGGTTACCGCAATGAAAAATACTGAATAAAAACAACCATATGCGTTTTAATCATAGCATATCCATTCTTTGAAAAATTGTAATGGAAAAAAGACGGAAATAAATGATAAAAATTTGGGTGAAATGATTTAATATTATCGCCCTAAATTGGCGAAAAGCTAACTATCTTGCAGATAAATCTGTTGCAAATTGATTTGATTCGATTTATTATTAACATCGTCCCATAAAACAACGCGAGGGCTATTGGTCACAAATCTCATTGTTTTAATCCGTGGTCAAATGTCGAGGATGACTGGATCCCCAATCTCCGAACTTTTACAAGATGTTAACATGGGAAACTACATTGGTCTTCAAAATTAAGAGAATTTTCATATTTAAACGATTATTTCTAGAACTAGACAGATTTTAATAAAATTTAGTATGGATATTTGTTTGATATAATGCAAAAAATAATTATTCAGCAGCTATAATACACACTTATAATCATGCGTAACTTTCAGTGGAATTAGAAGACATAAAACAGCGGTTGCAGAATAGAGCATTCAATATCGTTATAGGAGGTAGGGTCCCTTCTTACAGATATACAAGTGTCGCTCCGTGATTTTATACTGGGAAAAAATTTATGGGTTTTTGTAGCAATTAATACCACTCACATCAAAGCATTTCTGTTTTCAGGCCTTGGATTGTTCTCGGAGGGGGTACCCAATAGCTTTCCCAGACATGTTGTATAGGTCTGGAGATTTGACCGACCAATCAATTTGGCGAAAATCCTCACTTTCCAGAAATTTGTTGACCAGAAAAACTCTATGAGGAATCGTGCTGTCATCCATTAATATAAAATCAGGACCACCTGCATACGTGAAAAGGCAAACATAGGGTTCTAAATTCTCATCCCTACTTCACAGCCATCACAGAGAACTTTGAAAGACATGGAGGTCTGTTCGGCCACTACCAATTTAATGCCTGCTCAGGCCATCGAGCCTGTGCTGCGGTAACACTCGAATATTCATACATTGTAGGGCAGGTACCAGATCCATGGTTCTTTTCATATGAAAGCATGGCAACTCTCACTGGTTAGGGTGCACCGGGACTCATCGATGAAAATAACTGTTGCCATTCTTGCTCCATTTTCCATGATCTCTGCACCATTTTAACTCCTGTTCCTGTTCGCAAAACTGAGAGGAAAGCAAACAACAAGTCCTCTTACAGGCAGCTTTTTATCATTAAGTCTTCTGGATACAGCTACCTCTGAAACTCAGTCTATTTTACAACTCTCGTGAGAGATGAGAAGCTGTAACATCCCTGTTATGCTTTGCTTTAATAGACAAAGAGCAATCTTTGGCCACCATGTAGCTTGGAAGACCTCACCCAGGCTTTCTCTCGACGAATCCTGAAAATTTTCCCGTAAGTAAAACTCTACGTGATGCTTTAATTTGAATTATCTACAAACCTTAATTTTAGTTTAGCCTTCTTCTAGCCTACACATAATTCATCCTCTTGTTCCATCATCTAAGAATCTGTGTTTACTCATTTTTGTTGTTTGAATTTTAATTTAACCGATTTGCTGCAAATTAACTGAAGAAATTTTGCGAGATATGATAGCGCCAAAAATTCGGATTTGTGACATGATGTTTTAAATCTTGTTACTCTATTAACAGGTATAACCTACGTATTCGAAACACGAGATATGCATCTCTCCTTCGAAGTAGTACTTTTACATTTCGTTCAAATCTTTTCATAAAACTTGAGAAAATATGCATATTTTCTTAATTTTGAACACCAGTGTAGATTTGTGACAAATCTAACTTGCATCCATTCTTCTACACGATGGATCTTCTATAACATCAGAATTCAAACCTGGGACTTGATAACATCATTTAGTAGTTCATGACCATGACCACCAAGCTACCACTGTCATTCCTAATTCTTAACCCAGTGTTTCTCAAACTGTGGGGCATGCCCCCCTGGGGGGCGCGGTAACCCTGCGAGGAGGGCGCGAGCATATTGAAAATAAAAGGTATTAAAAATAACTTTTTGGAATGAAGGAAAACAAAATGCTTTCTGACATAATAAAAAATACACATTTACACTGATATAATTTATTTTTTTCATCTGGTGATCATCAAAAATAAAAGATTCCATTTCAAACGCTCATTAGCCATCTTTGATACTATAACCAAATTAAAAAAATAATTTGTTTGCTTTGCTGTAATCCCCCGATGAGAGATTTTTTTTTTATATTGCGTCTCTTTTAACCTAAAATATTACTTTACCTGACCTTCGAACTTACTGGTATGGTTATCTCCGGCGTTTTTTTTTAGGGAAGTTGTAAATAATATATTTCTGTTTAGCCTTTTTCAACGTGAAAGAGTTTTATGATAGATGGATAAGCATATTGATCACTTTGAAAAATTATTTGGCCAAGATTTATTTTTCAGTATTTTGAAACATATAATGCATAATGAAAAACGTTTCACAAAATTATTGCTTAGAACACATGCTACACTGTCCCCATGAACAATTTTGTGGTTTGATTGCTGTGTTATACGACTTATTATGGTATATAAATATAAATGAGCAGAATATTAAAAAAAAATGTGGGTATGTGATTCCTATTGAAAGAAGCTAAAACTGATCAAACTATTGAAGAACCTATTGAAATAATGCATATTAATCAAGATAGCGAAAGTAAATATCAGAAAAGCGTTAGACATGAAATAGTTGAGTTGATTTGAAATTTTCAAATGCTGCCTAAAGACTACGAATAAAACTATGAAGCCATAATGTAAGCACTTCGCCTTGTCAAAAAGACACAAGGAAGAAAAAGTTCAAAATGCTCTATTTGTAGATCATCAAACTACAGCAAAACTACAAAAAAGTTAACAAAATATGACAGTTTTGCTGCGGAAAATAACATTCCTGTGTTAGTGAAGTGTCTGTGATTTACGTCCTTTATTAAGGACACGCACATTTGGAATATTTTCCTTAGTTTTATTGGATTTTTTCTCAAATTTTCAAAGAAAAAATGAAAGTATACTTACCTACTTTCTAAAATGAAAGTAGGTAAGTATATTTTCTCTTAATTAAATTATTCACTGGAATTGTGATTTTTATCGTGTACAGTAAAAATAATTATAAAATAAATTATAGTTTTAAAACAATCTAAAAAACACGCTTTTATAGTGAATCGAACTAAAAAGTTAAAAAAAAATAAAAATATGTATTACTTAAAAGTAACATATACAAAATGTAATACTTATCTTGTTAATTTGTACGGTTTATAATTCTGATCGTATTGCAGTTTTAGCACCCAAAGTGCATTATTATTGTATTGAATACATTATTATTTTTAGGGGGGCGCGATAAAAATTATGATTGAAAATTGGGTCGCCAGTAGTGAAAGTTTGAGAACCACTGGTGTAGAGTACTGATACAATTATAAGCATATTATATCAGTGTAAAAGTTTATTTTTGATTATGTCATAATGTATCTTGTTTTGAGTTTTTCGGTAAATCAATAATTTTTTAAAAATAATCTTGTATTTTTGAATTTTTGATGCGATAGTGGCCCCCATGTAGGGTCATCAAGGTCCCGCAAGAGGGCATGTCTCACAATTTGAGAATCGCTGAGTTACATGTATTAGTAAAAAATTAGGTTTGATGTGTGTGTGTAGTAAAATTCAATAATAACTTTCACTCACTCTCTCTCTCTTTCTCACACGCACACACACACAGTATTTAATTTTTTTCAGTGCGCAATCTGGAAATGTACAAAATTCTGCATAATGAGCCAGCAATAGATTATTATAGATATTCATGCAACACACTTTATAAGTAGTACTGATTTTAAAGGGGACAAATTTGAAAGAATTTATTTCATTGATCTACATATTGCATTCCAAAGCATAATGCACAGATTTAATATTGCATGGAGTATTTTATTTAAAACAGGTCGAGTATAGGAATTACAAAGTAATTTCAATTTAGTGCAATATTAAAACTGATCTCGAAATGTGCCAAGCTTGAAGGATTAGGATAAAAGTTTAAAGATTTAAAAAAACAACAACAAAAAAAGGTGGAATTTCAGTGGTTTTAAAATTTTGAATGATTTAGTTATTACACATCCTTTTCTTGATTTGTAATAATCGATGTAACTTACGAATTGATTTGTAAAAATCGTTTAATTTTCTTATGTTGCTCAATTTTATTTTCATCCAATAAAAACTGAGAATAACTCAACAAATCGATGAAATATTTTTAAAAAAATAATGCTAAATATTAGAGTCCCACTAATCCGAACTAATTGGGACCGAGCCCTGTTGGAATTAGAGAAAAATCGGATTAGGCAGCGTTTCTCAAACTGTGGGGTGCGCCCTCTGAAGGGGCGCGATAACCCTGCGAAGGGGGCGCGAGCATATTGAAAATAAAAGGCTAAAAAATAGTTTTTGTTTGAAGTAAAAGAAAATGCTTTCTGACATAATAAAAAATACACATTTACACTGAAAAATTTATATATATTATATGGTGATCATCAAAAATAAAAGATTCCACTTCAAGCGTTAATTAGCTATCTTTGATACTATAACCAAATAAAAAAAAACAAATTTTGTTTGCTTTTCCCACGATGAGAGATTTTTTTATTCCGTTTCTTTTAACCCCTAAAATACTACTTTTGATTATCATATATTTGACCTTCAAACTTACTGGTATGTTTCACTTCGTCTCTTTTTCTTTAAGGAAAGTTGTAAATAATATTTTTCTGTTCCTTTTGTTCCCATGTGAATGAGTTTTATGATATATGGATAAGCATATTGAGCACTTTGAAGGATTATTTGAACCAAGATGTATTTTTATGAGTAACCTGAAACACATAATGCGTAATGAAATACGTTTTACACAATTATTTTTTAGAACTGACATTGAAAGTAGATATGTATATTTTCTCTTTGTTAAATTATTCACTGGAATTGTGATTTTTATCGTGTAAAGTTAAAATAATCATAAAATAAATTATAGTTTAAAAACAAACTAAAAGAAACCCGCTTTTATAGTGAATCGAACTAAAAAGTAAAAAAAAATAATAATAATGTATATTACTTAAAAGTAACATATAAAAAATTTAATACTTATCTCGTTAATTTGTACTGGTTATAATTATGATCGTATTATAGATTTAGCGCCAAAAAGAGCATTATTATTGCAGTCAATACATTATTATTTGGGGGGAGCGATAAAAATTAGGATTGATAATTGGATTGCCAGTAGTGAAAGTTCGAGAACCACTGCCATATAATGACATCATGAGACGTATTAAGCGTCTGATGTGTCAAAAATTAAAAGGTAAGAAATTAAGTATTCCAGTACACTGCAATTAAAACTGCGCTACACAATGACTGTGATTGGTATATGGAATTCGATATGGGGGCTGTATTAAGCATTAGCGGAAGGGCAGTCACCTAGACCTCTCGATATCTGTTTTTAAAAATGAGTCATCCAGTCAAAGGGCAGCTGCTGAATGACACGTTTTGTGCAATGTTATTGTTCGTGCACTTGCCCTTTATTTTGTGAATCCTCGTGTGTGGTTTCTTTACATGTCTGTGCTTTTAATCATCCTGGCAAGCAAACGTCAACATAACTCGTATACATAAAAATAAAAACTGGATGTTTTGAAAAACATTGACAAGAAATTAAAGAAAAATAAAGACATTTAAAACATAAGCGCGTGGAAAACGATGGTAGGGAGTACCACTTATTCTCTCTCTCTATATATAAATTAGTTCCTTCCTTAGTGGAAGATTTAAATGAGTGAGTGAATATTAACGTCGCATTATTCAGGTACTCGAGAGGTGGAAGATTTCAGTGAGTGAGTGAGTGAATATTAACGTCGCACTGTGTTCAGCTACACGAGGGCTTTTGGCGACGGACCACGTGGAAGATTTCAGATAAGCATAACAAACGTAGAAGATCATCAACATCAACTACTCATTTTAGTATGTGAACGAAAAAAAGGACGATCGTAGGTTCTGTACAAAAAAGCTAAGTGCGTAAGGAAGACAAGAGAATATTGTGAAAAATGTGAAAGACACCCTTATATAGGTACATTAGCAATTGTTTTTAAATTAAAAAATATTAAAATTAAATACTATAATACATAAAATAAATCTAAAATGTTGAATTCTTCCAATGTAAATTTTTTTTATTCATTTCCTTAAAAATAATTTCAAGTTTTCATTCCAAATCATTGAAAATAAATCAAGTACAAATACTTAAAATACCGAGCGAGAGTCATATTAAGGTCAAATTATACAGTTGCAAGAGGACTATTGGCGATGGACCCTATAATTTTGAATAATGGTTAAGTGGATGTTCGAGACTCGACATATTTCACGTGTATCGGCTTCAATAACACGGTGGGTTTTCAGCAGCACTAGGCTCGAATTCATGATAGGCCAGCCATGACTTCTTGACCTTGATCATTCGACTACCACGGTGAGTTAAAAGATCAAAAAGGCCCACTTCGCAGAAGGACTACATTTCTTAAATATAACATTCGCGCGCATCAGGCACCCTATATTACCACGTCTTACATCATGGCAAACTTTTCGAAAATAAATTTCCCGGACATAACATTAGCTATTTTTTCATGTATTTCATTGAACGTTAATAATTAAAACTGATCCCGCTATGCTTTTAAAATAAACGACAATATTATTTTTAAATTAAATATAATATCAACAGAATTTTGGAGATAATTAGGATTGAATATCATAAAATTAACAGAAAAAACTTTGATAGTAAAAATCATCCAGATACCCTTAAATAACTCTTTGCTTCTTCGGCAAAAGGAACATATTTTCTCCTCTATCAGATTAAAACCACTCCTTGAAGAATTAATAGTTATTGATTTCACGGCAGTTAAAAATTATGTGGGCAATTAGAAAGACTTATAAATGTCCTTAGCGGTTATTTTTTTAAATATGCATCGTTTGGCAGTAAATTCCCGAAATTATTGCAATTATGTAACAGATGCCTTAATTTCGAATTCTTACTTACAAGCAATTTGTTTCTTTATTTTTAATTGCTTCAAATCTCAAGGTAAAGAGAAAAAAAGTTTTTCAAATAGGTTTAGAGAACTGAGAGAGAGAAAATTAGAGAAAATTATATCCACATTCAATTAAACATTAAAATTTTGCAAACTAAACTATTTTGAAATAAAGTTATTTACTCAAAACCCTCCTTTTTTGGTTTTATTATTTTGTGGGAAAATGTCAAACTTTCGTTATAAAAAGCGGGGAAATGCATTGTTGCGCAGTATCATTGTTTCGTAATCTATTGGTTTATTAAATTATATGCCTGTGTTTTAAAAATCTTACAATACTTTTTTTTGTTGCAATCAACAATAGAGTAAAATGTAACTGTGTTATAATTTTAAATAGAATAAATTCTTTATTGTTCCGAATCATTATTTCTGTTGCTTTCTGAAAGTAAACAGGGCTTTGGGAGATATTTGATTATTTCTGCGAAATATTAAGTTATTTGCGATATTTATAAGGCAAATGGCTATTTTTGTATTCATAATTGTGGTAGGGCTAATTACATGCCTTTTGATATGGTGCATAAGCCGACTGATAAAATTTCACCAAGGTTTCCTTGCAAATCTTTTGGCCATCCATCAGCATTTAGTTCTTCTTTTGGATAATTTTAGAAAGCGTTTCCCAATAACCTCGGCGAAAATAGAAAGTAAAATCAGATCGGATACTTCACCCAATGCCTTCAATTTTCCAATTTCAAGCCAAACTTTTATCAGACATCATCGAAAAAAATATTTGTTAGTAAGAAAAAACTTAAAATTTTATCCTACACTCACCACTGTTACCGAAGAAGACGAAACTTTCGAACCAATTTACAATGCAGCTCAAAACACGGATAACATCATTACTCACACGCCTGCCACTCAACACTTAATTTCTCAACGAGCAAACTCAGCAATCTGCACAAAGCAAACTTCTGTACAACAACAGCCCGAAAATATTCCAACACCAGAACCAATTCCTAACATTACCTTTGACGAAAACTTTACTAACATGTCTTTCCTCGTGCCCAGTTTCATAGTTCCACCAGTCATTACGCCAACCAATATCAATCACCCATTCGCGGTACAGTTTTGTAAATATATGGCAGAAAAACGAAAACAAAAATCTCTTCCATTCCTTAAGCGGAAGTTCAAGTCCATCAAAAAGAAATTTTTGAAAAAAATAATCCATAGATGAAACAAATCAATTCTTAAAAATAAAAACTAAGCTGTTTTCAAGAAATAAAATTTCTCTCGCAAGGACGGAGATGACTGCTAACAAAGCGTAAATATAGGCCAAGACTCCATCGCTTTTAAATCAAGACAATTTCTGATTTACAGCAACGAATACTGTCTACGCTACTGTCGGTTAATATTGTCTTATATTGGAGATACTATGGTGGCACAAATATATGCGGAATAGCATGCGGCGGTCGATTGTACTCTTCTTCAACCACAGTGTACCAAATACTATTTTACCAACAACATAATGCCAGCTCACACGTATTACCGCGCAAGTCCTGCAAACAGCTAAGGGCTACGGTAGTCCAGTGGTCAAGGTATTGGATCATGGCAGGCATGCCATGTATTCGAGCCCAGTACCACTAAAGACCCGCTGTGTACGGCAGCAATGAACGTTAAGTCTGTCGAGAGCTGAAACGTCCTCCCGTTGGTGTGGTGTGGTGTGGTTGTTAGGAAAGGAGGTGCCAGCTCAGGTGTCGTCCAAGTAACTTGACCATGGTTCAAGATTACGTGGTCCGTCGCCAAAAGTCCTCGTGTAGCTGAACAGTGCAACGTTAATGTTCACTCACTCACCCTACAAAAAGCTCAGATGCGTCCACGGACTTCAAATGTTCCTGATCAAACAACTGTTAAGCACGTCCAGAAAGTCCGAACATTTGCCGTGATCATTGGATGAGACGTAGCTAGTGATAGAAAGCACAAAGGCTTGTTATTCCTCAAGATACAATTCGCAAGCTCATTTGTTCCCCGACGCTCCGCTGTTTGTATCAACGCCTGGAGTTGAACTAAGACCAACTGATTTCCGGGTGTTGTCACTTCAGTGTCATATCTTTAGAAATAAATATCATATTGCTCAATGCTGGTTCTCTTTTTTTATCGACTTTCATCTCTTCCTTCCTATAGTAACACTTTCACATATAGATACACAGTACAATTGACGTGCCAATATATATTTTAAATTTTGATATTGCGCCACTTTAATACTTAAATTTTAGGAATAACTTTTTTTTTTACATAAGCAGATAGATTTAATCAGAGCAGAGTAAATCGGTATATGGGGGGGGTGATTTAAAATTTGGAGACCCATAACTCAAACAGTATTTTTATCGTATTCTATTTTTCACTAAACAACTACCAACAGATTTTAATTTTTTTTTATTTGACGGTACGACAGTTATAATTTTTAATATCTTTTTTTACATCTTACAAACTGAATGAGTTATTTTGATGCCTTTTATTACTTTACTCATTTGATTGTAAAGATATTCACATTTGATCGTAATTGTAACCATAATACAGCGTTTCTCAAACTATGGGGCGCGCCCCCTTGAGGGGCGCGATAACTCTACAAGAGGGGCGCGAGCATACTGAAAAGTTGAAAACTAAAGATTATTCAAAACATTGTTAATTTACTGAAAGTAAGCAAACAAAATACTTTCTAACATAATAAAATATAAAATACACATTTATAATACACTTATCAAAGTATCTGTACTGCCCAATGTATTTTATTATTAGTTTAACAATACAAAGTTAAGAACATATTTGATAATTACCAGTGACCCCATGGGCTTGTAGTAATACTTCCCTTGATGAGTGATTACCTTGATTACCTTCGGAGAGTGTACGCACGCACGGGACCGGGCGGTTTTCCCTGCTAAGCCTAATTTCCTTTAAAAATTCATATAAAGTTTCAAATGCAATCTCCCAAATACTCTAAAACGTACAATTTACAATCTTTGAGAATATCTGAAGATACAGTACAAACATTTTCGCAATATTTGAAAAATCTTTTGCTATGTTTAAAGAAAATGTTTTCAATTTAATAAAAAAAAGTGCTCTTTTCGCCATGATGATTAAAATAAAATAAACGCAAAACTTACAAAATACCATATGGCAGATCCCCCAAATCACTCACAAAAACATGTCGTGACTTAACTGATACAAATGTTTTAAGCAACAGCTAATATCGTTTTTTATTTGGAATTAATTGTTATAACGCGCGTATAGTCTTCTAAATATTATGTTTTCTATTTTATGGTTATGTAACTCTGTACCAAAAATAATGGTTTGTTCTTACTAAATTAAAAATGAGTTAGTAAGAACAAACGACTCTTTTTCGTTAGAAATGAGTCATCGCTTTTGTTCTAGTAAGGTCTGCTTTTTTGTCTTTGAATATAAAAAAATATTGTTTTAAGAACAAACCATAAATAAAATAATACTGAAACTATTACTATGAATGTCTGATTCTCAATAAAGTAATAAACTTTCTCTATATTTTTCCAACTTAGTCGAAATATAAACATAAATCTAGCGCACAATGAATAATGAACCTTTAAACGCGCAATTCTCGGAAAAGAGCTAATCATGTGTGTGTGTACAATTCTTTACATTCATAAATATCTCAGATCTAATTTTAAAAATCTCGGAGCCGAAAGCACATATTGAAATTCAATGTTTTCTGAAACATTATTCGAATAAAAAACGGACTTTAACCGCAATCTAGTGCTTGTAAAAATTAATATAAAACAGTTCCAAACTCAAATCACACCAGCGTGATCATGGATCTCAGAGGAAGGGAAGTGAAATCACATGTATGAAACCGTGGGCCTTGGAGAGAGAAACGCGTGACCACATATCTGATCATGGCCCTGAACGGGTTAAGGACATCATTAGTTTTAGGAAAGCATTAATGTGAGAGGTTTTTCTATTTAAGAAATACTAAGATAATAAATTCAATTTAAAATAAATTAGTTCAAAATTCATTCAATTATTACTATCTCAGAGATAGTTTTCTCTCTCTCTCTCTGTATATATATATATGTATATATTGTTCAAATTTCAATTATTAATAAAATATTTTCTATTTATCTCCATTCAAGTTCAAATACATTTTTAACAATTTATAGTGGGTGACATTTGATGTAAATACAATTTTTCAAACATTTTGATTCAAGATTTAAATTAAAAAATGAATAAATAGTAACAAAAAAAACCAAAAATAATAGCCCGACAGTATATATAAACAGGAAAATCACTCGCTGTGTCCCTCTAGCGCAATGGTTAGCGCGTTGGACTTCTAATCCAAAGTTCGTGCGTTCAAAACCAACCTCGAATGGCCTAATTTCTGAGAATGTGTGATTTCTTTTTTACTATACTATTTTATAAGAATAACTTAATGTAATAAATGAATAAACAGTAACAAACAAACAGACAAAAAATAGTCCAACATCCTATACAGAAAGGAAAATCGCTTTCCATTTTGCCACTTAATAGTGTGATTCTGTCCTATGTGTATATAAATATTTATATTTATATAATTGTAACTATTTCATAAAAAGTAACTAAAAAGAAAATTTTTTTGCTGACCCTAAGTAGGAATTGACTTAATTTTTTTATATATTACTTGTGTTTATAATATAACTATATCGATTTATAGTATAAAAATATATATAACTGCCATCGGATATGTTAAACAAGAAATACAAATATTTCCAGGTACAAGAATGTTTTTTGTTTTTGTTGCGTTGTTTTTGAACGTTCTACCAGGAAGTGTTATGGGTTGGAAAAATTAAACAAGAACACAGAAACATTGAACATTTTAAACTTCCATCGTAATTAATTAATAATATATTTTAATAAAAAAAGGACTTTGAACACAAAGAAATCGCAAATTATTTCCTAAGACCAAATGTAATCGAAACGAAGAACCATGGGATAATTCCAACAGAAATAATAATTAAATGTTTGAAAGCTCACCTAGAAATTTAACCAGCATAGCCATTATCCAACAACTTTGCTAAATATTTCATGATAACGTATGACTATATACAGTCCGACCTTATTAATTCGTTACATGGAAAATTCGTTACATAGATGTTTAACTTTCAATTTTCTTTACAAACCAGATAACAGACATTTTAAACTCAAAAAAATTTTGTATAGAAAAAGAAAGGAATTATTCACACATTTTTTGTAAATTAATATACATCTATTTTATATATTTTATCCATAAAAAAAGAAAGTAAGAATAATTGCAAGGGAAGTTTCTTGGCCTCATTTATACACTTCCTGAAGAACTACATTTTTTTCTCTGAGGCTCAAGCACTTACATTTTGACATTTTCGAAATAAGCAATACGACTGATCAACACTTCAAATGAACGGAGACTAGTTCAAAGACACGGGGACACGAGACGACTCCAAAGGGGATATAGAAGATTTTCCCTGTGAACTGGACAATGGGGGTTGAAAGTTGCACTTCTTGAATGAAACGCACAGAATTCTATTGCTGTCGGCGAGTTAGGTCCCTCATAAAACTAGTTCAAGTTTTATGACCAACATAAAATGTGTTAAAAGAGAGAATAACTTGAAATGTCCAGAAATACTTTAAAAATAGGGAGAACATATATTGAATCACAAGAGGTGAAGTTCGTTATATAAAAAATGGTCTTCGCTATTTGGAGGTTATTTTACGAAGAAAATCGTGAAATGTTCTTGGTTCCAGGAAAAAGTTCGCTGTATAGAAAAATAAGAATGATAGAGGTTCGTAATATGAAGGTTCGACTGCATTTTTTATAATTATTGACATCTTAGCATTACAATTTCGATTGTATTGCAAAAACATATCTATGTAGCCCCCCATCTCTTAATTTAAGGACATGATTTGAATTTCTAAAACGCACTATGCCTTTTACGCCTTTGAAACTTTAACCCTTGGGAATCAATTTTTGCAAAACCCATTCTTAGCAGAACTTTACTAAATAAAAAAAAAATGGTTTTCAAAATTTCAAGTCTTTATGTCTAATAATTCAAAAACGCGAGAGAAATTTCACCTATAACAGTCTCACAATCTTATCACAACTTTTATCTATAACAATTGATTAGAGAAAACCCGTTTATAGTGGATTTCTACTCAACAAAGAAATCAAGCTTAACAAATTTCAAGTCTATATGTGTAATATATAGTTAGGATTTTTTTTTTACTTACTACCCCTCATCCTTGGGAGTTGATTTCCACAAAACCCGTCTTAAACATTGTCAGATCAAAACTTGACGCCAATTGCATTAATTGATTTCCACACTTGAGTTTTTACACTATTGACTCTATATCATATCATCTGGCAACATTATGCATTCCCTCATGAGCTCTTCCTTAAATACGGGAGTTTTATAAGAAATGTTTTTGAAGGGAAATATGCTTTCGGATCTTTTTAGATATCAACAAAGCTGCTTACCAAATTTTGAGAACGATATGATAAATGGTATGGATTTGTATAAATCTCAAATGAGTATACAAACATATAACGCAACTACATATTGTTCTTTTTTTATATAAAAAACGGTTAGGGCTTGGGAGAACCATTTTTTTGTTTATGGAACTTTCCCCTTCGAATTAACTAAATCAATTTTCATCGAGGAAATTATTTCTATGTGAGGTCGCAACAAACAGAAACAAAATTCTTTTAATATATTTAATTGTTTTCAACTGACTGGAATATAATTTGTACTTCAATCTCTTTGTAATAACACGATTTTACGACATTTAGATTCTTTTTTTCTTTTTTGAAATTTTCAATAATTTTGAGCAAGGGATTTTCTATCTGCATCGACCAAGAACTTGCAGCCACGCGAACTTACTTCCAGAACCTTACTTTCTATTAATATATTTCTACTCATTTTAAAATGTTTTAAATCAAATTAAAATGAAGTGTTAACAAAAAAATATCTATGTATTGGAAAAATAATTTGAACAATTGGTAAACCATTTTGCCTTCAAGCTGTGTGTATCAGGTCCTTTTCGGAATAATTTTACAACATCCCCTTTTACTCGAAACAAAGAACAAGAATTCGTAGTAAACAAACTGGTCTGAAATTCTATTTTTTCTTTGTAATCACCGATCCTGTCAGGGACTTACCTTCTTTAGATAAATATGAGGGATTTATGACCCAGAGTGAACCTTTCTTTACCCAAAGGAATTTACCACGCATGGAAAACAACCACCTCTCTCTATGCCATCACAGCAATCTGCCAATATTTTAACCTCTTATAAGGCCATTTTTTCCTATTAGCGTTCCGTTAAAATATGCTGGGGATTAAGATTTTTTTAAAAGAAATTCTTATCTAGCGTATTACTTGCAATCAATTTTATTTTTAAAAACCTTTTTTTGAAGGAAAGTATGTTTCATATCCATCCAATAGGAGTTATTTAAAGTTTAGACATCGTATGTTTGGCGCATTGCTATTTATATAGCACCGCATGACATTTATAAAATATAAATTGTAAATACTAAAATGTAATACAGGAATTATATATTAGCCATATTTCGTATACAAAAATTTAAGAAGAATGCCCATTACTTTCCATGAAACTTCAGAAAATAGGCGAGTGAAGCATTGCAAGCAGTACAAACGACCTTACTCTTATGAGCTTTGTCAGAGCCCAAGCAACAACGTCTATGGGTTTTTTTCCCCCTTGTAAAAGTTTCATACGGTCATCAGCTGTAGTCAATCGTATTATCTGCAACAGTTTCCTTACATCTCAGACACTTACACTTTTGCCATTGCGAGTTGAAAATTTAAAATTCGTGCTAGCAGCATGATTTAACGCCTTAACGATCGCATAATTTTAAAGAAAACGGTCGTAAAAGTGCCTATTTCTTATTCAAGAAAATTATATAAAACTAAGTTTATGTTAAAAAAACATTATTTCTAAATTCTGGGTAAGTTTTAAGCTTGAAATACAAAAAATAAGTTTTTTTAAAGAAATGCCAACATTTAGGGTTATGACTAAATGTTGGTTTTCTAGCCAAAAGAGAGAAAAAGTTACAAAAAACATGTTTTAAACATTAAAGGAGAATTTTACTACACTTCTGCAATATAAAAACGCATTAGTAATTTTTCAGTGTAAGATAAATTTCAATGCATGAGATAAAAAGGTCAATATCACAGATAACATTACAAATCCATCATCACTGCTTTCAGGTTCACTAACGAACTTTCACAACAATCAGTTATTTCAGAATCCCTCTTACATCTATCTCTTTATACTTAAAATAGAATCCGATTAACTTCAAAACTAATTCCATAATGTATACAATATTAATATATATATATATATATATATATATACTGTATATATATATGAATCCCCAGCCCCACAAGTGTCAATTGGGGTAAACTTCCTACCAGGACAACTCAACCCACCTCCTGTATAGGAACTTTGACTTCGACTTTCGCTGGACTTAAAAAAGACACGTGTTCTAAAGACTCACTCGCTGCTGATCAACGCTGCAAGAGCTCTCGTTTTTGTCATGGCTTGGAGAGAGAGAGAGAGAGAGAGTGCAGACTTCTTTACTGAATATTGAAATAAAATATAATAGGATAAACGGCATTTCTCCCGTCAATCCAAGAATTTCTCCAAAACATGTTATATATATCACAGAACGCAAACCCCATCTATTCAGGAAGAGCGGAACTAAGTAACTGAACTAAGACTACAAAAAATATTGATATTAAAATAAAAATTGATTTATCGGGGCGAGCGGATGAATATTGTAACGACGAATGTACACAGCTCACCCGGTGTTGAGTGATTCCTGTATTACTTGGCGAGTGGATGATTACTGTAGTATTGAGAAGACAGTTTGGAAAGTTAATCCAGTTTATTAACATCTTGAAACAAATAGGCATATTACTTGGACGACACTACACATAACAAAGACAACAAACAAACATACAACGCGTGGCAGCCGGCTGGCTTCATATATTCACAGAACGAAGAGAGCGGGCTTTCTACAGAGTCTTACTATTTATATTCAGCAGGACATCAAGTGAGATGAGGAGGTGGATGGATGTACTTCAACAGCCCCCTTTTGGCGGGTAGCCAATTAAAATAATCACACGGTTCTCCTGAAGACCTGGACATTAAATAGTTCATGAGCTATTACAGATTAAATTATTGGAGTTATTGCATATATACATAAATGTGTGTATGTGCGTTTGATTGTGCTAACATCTAGTTTAAAATAAAATAACTATCTGTAAACATGCTACTAATAACTTGATAATGCCATCTGGTGAGAAATAAACATGATTCTGAACATAAGAAACATACAGTTTTAATCTTTTTAGCGCGCTATTTTAGAACACTTAAGCCCAGAAATACCACGGGCACCAGAAATAGAGATGGAAATTTCATCCCCCGTGATTTTGACGGGAACGAGAAGTACAGGATTAAAGGTAGTAATATAGATCCCCATAGACATTTAAAAGTTAAATTGGTGGTAAGTATACTTTCCAAGCCTTATAGGGGTTTAAATACCCTCGCCTAGTCAACTAAAATTTATTTTTTATCCTTTACCACAAACAGACATTTTGAACAAGTACTTGTATTACCTGTATGATGGAAATAAATTTTAACAAGTTTCGTAATATTGAAAAATATGCCTCTTGTATTGACAAAATCAACAGAACAAAAAACATATATATTGCCAAATCACTATAGTTTCACTTATCGTATTAGGGAATTTCACTAACGAAAGAGAGTTTTCATCTAATACAACACAATAACCAATACAACATACCTATAAAAAAAAATTGACAATAGATAACTCATAACACCCTATCGGATCCATCCATTAAAAAACTATGTTGTTCTAGAAGGAAAAGGTATAATTTAAATAAATGCTACTTCAGCCACCTCTATGTATTGTTTTGTCTATATTGATGTTACCATTCAGGAAATCCAAGTTAAGTTTGTAATTTTTCTATTATACATTGTGAAATAGTTATTTCACTTAGTTGTTCATGACTGAATTTTCGTCATTAAAAGGAATCGTCCATAGGCAAGTCTGGTTAAGTCTGTGCATAGGCATGGTTAAGTCTGGGAACCACAGCTCTAAATTTCGCTATACTGATTAATACAGAAATTCTTTTCTAATTATCGTATTAGAATTTCTGCAAATGAAATATAGTGGTTACTTTTTTCGGTGTTTACGCGATGGGTTAAGCGAGGTAGAACAAACCCACAGTAATGTTGAGTTGTGAGAGTGGTTCGCGAAGGCTAACACAAATTTAAATTTTGGAAAGATTATAGTAAATACTAATTTTTTATAATTTTGTTGAAAGGTGGTTGTCTCAGACAAAACAAAAAACATCAAAATTTATTTTAAATTCCCTTAATTAAATTACAATGGAAGATTATAATGTAGACGACACTTTTTCATTGTTGCGTTTTCCAAAGGAAGTGCATTCGTGAGACTCTGGAGTTTGAGGGTGCGCGTCTTAAAATACCGGGAAGAAAACAATGAACTTTTTTATAGTGAGTGCTTGCTTCTCAAGAATGAAGATTTAATTATTTATTCAACACCCTGCTTGGTTTCTTCAGCATTTGACGCCAAGCCTCCCAGTATGAACTGATGACATCATCAGTCAATCCATTCTAGCATGGCTGTAAAGCGGGCAGGCCTTGTTAACAGTCAGGTGAAGCCAGTGGAGGTATACTCCCAAAAAGTCATGTCCGGTGGTTAGGCGAAAGCGGGTGACAGCCTCCACTCTCTCCAGGTGCCTCTGGATTGAACCATAGCAGCCACAGTTTCCTTGGGTTTTCAAGGCTTTAGGTGTTTTGGATCACGGCAGTATATTTGTCAATGTATGTGGAATAAATACTCTTTGTGCTCTTCTGAAAATCAAGGGGACTTCCGGAAGAGACGACTATACTTCCTGCTTGGCTTTTTGATTGATTCTCTTATTGCAGGGGATCCCAACATGACTTGGGACCATCTGTAAGGCCACAGTCCCGCCATATGAGATAAGCTCCGCAATTTTAGCTCGGCACTGAATTGTGTTAAGGCAGTCAGTTGGTGTGTTACTGCCTGAAGCTAAAACTGCAGCTTGGGAGTCTATGGAGAAGGCAACTTTTGCAGAAGCTAGACCAGCAGCTAGTAACTGCGCTGTAGCTTCGCAGACAGCCAAAACCTCACCATCGTAGCTGGTGGCGATTTTTTTCACAGTCAATGAGTCCTCCGGTGCCGACTGAATGATGCTACGTCGGCACCGTTTGTTTCTGGCTGGTATGAACCTTTAATGTAGATATGGAGCCACCCTTTCACTGGATGTCTTTGTTCGATCGTTTCCAGAGAGCAGGATTTTAGTTCTTCAGGAATGACGTCAGCCTTATTAGATATCATGTTTATTAGGTTGAGCCGTTTAGATAGAAATGAGTTGCGACTGAGGAGTAGAACTATATAGGAGCACAGCGAGTCATTAGCAGAGGAAGTTGCCATTCCTTCATAAGAAGGGAACTAGTTTAATATCCAAGGTAATGGCCCCAAACGCTGCTTGGCACGATAAAGATCCCTCCAAGCAGCGCTTTTTGTTGCTGGAATGGAATCTAATATGGCGGCCAACGGTAATTGAATGATACACAATAAGTTTAAAGAATTCTTTGAATATCTTGAAATGCATTTCAAATGAAGGATATAGGAAGAAATTGAGAATAACGACGATCAGTAGCACACAGGAATTTTTCAAGGGGATGGTCCGGGGTCGAATGTTCACCATTCTTGTAACATGCTCTTTTTGATTTTGTCGATTTTCGGGAACAAAACACAGTAAAAAACTAATTATTGAATAAATAATTAGCATTAATTAATAAAACTAATCATTAATAACAAATATTTAATTAATTTTTTCGTACTATATACTTAGACTTATAATCAATCGGAAAAAAAATCGAGTGCTTTGGGGGGAGGGTCCGGACTCCCAGGACCTTCCCCTTGTGTGAACCACTGAACACGATCAATCAATAAACTATGAATATTAATATAATGTAATAAAAAGCAACATGTGCTAATAATAGTATTATATAAGCAGCATATAATAAACTTATAATATAATAATCTCATAATTATATATAATACTCATATAGTATGATTTAATAACAATTATTATATATAATAATCATATAATATAATGTAATCGTAATTATATATAATATTCATATAGTATGATTTAATAACAATTATTATATATAATAATCATATAATTTAATGTAATCGTAATTATATATAATATCATTTAATAGTAATTATAAAATATAATAAGCATCATATTGTAAAAAAATAAAAATAACGCATAAGAATACTCGTATTACATAATTATAAATAAATAACATAAGAATAGCTATAAATAAATAACAAAAATAGTTAAAAATCAATAACATATTATAGAATATTTATAAAAATATTAAAAGAAATAATTATAAATAACGAATATTATATAATTATTACATATAGTAATAATTGCAATTTTATATTACATTACTAAATAAATAATTACATAATACACGTTAAAATTAATGAATATCAAATACAAATCACTGAAAGCTTGCAATATGAAACTTGCAATGAATTTCATCGAGCGAAGAACGTAAAAAAAATTTTTTTAATGTAAAATAAATCGAAAATAAACGATTTATAGCGATAATTAAAAGTACAAGACTTATTCTTTTAAGAATAACATATTCTAGTACTCACTCATATTAGAAATATCCGTATTCTAAAATAGCACGAAATAAAACAGAAGACGGAAACAATAGAACAATTACAGTGAAACTGGCTAAACTTTTTAAAAAATTGAATTAAAATTGTCTGAAATTAATAGGGTTACCACGGGAAAAAAACCCAATATAAGTTATTTCTAATATACGTTAACCCCATGGCAACCACATCGATAGACGATAAAAATATCAAGATAACCATATTGTAATGTTATCGCCTATCTTGACGAACATAAACAACAACTTGGCGCCATTGCTCCGGATATCAAGCTAGCACCATAAGCTCCGTATGTGTAAGAGAAGTTTAAGTCTTGAGAATGAAGAGGCTTTGAGATTTAGGTTTTCTTACTCCCCCCCCCCTCATACTATAAGACATTTAAACAATTTAACATAATGAATACAAGGAAAAGATAGTCTTTTTCCAACCCTAATGTACACCTATAAATCTATCCTAATTTATTAGCATCTTCGAGAACTAATCCTGATGTAGATGACTCAATTAAAAATCTACAAATTGAAAAACCACATTAAGAAAGTACTGACTGTTTAACAATGATTTAGAATTAAATTTTTCTAGTTGCACATTTTTATTTTATACCAAAGCTAATTGATTGAAAAACTGAAAAGAAAATTTTAACAATAAGACATAAGTTTGTACTTTTGTGTCTCTTACTTTTTTATTGTTATGTTATTTTTAAATTCCCACTACTTAGATTTGCATAATATAAGCACTACTTGCCTAAAAATGTCATAATAAACCTATAATAACATTTTTTCACCCTTTCACACACACACACATATTCTTCTGTTCGTTGAAAAAGTTTAAAGTGACACACATAACATATATATATAGAGAGAGAGAGAGAGAGAGAGAGAGTGACAACGGCCAGATTGAGTTAAATATACATTTATTAAGGGGAATTATTTACAAGGGAGGGCTAAAAGTTAGTAAAAAGTAATCGAAACATCATTAGATCGTTGGATTCCACGAGGCGTTTCGTTCCAGCGCCCTCGTCATCGTCTCATCGCCGTCGCTTCTCTCGGTCGTCTTTCGCGCAATCGTTCTATTCCAGTCTCGTTTACTCGTTATCCTCGAACCGCCTTGTCAGATAGGTGGCGCTCTCTTGGCATTACGTCATTAATGAATATAGGAGGGATACGATATGTGCACATCCATTCCTACATCGGCCATCATGACCAAGCATGCGTCCTCTTATGTAAAATACAGTGTATTTCAAAATTTCATGAAATAAAACTGAAAAGCTAGAGGAAATAAACTTACAAATAAAACAATTATTAAAACAGACAAATATGTATCAGAAAATCAAAACTAATAATAAAGAATAAAAAAATAGGTATACAGATGGAAAGAAGACAAACAATACAAAGCAATCTTGAGTATGGTGATAATGTCGAAAAAAATGTTAAAGTAAAAGTTTGCGTTCGTAATGTAACATTCATTTGTTAGGCCATGGTTTCAAGTATTCGGCACAAGTACTTGTTTTGGTTGGGACATCAAAATTTCCACATTTTTCGACGTTGTAGGTATCGTTAGGTTTTACTTGTGTTATTTTATATGGACCGATAAATTTATTGCAGAGTTTTGTCCAGGTCCTTGTTGCGTTTTTTTAATAGCAACTAAGTCCTTAACACTGTATAAATAAGGAGATTTTCGTCGAAGATTATAAGACTTTTTGTTTTCATTTTGCACTTTAAGAATTTGCGTTTTTTGCCGCTTTACGTAGGAGTTCTCTGTTTTCATTAAATTCGAGTTGTAGTTGTTCGTCGATTAATTGTTGAATGCGCAAATCAGTCTTGTTATTGATTTGTGTTCCAAAACCCAAAAAGGAGTGGTGTTAATGCTTCGTTGGAATGTTGAGTTTAAGACTTCTTGTAGTGAAGGAACATGTTTGAACCATTTCGTGGGATCGTCTTCTGACATCTTAGATAAGACAGGAATAATTGTTCGATTAATGCGTTCTACTTGACCATTAGCACGTGGCAAACCTGTAGTAATATGGTGAAGTGTAATTTTTTGTTCCGAACAATATGTGGAATTCGTCAGAAGTGAAAGTAGTTCCACGATCAGTGATAAGAAAACGAGGATTTCCAAATGTAGTTTTTTGAATGTCTAATTTTTTATTACCTCAGAAGTAGATGTAGTTTTTGTGGGGTATAACCAAACAAATTTAGTGAAAGAGTCAATGACAGCTAAAATGAATTTGTAGTTTTTACTTGTTGCTAAAGGACCAAGATGATCGATATGGTATGTATTTAGTGGTATATCATCTTTGACAAGAGGATGGAGAAATCCTTCTTGTTTACCAGACTTTTTATTTTTCAATATACATGTTACACAATTAGAAATATATTTTTCAATTTTGGATTGAAGTTGCGGTATAAAATATTTATTTTTTATATGTTCTAGAGTTCTTTTAACTGAAAAATGTCCTTTGTCGTGAGCATTTTTGATAAAGTGATGCTGCATCTCGTCGGGAAAAACAAGGACTTCGGCACCGTCAATAAATTTATATAGTATATTATTTTTAATACAGTAGTTATCATATGGACTCTTTTGAAGAAGAGCTTTTATGGAAAGAATGTGTGAGTCCAGCTCTTGAGATTCTTTTATCCTATGCACAATAGAATCATTACACTGGTTTGTTAAAACCCGTATTCTACTTAAAGCGTCGACATGGGCCATTTGTGAGCCAGAGCGATGTAAAATGGTGTAATCATAATCTTGTAAATTCAGGGCCCAACGCGCGATTCATGTGTTTAGATCTTTCTTACTCATAGTTTTTGTAAATGCATTACAATCAGTAATTATTTTGAAAGGCATTCCTAAAATGTACACTTTAAATTTTTTGAGAGCTTCTATGATTGCTAAAACTTCGAGTTCGTAGCTGGTATATTTTCTCTCCGTTTCGGACGTTTTTCTAGACATGTAATATATAGGATGTAAGGAATTATCATCGGGGAATCTTTGTAATAAAACAGCAGCAAGTCCGTCGATTGATGCATCAGTATGTATTTCGGTTTCACAATTTTGTCGATATATACCTAAGACAGGTTTCTGACAGAGCAAACGTTTTAACTCGTCAAAAGAAGCTTTTTGTTTTACATCAAAATTGAAAGGAGTATCTTTACGTAAAAGATCACTAAGTGGCTTAGCAATTACAGAATAAGCAGGGATAAATTTACGAAAATATCCAGTGAGACCTAAAAAACGTTGAACTTCTTTAGTTGTTTTTGGCTCGGGGTAATTGACAACTGATTTAGTTTTAGAAGGGGAAGGAAAAAGTTTATTATTTTCAATAATATGGCCTAAAAATTCAATTTTCCTATGCAGAAATTGACATTTATCAAAAATTTATTTCCAATCCGTAATCACTGGACACTTGAAGAACTTTTGAGTCTCTCAATAGCCTCAGATTCATTTTTAGCAAGGATAACTATATCATCCATGTAAGGGAGAACAATTCCTTGAACAACTAAGTTACGAAAAACTGTATTGATAAAACGTTGAAACGTTGAAGGGCATGTAGAGAGTCCGAAAGGCATTTTAAGGAACTGAAATTGACCATTTTGTGTTACAAAGGAGGTATATGGGCGACTCTGTTTGTTAACAGGCACATGGAAAAAACCATTACGTAAATCAATGGTACTGAAAACTCTAGTATCCTGAAGTTTATCTAAAATATCCTCAATGAGGGGCAGAGGATAGTGATCCTTAACTAACACACGATTTAATTTTCGAAAATCAATGCAGACTCGTGGACTGCCGTCTTTTTTTTGCGGACTACTAGGACTTGGCTAGCATAAGCAGATGAACATGGTTCAATAACACCATTTTGTATCCATTCATCTATTTGTTTATCTACTATATCACGTTCAGTAAAAGGTAACCGTCTTGGAGAATGATAAATTGGTTTGTCGTCCGTCACGGTAATGCTTAACTCAATATCCGTCGTTTTAATTTTATTCGGCCTATAACATACGAGTAATGCCTCAACATCATTACGAGTTTGTTTTTGGAATTTCAAATATCAAATTTAGGAATGTCGTCAGTAATTGCGAAAACAAATGGTTGTGGAACTTCGTTTTGTAGCTTAGAAAACATAACACTATCAGGGGTGATAGTCAAATTAGCTTGTTTAATTAGATTACAACCAATAATAATATCAAAGTTCATTGAGTGGTTGGGGACAACATTAATTTTAACAGGAAAGTCTTGGTTGTCAATTTTGAAACGAACCAATTACATGAGTTTTTGAAAGGCCAAAACCAGTTAGTATATTACCACTATTTATTAAAGAAGGGGAGCTAATTGATTCCATACACTTTCTTTCATTAAGGTTACTTGACTTCCGGTATCAACTAAAGATAATATTTTTTAGATAAAATTTTAACTTCTTTACACATAGTAGTTAATGGGATAATTTCATCAACATTATTAGAAGAAGGGATATTTTTTGAGGACAAGCATCAGATTTATGGCCAAAATTTTCGCATAATATACACTTTGGACCACGATGTTTATCTGGGCAAAATTTAGAAATATGACCGGATCCCGAACAATTAAAACAAGTTACGTGATTCCAATCAAATTTTGAATTAGGCTCTGGTGCATTGAATTTTGGATATCTATCATTTCGATGTTTATGAAGTGTACTTTCAACATCACGGCGTTGGCTACTAAAGTCTGGACTACGCGACGTATCATAAGAGTGATTTTTGCTTTTATTTTGAAATATTTTGTCATAAATTCCTAATTTTTCTTTAAATTCCTGAATTGTTGTACATCCATATAATATTAGCTTATTTGAAGGAGAATCGGGGATTCCATTAATACAATATTCTATAATTGAAGTTTCGTCGAGAAACCCTTGACCTCGATTCGCTAATTCCCGAATAGCGACTAAATATTGGAATACCGTTTCATTAGGCCGCATTTTTCTATGTTGTAATTCCTTATGCAATTGAGCTTGATTTAATTTTTTTCCGAATTCCTGAATAAGTAATGTTTTTATACAACTGTAAAGTTTATACCACGCTGAGATTGAATAAATAATTTTGCAGTTCCTGTCAAAAGCCGTTTTACAAAAACAATTTTTTGTTGTTCGGTTATTGGGCAAAACGTTAAATTTTCCTCCACATCAGAAAAAAATGTTCAATTGAGTATGAGTCATCTGCACTGAAAGAACGAAGAGTTAGAAGTAAATCTTTAACAAAAAGCCACGATAAATCGTTTTCGAAATAGAGGAACAGCTGACTCATTAATTTGGTTAAGTGCGTCAGCCGATTTCCTGTCTGTAGAAAGTGGGGAAGCAAAGGAATTTTCTGCATCCCGCGGGGGCATTCTTCTACATCTCGTGTATTTAATTTATTATGAAAAGCGGATAAATCAGCTAGTGAAAACAAAATATTATTACAAAGTTCTTCGGCAGTTCCATTTGTTTCTAGTTGTAAAAAATTAGCTAAACAGATTAAATCGGGTAGGTTAAATTTTTTAAAATAACGGCGGAGTAGTCTTCAATATCAAAATCTTGTGCGAAACCCGTAAACTTTCGCAATTGTTCTCTAGAGGTCCTACTGAATGGGTGATCGTTAAAAACAACAGAATACAATAATTTTACATTTTGCGTATTGCCAAATTTCAAAGCTATAACTGGGATATCATTCAGTGTTAAGTAAGACATAATAAATCACTTAAATTGAACGAAAATACGTAAAATATAGAAATATTTGCAGATCACTTAAAATGATATATGAAAAATTTAACACAGAAAAAAAATTAATACGCTATGAAAAGATTAAAGTCTAGAATAAAATGTCACTAGTAGCAGTTGTACAAGTTAAAAAAAATATATCGTATCACAGTCACATTAGCAGTTTCAAAATATATTTTCACAATCACTGAGAGTTTGTAAAAAACAATGGAAATAAAAACTCACGGTAAACTTTTTGCATACAACGTCCTGATTGTTGAATATTAACTTTCATGAATGTATAATAGTGTTGAAGAAAATCTTGATGTGTCGGCAAAATTATCGAATAAATAAATATCTTCAGAATCGTGAACTTTCACACAACACTTGAAATAAATCGTCAAACACACGTTGAAAAACGCTTTGAAGAATAAATGCACTTGAATTTGAATAAAATCGTCCAACACACATTGAAGAACACATTGAATAAATTCACTTATCTTGCATCGTCATCGTCCTTTTACTTCGGTTTTCTAGGGGATTTTAAGTTAAGGGAAAGGCCGAGCCCCCATATAGAGAGAGTGACAACGGCCAGATTGAGTTAAATATACATTTATTAAGGGGAATTATTTACAAGGGAGGGCTAAAAGTTAGTAAAAAGTAATCGAAACATCATTAGATCGTTGGATTCCACGAGGCGTTTCGTTCCAACGCCCTCGTCATCGTCTCATCGCCGTCGCTTCTCTCGGTCGTCTTTCGCGCAATCGTGCTATTCCAGTCTCGTTTACTCGTTATCCTCGAACCGCCTTGTCAGATAGGTGGCGCTCTCTTGGCATTACGTCATTAATGAATATAGGAGGGATACGATATGTGCACATCCATTCCTACATATATATATATATTATATCAGATAGGGACTCTTTCCCAAAAGGTTGACTACCTCTGGATTAAACAATATTATTCCGTTTATTCAGTTTCATGTTATAAGATGTTTGTATTTTTTTTTTGGAGATCTTCATACCGTTAATGGTATTGTTCCAAAGTTTTGTATGGATTTTAGCAGATGCTTCAAAAAAGCCGTAAGTATATTTCCAAGTCGAAAAATTATAATTTATCTTTGAGTAAAACCCACTCAAAACTGTTAAAGTGCCTACCTTAAATTTAACTCGGAACTATATATAGTTGGATATTACGGAGTATGACGCCAAGCGCCGCTTGGCACCATAAAGGCATCACGGCAAGAGCAGCGCTTGTTGTTGCTGGAATGGAATCCAAGGTGGTGGTATAGTGATAATTTAATGATACACAATAATTTTAAAGCATAGTTTGGAAATACACTGAAATGTATATCAAATGAAGGATATAGAAAGAGATTGAAAATAACCAAGGTCAATCAATAAGTAATGAATATCAGTGTAATATAATAAAAAGTATATATATATATAAAATGTACAAATAAATAACCTAATAATAATTATAAATAAATAACATAATAATTATTATAAATAAATAACTTAATATGTAATAATATTTATAAATAAATATGAAAAAACAACTATAAGTAACGAATATTATATGATTATTTCATATAGTAATATTTGCATTTTTATATTACATTATTGATAAAATAATTACAAAATATATATTAAAATTAATAATGAATATCAATTACAAGGTACTGAAAACTTGCAATATTCTAAAAGTTTTTTGAATGAATTTCATCGAACACACACTCACACAAGGAACGTTAAAAAAAAGCATTTTTAAAACGTAAAATAAAGCGAAAATAACCGATTTTTAGCGAAAATTAAAAATACACAACACTCACTCTTTTAAAAAAAACATCCTAGTAATCACTCTTATTATAAATATCCGTATTCGAAAATAGCACGAAATAAAACAGAAGACGGAAATAATAGGACAATTACACTGAAAATGGTTAAATTTTTAAAGAAATCGACTTAATATCATTTTAAATTAATAGGGTTACCACGGGAAAAAAATCAAGTTTATTTATTTCTAATATGCGTTATCCCCATGACAACCACTTCGCCAGACGATAAAAATATAAAGGTAACCATATTGTAATGTTATCGCCCCCCTTGGCGAAAATAAACAACTTGGCGCTTGTCACGTGGTATCAAACTAGCACCTATACATTTTTTTCTGTATTGAAAACAATCGTTATTTCTTAGATCTAATGCTGTTTCTGGAAAATAGCAATATATCACCTTAAAACATTCTACAATACCTTATAAAAATTTAATTAATTGTGAACCCAAATACTCTTCGACAATGTGTTTTATCCACGAGGTACACATTTAAAGGATCTGGAGGGATCAATCAAGAGGGACTGCATCATGTTTACAAAAGTAAGAGATACGAAGAATTTGTGCAAGGCTTAAGAGTTCCTTTCACTTTAAATTTGTTTTAGTATCTTGCGCTGTATCAGTAACTTATAAAGATGCTGTAGCAAACTTGGTAGGAAATTTGATGTGATTTAAGAAACATTTGTTTCAGATTGTGAAGAAGAGTAAATATAATCTGTACATTTGTGTTATATAATACATTAACATTTAATTACAAAGAAAAGTTTTCCCTTTTCTTTTGCAATCTTAAAAGTGTGGTAATACAAAAGTTATAATGTAAAAAAATGATAATAATTACTATAGATAGAAAGCAAGTAATATAAACAAAATTAAGTCATTTCCTACTTTATATATATATATAGCTATAAAAAATAAGTATAACTAGTCAAGATAGTAGGAAATATTAGCCTCAGTAGCACAATAATAAACTCCAGGCCTTAGGAACCAAAAATGCAGGTTTAAACAAAGTTTTTAGGCTCTTCACCTGTAACTTGCCTACACTACTGAATCAAAGGGAAAATAAGGCAGACTATTAGGAGAAATTTAAATAGTACAAATAAAATACACTACACTATTAAAATATATCAATAAAATTATAGCCTACAAGTACAGATTTAAAGTTGATGTAATAAAGCTATATATATGAAAAATAGGGAGAGAGTGAACTAATAGTAGGAATTGAAAAAAAGAGAATTATTTGTCTGCATTGTTGTAACAATGCACACCCGGTTTGTCTATTTAGGCTGAATAACTGGTTTTCGACGCCAACTTTTGTCATTGTTTTAACCGTTTTATTGTTACAACATTGGAGACGGATCGAAGTTGGTGTTGAAAACCGGTAATTAATCTAATTAAATTTAATTAATGAATTAATATTTAAAAAACTGTATTAACATCAAGTGTCATTCAGTACAAGTTTTAAAAAAATTATTTGAGCTTGATTGGATGAATAGAAACTATTTTATTAACGATTGAAAATTTGAACAATATATAAATATAGAGAGAGAATGAGCTAATAGTAAGAATTCAATAATAAGTTCTGCATCCTTTTTGAATCTTGACTAAATCGGTCTTCTGAAATAACTTGCCTGGCCTAATATGAAATATTTTCCTTTCCATAAAGAGTTGAAATTATGTTTATTTAAGCTAAACTAGCAATCAACAGCTCTCAAACACAATTACCAGTGTTAAAATACACATATGTAATGGATTATTCACAAGCACAGCTGAGCTAATCGGTAATCACGGTCAAGGCAAGTTTACTAATCCCTGGTTGAAACGAGAATAAATGTTTTGGCGAACACAACTCTATTTATAGAGGTGGCGGAAACTTCCAGAAAGGTAACCGCTCGCGTCATAGATCGTGACATTAGTTGATTTCTCTGCAAATTTCTTGAAGAATCCCCAGAGTGTCCCGAACTCGCCAACATGGTCACCAATGTCGCCAACATGGTTGCCAAAGTCGCCAACATTGTCGTCTAATATGAAGACAACTTGGCTTTATCGCCAAGTTTCCTTTGAATCATCATTATAACGTAAGGGACGGTATTTCTTGCAAATATTACAATTTTAAAGTAAAATAAAAAGAATATAAAGGCATTACAAATCCAAATACAAATTATTTACACTGTTTTACACAAAATTCGTAACAATACTCTATTGTTTATAGTATAATATATAACACATGATGTGTTTCTGTAATTATAAATTTTAATTTTCAATGAATGGATAACAATACTAGTAATTTTTTTAAATTTCTGTATCTTCCATTTTTCAAGCTGTATAATATGCGGTTTTGTTCAGAGATGTAATACCAATAGGTTGAATTGATTAACATTTTTCTTATTTTTATATAACTTAAAAACAACGATTGGAAATACCGTATTTCTAATGTTAAATATTACTTACTTGTTCTTTAACCAAGGTATTTGAAGAGTTACTGAATAATCCTTGAAATAAATGATTGCCATATCTAATACAGATTTATTTTTCCTTTCCGAAATATGTTCTCTTTTCTACTGAATAAACCCATTAATATTCAGTGACGCAGTAAAATATAAAATCTTTCCTCGCTTTTAAATTATTCTAAAAGGTATAAATTCCACAGTTGTATCCATTGTGCGGCGAGATTTTATGTTGAAACTACAGGAAGTATGGGGGGAAATCCAGGTAGATAGTCAACTCTTAAAAATTTACAGGATGACGCTTTAGAACATGCAATGAGATTTCTAGAAAGGAAATTCTCGGTAAAAATGTGTTCAAGGGATTTGATTTCTTGTTAAAGAATTAACTGGATGAATATTTACTTAGGAAGAACATGTTTCTGGTAAAATTAATTTTGCAGTGTCGATTTTGAGGGATGTTCAAATACAGGCATTTCTCAGTTTGATGTCATTTGTCGTTTTAGTGACGGATGGTGTACGATTAACAAACCTGTAGAAATTATTTGGTTAGATGTTATTTATGTACTTTATTTCTTTAATTTTTAGACAAATATACATTATAGTTTCATTTCTTTAATTGTTGTAAATTTTTTTTACGTTGTTAAAGTATTAGGCTAAGATTGGACAATGAAATATTTTTTTTTATTTAAAAAGGCATACTTTCACTTTTATTAATATAGATCAGGAAAAAATATCTGCAAAATATTTAAATCAGTTTTTAAAAAAAAAACATGTGTGTGTGTGTGTTTCTTACAAAAATTCTTAATTAAGCATGCTAAAATTTTGAAGATATGATTTTTCAGTAGACTCACTCTTTATATTGAATTGTAATTTTACTATTAACCAAATTGTATTTTTTTATCATTAATCGTTTATTTGTATGTTCATTTAAATGTTAAACTAATTTCGATTCAAATTTTATTATTTACAATTTCTGTTCAGAATGCATTTTATATAAAATAGTTTTTGTTTCACCATTCACCCACGCCATTGACTATATTTATCTTTTGCACGAAGGCAACATGTTAATTTTGAATGTTGTTTGTGTACAAGAATATCTACTTATGTTCAGTTGCTGCTCTATTTTCTCGATGGAAGATGATTGCCTCATAAAGCTACTGTCATTTATTTAACGCGTTTTTCGCAACATTAAAATTGTTGAGTTTTAAATTCAAGAGATTTTTTGCCATGTATGTGGTACACTCAGCAAGCCTTTGATATCAAACTGTAATTAATTCTATCGATGTCAAAGCAAATGAAATCATCTTCTGGCCAAACTAAATTAGTGATAGATCAGTTTTTCTCGAAATGGGGGGCGCGAGCATATTCAAAAGTCAAAAAAAATTACTTAAACAAATTGTTAACCAACTGAAAGTAAACAAAAACATTCTGACATATATAATAAAAAATAAAATGCTCATTTACACTATAATACACTTATAAATCCATCAGTACTGCAAGACCTTTTCATAATTAATTTAACAATACTAATTTAGGGCCAAGTTTAATTAATTACCAGTGACCTCATGGATTTGTTATATATATAATTCTATACCAACATTATCACTGACCTGGATAATTTGTACGGCTTATATAATGAATCCCTCAAATGACCATTACAAAAAAAAATTACGTGATGTTTTCCCCAATGCCATCGTCTAGCACGTAGGTAAACTAATGTGGTGTATTAAGGAGGGGGCGGCAGAAAAGGAACACGTAATCAAATCCTCCGAAACAAGTAAATCATTCGCAAACACACTGTTAAGGTCATTTTATTACTTTCCGAAACCTTCGGAATAATTTTATGGATAACAGTTCCCAGAAAAGACGTATATATACGTCCGGGGAAAATAACGCTTTGGCTGAGTGAGGCGTTTATATACGTCGGAGGGACTTAAATAGTTCAAGTCGTATTGTGGGTTTAGCGTCAAAGTATAGTATAATTCAGTGTTTCTCAAACTGTGGGGCGCGCCCCCCTGGGGGGGCGCGATACACCTACAAGGGGGGCGCGAGAATATCAAAAATAAAGTTTCAAAAAAAATTATTTACTAGAATGAAGAAAAAACTAAAAAATTTCTGACATAAAAAATATACACATTTACACGGAAATAATATATATATATATATATATATATATATATATATATATATATATATATATATATATATATATATTATCTGCGATTTTACATGATCAAAAATAAAAAGCTTATACTTCAAAACCTCATTTTTTAGCTATCTTTGATACTATAACCAAATAAAAAAACGTTTTATTCGATTTGCTGTAATCCCATGATGAGAAATTTTTTTATTACGTTTCCTTTTCAAAGCGAAAATGCTACTCTTTTAGAGGAAATACAAAATCCAGAGCCATAATTAAAAACATTTTATGAAGATAAAAGTTCATCACTGTTATATATTATTGCCATCAGCTGTAGGTAGCAGAATGTATTTGATGCGGTTTGACCTTCGAGCTTACTTGTACGGTTAGTTACGTCCCTGCTCTTATGTATTTGTTTTTTCATTTAGGGAAGTTTGAAGGATTACTAAGCCAAGCATAATGAAAAAGGTTTTACATAATTCTTTTAGAACATCCATATCGTAATAAATACACTTTTAATACGGGAGCGGTCACGTCGAGCACACAGTGCACGAAATCGGTAATTCTGGCAAAATTGTTTAATTGTTACCAATGGCCCTGACACTATCCTCCTGTTTGACAATCTTAACGTGAACTAAAATATATTTGTCACATATCTCCCTCTTTTTTGGGAGTGACAGACGTTTTTATGATCTTTAGGTACTTGTTTTGTCTGAGTTCCCGGTGTGATAACTTTTTTTTTCCGAAATGTTTTCTGTGTCCTTGAAAGTAGGTGAGTATATTTTCTGTTTATGAAATTATTCACTGGAATTACGATATTTATTGTGTACTATAAAAATAATTATAAAAAAGGATTGTGGGGTGACTCAAATAACCTCGCTCGACCATTAGTATCGAGTGCGTGCCTGCTCCAGGGTTAAAACATGTTGAAGTATTTTTTTCACTTTAAATATTAAAAATAATACAATTATTCTTCATCGGAATTTTTTTATTGTTCATTATTCAACATCAATTCTAAATGCTAATTCTTTGAGACTTAAAATCACAGTTCGCTTAAAACTAATTATAATTTGAGCAATCATTTTAAAAAAATCATTTTACATTCTTGTAAACATGGTCGCACACTTGGCTTTATTCTCCTTACAATTAAGCGATTATATCAATAATGTTTAATTTTCTTATAAATGAACTCGGGCAAAGAGCGGGTCCTTCAGTCGGTACTTCCATGGGCTTGTCTTACAGAGCAAAGTTTTCAAAGGAATGCTTATGATTAGAAATTGACCCTCTGAGTTCTTTTTCTACATTTAGCTGATATCTATATTTTGTCTTCTAAACAACCACCGCATTTTGCAATATGTTCCAATTTAAAAATTAGAGAAAGGAAAAATAACATAATTATCCTATCACTTAATTTTTTTTACTCGAAAGTAACATGTACGAAATTTAATACTCTTGTCATGAATTTGTACGGATTATAATAAAGATTTTGCTTTAGCGTCAAAGTGCATTATTATTGCATTCAGTACGTTATTAATGTATAAAGGGGGCGCGATAAAAATTGTGATTGAAAAGGGGCGCGATAAAAATTGTGATTGAAAAGGGGGCGCCAGTAGTGAAAGTTTGAGAAGCACTGGTATAATTGAATTTAATACATTGTTATTGTATGGGGGGGGGGCGCGGTGCAAATTATGATTGAATATTGGGTCGCAAACATTGAAAGTTTGAGAAGCACTGTGTTAGATTGTTAGGAAATCGAAGGAAAATAGACTTCTCAAAATCAATATAGATTATTTTCTATATGATTACAAATTCATTATGATTGCAAATAGTTAATGATAGTAGTAATTACTTATCATGAATGCAGAAACACTCTCTTTATTCATTCTGGACTCTGACAATTTTCCGAATTTTCTGCCTAGATACGTTGATAATCCAGAAGTATTTTTTGCCATCTTATTGCTATCTTCCTTTTCGAACTCTATTCGGACGAATATCATCTCTCATTTGCATAAATCGCGGTACCTCTATAGAAAGAAGTTCTTAAATTAAGCAATTTATTAAAAGCATTTCCCATTAAGAAATATTAAAAGAATCTAAGTGAGTGTCTTTTCACATTGTAATATTAAGCAACATGAAAACTATGGGTCATCATCATTTAAACATTGGTAATGTGACGAGGACGATGCGTGAGCTGGAAACTTCCTCTCCAACCAATTACACCACAGCAACGGAAGGTTCTATAGTGAAAAATTACCAGACCGAACTAGCATTTAAACCTTTAACAGTATTTTCCCCAAATGCATGTTTTCTATTGTATGCAGCTTTTGCAACAATACTGCGAAAAAATTATTCTCATATAATAAATATTACACGCTTATATCTGTTGAATTCATATCCTTACGAAATTCGACTACTAACAACATGGAATAATTTTGTGAACATCTTTGTTGAATGGGACGAAATGATGCCAAGAACAAAATCGTAACGAAAAAAGGGAAACCAACGTTCACATGAAAAAAAATACGACATTTTCATATATACCAATGTAATAAATTCGAACATTTTCCTTAAAAAAGTGTGTGTACTTATGACACAACGATAGAAGTGAAAACTTCAAATTTTTTCATGTTACTTCAGGGATTAGTTAGGTGAATAAAAAAAACAAGGGAGTATTAGTATTGCCATACAAATTATTTATTCACATATATCTGTACTCATAAAGTAATATTGTTTGCTAAATATGCAATTATATTTGTGAATTAATTGTATTCCAAGATTGAAACAATTGATTTATGGTAGCTGAAATAGTTTATAATTTTTTTAGATTCACAATTATTTAAATATCTAAAAAAAACTCCATCAAGCGTTCTTCCGTATTTCGTCCGGGTTTCATTTGGATAATTTGACACAGTTAAATGGAATTTTGATTTAAAAAAAATCAACTAAAGGTTTTGATTTGTCTTTTGAAAAATCTACATTAAAATATCCACTTAAAATCATAGGTAATTTGTTCAGAAGAGCCAATCTGGCTTCAGTATAGGCAACTAAATTTTTGTGAATGAATTCGATAATTTTCTCTACACACTGATTTGGTGAAATATAAACAGAAATCATTAGAATTATTTGTCCATTTTCTGCTCTACATTTCACTGCACCAATATTTGATTGAATAAACCCAAATGATTATGTAGTATTTGATATGCTACATCTCTTCTTTATGTAGTATAAAAATGAATTATAAGGATGTACATGCACATTGAATAACATATTAATCGATAATTGAACATTTAAATAAATAACTCAGGGAAATATAAAGGCAAACATTAATTTAATTGGCCTTAAATTGTTCCACTTTTCGATTTTCGTTCACTGGTAAAATTTCTTCACTGCGCTATTTTGAATAATTATATAAGCATATATGCCAGAATGTAATGAATATTTTCTTAAAAATATGAAAATGTAGGTGTGTTACAGTTTACAGAAGATGAACGAGACATTCCACAATTCATGTGATTTCAACTACGCTTCTGTTACGCTTGTAAAATTCGATTGCCAATTATTTTATTTAAGATATTTGGACTGGAATCTTTTCGATATTAACAAATTAAAAATGAAATGTTGCATTTAAATGATTTTCATAACAATATCTACGTGCATTTTTAAACCTCTATCCAGAAGTCTCAAATAGTTTGTAACTTTAATATTTTCATATAATAATATTAATATTGTACCTTTCTTTATAGTTACTCCCATTGATATATCCTGAGTAATAAATGCACGTGGGAATATAAACTAACTATATAAGCATATAAGAAGGGAGGATGAGTATTACTCAACAGCCAGGGAAAACGTCCCTCCTTTATTCACGTCATTACTTTTTAGAGGTGTGCGATCTTGTCCAAACAAGGTTTTCAACTAAAGACAAAAAGAGCCGAATGAGTGTTACACACTCGAACGTGACGTTCATTCAAGTTCACTGTTCAGCAAAACGCGCTTAAGGAAGTTTTCACTTCAAAAACGTCTAGAATTACTTCAGAAATTCATCACAGATTTTAAAATAGTTTTATTGATTTAGAAGCCTACTATATTTATCTTTGCATTAAAATCTCGAATAGCATAAATGCATCTTAAGTTCTTATATTAGCTCGTAAAAGGGAAAAAATAAGTAATATTAATATTAAAAAGATAAAGTATGTATAATCTAATGAAATTAAAATAGAAAATTTGATCTCTATAAACGACTAAGGCTTAATTGCACCAGCGTCAGTCAACTACAAGTAATATCTAATTAACTGCATTTACTGTTGATTGATTGATTATCAGCGTTGCTTTAGGAACAACACGAGGGGTGTAGGTGTCGATATCTAGTTGCTTTGAACCACAGTCACGTAACGAAAACGACACCCTAGGATAAGGGTGACGCCCAAAACACATCTTATTTCCTGACCACGGAGAACTTGAAGAAGAAATTAACTTTTTCGTACTAAAAAACGTTAGAATATTTACATTTTAATGTTAATACAAAAGTTAATTTTTTCAATCAAATAAAATCAACAATTTTATCAATAGAGGAAAATAAATATATATAAGTATAAACATAATTTTTGTTCTAAAAAAAATGTAAATTTACTAGCAATTTTAAAATACGTTAAAATCCGCTTATATTTGCGTAGCTTACAATTGTTCACTACAGTTTAAACTATTTATAAATAATTCCTGGATGGTGCGAATTATCAAAATAATGTGTGTTTTATAAGTATTATATTGTAGATCTGTCGCTCATCCGGGATAGTGGTTAGTGACGCTGGCCACTATAAGCCACGCAAAACTAAAAGTCCTTTAACCAATTACCCTCGTGTTTAGAGTACGAAGTTAGTGCTATTTAGAGTACGTAGAATTAAAGTTATTCATCCTTCATTCTTTAATTTCGGATGATGGTGTTTAATTGTTTATATACTAATGTCACACTGAAGGACCACGTTTGGTATAGTGGTTAGTGACGCTGACTACTGCGCCACAGGGCTTGGGTTTAAATCCCGGAGAAGGCATAGTTGTGCCTTGGCGTCATGGGAGAATACTCTAAATAAACGTCGAGCCACAAGTCCTCTCGCGAGGTTGGTTGGTGCCAGGCTCCTTACTTACTCCAGAGAATCGAGCTCACCCAAAGGCTTTAGAGCCGCATCCGACCCTCTGAAAAGTTATTTTACTTGCAAATTAAACAAAAAACATGCACAAAAAGGTTCCGAATGAGGGACTTTACCCCAAAATTCAAGAGAACTGGGGGAAGAGTACATCAAAAGCCCTTCACAGTCACAATGCAAATACAAACATACACAGGTGCTGTCTTCTAAGGAAAAGGAAAGACCCTGAAACAGACAAAGGACACAAGGGAGAAAAGGAGAAAGAAATACAGGAAACAAAAATAATTAAAAGAAAATGGTTTTGGAATCATAATTCAAGTTGACGCCAACACTTCCAGTTGATATTATTTCCCATTAATGGTTCTTTAGTTTAAAAAAAGAAAGCACCGGAAAGATGGTTTTTTCCAAGACCTCCTACAATTATATTTTAAAGACACTTAAAGGAAGAATGCAGATGGGTAAACAATAAAGTAATGATGGTAAATAAATAAAGAGGAAAAAAAGGAAGCAAGAGAAATTATTGGTGGTATAGAGGTGGTAGGCTCCTGAATCCCCCAGGGTGTCTCCCTCTAAATTTGGAAGGTACCGAGCTAAATCGTAACTGTTACTTGTACGGTGCTTAATGTTACGGCCAACGACAGGCGTACATCTAGAAGTCCAACCTGTCTCAGACTCTGGATATTATCCATCCTTCCCTTTGGGAAGGAGAGAACAGCAAATTGAAGATCCACAGCGTGAGAAAAAAATATACAACATGAAAACTTCCGTAAGGAAAATTCTCAAACAGAAACCGATCAAATTATGAGAAATGTCATGCTTGAAACTATATGAGGGTAGTTAGGGGCTGACCATATATTTTTGAGATGACGTCTGCTCTGGCATCGCACATGTATCAAATGTATCTTGTAGTGCTTGAAAAGTAAAGTCAATTAGATTTCAAATTTTTTTCTTATCAGGTATTTCAGTATACAAAAAATATATTTAAGCAAATTACTAGACATAAACAAATTCTAGAGATCATTCCCTTGCCAGCTTCGTATCGTATTTCGTGATGTTTTTAGGCGTGTATATATTAAAAGATACTGATACCTAAATCTTAGTACACACATTGAACTAATAAATGTTTACTAAAAATTATTAAGTTTAACTTTATATATTTGTATTTACTAAAATGTTACAAGAATTTTTTTCTATATGTACACGTAAAGCAGAAATAAAAATTATATAAGCTACACGTTTATTTGATACTTAATTTAATGGCTTAATTGTACACCTTCAAAACGTCACTTTCGTCAAAACTTTCGATGTTAAATTTCCATGTTATTTTAAAATATAATTTTTTTTATTTAAAATGGTGCTTAAATTTTGTTTCTATCTTATTCAGAACTTAAGTTTTAAGGGTTTGAATTTTACTAGATAGCTACGTTTTGAAACCAGAAGTACAAGTCTGCCTTTCGGAAGTTGAAAAAAATGTCTGTATGCATTTTTATTTTTCAAAGTATTGCTTAAGTATGCACTAGTAGGAAATTTATGCACTTTGAAATATAAATTTGAGCTTTCAGAATCTTCAAAAATATGATTGCCACAACAGGTTTTTACTTATATTTTTATCCAGAATATGTTAAGTATTTGTTTACATTTGTTTACGATTGGATACCTCTGTTCAATCCTTTATTATTGCTGAAAACTTTAATTTTTTTCATTTAAAATGGGTAATGCTAAACATGATATTAGTGCAAAGAGAAAACATCAATTTCGCAGTAATGGATCCACAAAAAAATTTCGAAAAATTGTACTTCAACATCTATTAATGCCAGTTCTTCAACGATCAAAATTTCTGCTGATTTTGATGAAGAAATGGCAGAAAAGGAAAGTAAACATCTTACTGGTAATATAACTATGAACATAAAAGTCATTTAAAAACATTTTCACAACTTTGTTGACCAAAATGTTTCCTAGAAGGTTTATTGTTTTCTCTGAGGATTCCAAATATGGTTTGTGCTAAAATTTTGTTATAAGGGGTAAACATTGTGACTTTTACTCAGGGTTTCTAGTTCAAAGAAAACTTTAAACTGTCCTGAAGTAAATACAAGATTTGTTTATGGTTTGAGACAAGTTGGAAAAGATTTTTCTGCTGGGTTTAAATTATGTGTGCTACCTTAAATTTACCCAGGTTCAGTAAAACTAAGTACGCCAACCATGAGAAAAAAAAATTATGTCTGTAATTTCAGAAGTTAGTGAACTATCAATGCAAAAACCAGCTTCTGAACTGTTAATGCTACATTCTTCAAAAAAATAAATTGTTGAATGTGGCGTTTCAGTTGATTGATTGTGGCAGCGTAGATGTTACATTTCCATGAATAGGTGTGTCGCAGCTTTGTCAGTTGACCTTGGTACAGTAGTGGACATTGAAATAATGTCGTCATATTGTCCCACCTGCAGAAAAATTCTAAAATGCATAAAATCATTGAGTCGGAAACTTTTGCAGCAGATCACGTGTGTCATAGCAATTTTTAAGGTTCTGCGTTAAAACGGATGCTTTTGGTGCTTCTAGAATCTTCCAACGCTCTATTGTCAAACGAGGTCTTAAATATGCACATTATTATGGTTACGGGGATTCGAAGGGCTTTATCAGTGTCAAAGGAATACGGGAAAGATAGCCTCGCAAAATATGAATGCATCGGTCATGTTCAAAAGAGAGTAGGTGCCAAATTGTGCAAACTAAAGTAAAAAAATAAAAATTATCTAGTAAAGGCAAATTCACCGACTCTTTTATTGACTGATTGCAAAACTATTCTGGGACTGCTGTTCGTAGCAATATTGGAAACCTGTCCAGCCTTTAACAAAATGTTATTGCGGCCATGTTTCATTACTCATCAAGTGTCGAGAAACCGATGCATGGGCAGTGTCCCATCGGAAAAATAGTTGGTGCTACTATCAGCGAGGAGTTTTGTGACAAAAAGCCAAAAGAAAAATATCAAGATTTTTCAAATGAAGTGCCAAACATTATTAAGCCTACATATTTAGAATTATGTACCAAAGAACTACTTATACTAAATGCCTGCATTGCAAAATACAAAATTCAAATGAGTGTTTTAATGGCATTATATGGCAGAGAGCACCGAAAGAATATTTCGTGTACCTCAAAACTTTAAAATCTGGTGCATTGGATGCTGTAGATCCAATTTAATTAAGGGTACAAGAGTTGTGTTGACATTTAAAAAAAACCTAATATAACTATTAGTTATTTTACTTTAAAATCCTACAAATATCTTAATATCTATTGAATTAACGACGCAGAACGACATTTAACACCAAATGTAAAACAGCGTAGAAAAATTTCAGGACCTAAAAGGGAAAAAAAAAATCAATGTTTTAGACACTAAAGAAGATGTAATTTATAAATCAGGAACATTTTAAGTATATCTAATTGTATTTAATATTAAATATTGCAGTTGAAAGTTTATTTCTGTTTTATCTTAAAATGAATTTTTTTTAACGTATTAAAACTGCCAACGTAAATATCAGAAAAAGTTGTGAACCAAATTAATTTAAATTATATGATTACATTTATTTTATAGATTTGAAATTTTAGTTGATATTTTTTAGTAACTAAGGTATATATCATGCTCGTAATAATTTTTTAGTCATTTTTCAATGTTCTTTTACTCGAAACGTGATAAAAATTGTAACAAATTAATTATCAGCAGGAAAATAGTACCAGCCTTAAAAATTGTTATGCATGATGATCAACATCAAGTTTACAGGACAGTGATATTTTTTTTCAACATTTGTGTTATGTGTGCGTTATTCTAATAATCAATTTAATTAATATTTACACTATGTTTTTCTCCCTAAATTTTTTTGTACTACAAGTAACATGTTAAATGTATTTTTTATAGTTTTAAGTTATATTTCATTAGTAAAATATATTTTAATAGCAAATATTACAGTTTTTCAAAAAGTTTTCTCCGAAGGTGCACATATACCTTAAGGCTACATAGTACCCTAAATTTCATATTCATCGATTTTTTTTTCATTTTTTTGTGGCTTACATCTGTAGACGATTTAAAAATTATTTAATATTAATTCCTCCTTTTTAAATGATTAAAAATAACAGAAGAAAACTATTTGGGATCTTTAAGCCTTTTATTCTCGTTCTTACATCGCACTACAATGTCAACAACTTATTGCTGCCAGATCAGGAAAACTAAATTTGTAAATACAAAGACAAAATATAAATAGAGATTCAACACATCATTGAAAGGCTTGCCTCCGAATTTCAGATCTGTTAACACATTAAATTTAAGATATTTTAAGTTTTAGTAGCTATGGTTTTGGTTTCATTTTAAAGAAATTTTTTCACTTTTAAATTGAATTAATTAAAATATTTGAGAACTTTCAACCCTTTTGGTGTGACATCTTTATAAATTTCAATTTTTATTACTAAAATTATTTCTGCTTTATTATGTTTTGAGCTTTTTGAATTATCATATTTAATTAATTAAAATTGATTTCAAAAGGTTAATTTTTCCTTTAAAATAGTTTAAATAGATTAGAAGCTTTATCATTAATTTTTTCCAGTTAAGAAAAGGCCATGGCCAAAACATTTTCAGGTTGCTGTGAGAAACAATATTTTGAAGAGTTGGAATACTAATGAAAACGATGTATCTAAAAATTAGTCCTCAGCTGATACTGCAATACGATTTCCGAACGCAAGCATTCTGAATTAAAGTTTTGCAGACAAAACTGGATATTTTCATGATGTACCAAACTACATTATACTAAACATATTGTAGTACCATATTTTAGTACTTTAAAGTGTACAAAAGCTGAACCTACCTTAATTGTCCGATTTAAAACTGAAAAAAATTAAGTTTTATGAACACAAAACTGGCTTTTTTTAGCTTAAGTTAGCACAATTATTATTTTGTACGTAAATGTTTTGTATTTTAAAACTTTTGTTACTTTGTTACAATATTTTTTTTCAAAATTGACATTTTTTTATGTTTGTTTAAGGTATCCTACTGGCCCTAAATCATCACAATTTTTTTTTAAAATCACAATTTTTTTTTCAAAATTGACATTTTTTTGTATGATTTTATTTTATAGTCCATCTTATTAGTTTAATAAAAACACCAAGTTTTTTTAATTTCTATTTACTAGAACAAAAACTACACGTTTTAAGTGAACTGCAATTTTAAGTCTCGGGCTGAGAATTAGCTTTATTAAACTCAGATGCCATAACTTTACACAAGATGCCACACTTTAAATTGCGTTTTATTGGAAATGGGTTTTTTTCTCGAAAAACTCAACCGGGAACAGCGTTTGCTCAAAAAGTTTTGAAAAAAAAATTGACTACAATTTTTTTGTATGTTTTGTATAACTGTAGAAGTGTTTTGATCTTCAGATTTATCAATCACTGTTTTATTTCAAAATTTACAGTCCTTTATGTGAATTTAATCACTGTTTTTATGAGCAATTTCATCTAGTCACAAAGATAAAGTGCTCTAGTTTTTGAAAAAAATTAAAATGTCTCTTATCCTGAAGGTCATTTCAAACATGAATAACTAAGAAACACATTACTATTGAAAAATTGAGAATATGTTCATAAAATTTTGTATACAGTAGGCTCCGTTGTACATTTTCACCAGTTTTTTCCCATTTTAATAGCTATAAATTTTTTTTCTGTTTTCAATTTTAGAATTTTTTTCTTAAAATATACTAAATAAATATAAAAATTACAAAGAAGTCCCCATATCTCCATCTTTTCAAAAGAAAGTTGTCGTAATTAGTCGGATACCTTAAGCTAAATACTGTCATCGTAACAAATGATATCAATATTATGCAAAAATGTATTTTAAATTCAACAAATTATTTTTCGTCATATTTAATTAAAATAATGTTTCAATATAGAACATATATTGGAAAATTACATAGTAAAAAATTAAAACTTTAGGGACATTATAAGTTTTTGTTTTTTATGCTTTAAAAACTTTAAATGCTTTTTCTCAGACTTTCAATTTTGAAAGTATAAGTGTTTTCTTATTCCATAGGCTTTTTTTTCTGTTCATCATAGAATTTTGGAATTTTTTGTGTATACACCCAAACGTACGTTTAGTAAAAGTTAGCATGGATTTAGGGCGGAGATATCTAGTTATTTTTTTAAAAAACGCTAAAATTAATATTTTAAAAAATTTTGTATATTTTCAGGTTTTTCTAGAAAAATAATTACTAAAAATCAATAAGGGAAATAGACTTTCAAATCCATTCTAACTTTTGTTTGCAATAATATAAAAAGCATAAATAACTTAAAATGACTAAAAAATTTTTAAACAAAGTGAGCATTTTATAAGAGTTTGAAAAAACTTCAAAAATTTCCTAATTTTTCAAAATTGTACAATAACGCCCGGTCAAAACTGAATTTTTACTTTCATAATCAACTTAATAAAATAATCTGAATATAAAACAGATTGTTTTCATTGTTACCGTCTCCAAAAAAAATTTTTTTTGAAAAAGGGAACAGTGTAGTCTTAAAGTAATGTAATATTTCTTTCTTCTTTTACTTATCAGGACGTATACAGCCAAATAATATTAAATTTTTTTTCTTTCTATGAGGTTCTGAACCTAATAAGGAATATAAACAATGAGATTATATTTTGGTACATTGTGTGTTCTGTGAAAGTTTCTTTATATCTAATGCATAGAGAAAATCTTTGGTAGTTGTTCTTTGTCTGTGTATATTTAGACAACGAATGTCTCTAGACACGCAATAAATGTTTGATGAAAGTAATTCTCTGAATACCCTCGTGGGTAACTGAACTAGTTATTACGTTTCATTTGTTCTAGAAGGACTATGTTTCGATATAAGATATCTTATTAATGAAGCCTTCTATAGGATACATGACATCTATATCACACATGACTCAGAATGTCATGTGTGATACACAATATATTGAGATGTTACAGGATTTACATCGTTCAGCCGTGTCTACTTTTCCCGACCCCGGCTTTTTTCGTCACCCTCTCCTTCGTTCCGACCTTTTTTCTCCTCCGTCGCTGCCAGATCCTTTCTCTATATCGACCTGTTGCCAGGTGCAGGCAGCGGTTCCTTACAAGATCTACACTGTAAAAATGTTTCAACTTTTTGTAGATGTGTCTAAGAGGCTACCAAGTGCTTGTTTTTAAAAACTGGGAACGTCGGAAAAAGTAGAGCTTGAGTATTTCAGATTAAACAAGAAATATTTTCCCTTAATGAAAGCTCGTTTATGGTATTTATTTAAATTTAGAGTACCTGAATTAAGAATGAGTACAAACAATGCCTTTCATCAGCCGAAAAAACTTCGAACTTTTGTACAAGTTCTACTGTGAATACTGAATCATTCTAATAAGCAACAATTCTTTTTTTCTTCCTTTCTGCAAGATCTAGCTGTTACCCACTCACCTTGCTAGATATTTGATTATGTTGAACGACTACTGACCCATTGGCGATAAATTTTTGATTGTATAAAAACATTTTTACAGTTTTTGTCTCTTGATTTAAAAAGGAAATGAACTAAATAAAAAAAAATCGAAAGAGAATTTAAATCGAAATAAATTTAAGTTAAACTTCCCCAAACATCCCATTTTGGAGTCAATTTTCGCAAAAGCAATTTTAGACGAACCTTTTCTCAGCAAGAGAAACATGCGTGTAACTCTCCAAGTCTGAAGGTCTGATAATTAAAAAAAACGAGTGGTTTTTGCTTAACTATAACACTGCCGTAACCCTCTGCAACCCCAATTGGGAGTCGATTTCTTCAAAGCATTTTCTTGGTGAATCGCTACATAAAAAAAGAAATGCTTATGTAAAAACGTGCTTTTATAGTTTTTAATCTGTAAGCCCTGTAAATCGAAAAGGATAATTTATACCTATAGCATTCTCACATAAACATTGAGAGTCGATTTTCACAAAACTTGCTCTCTATATGCAACAAAATAAAGATTCTTATAGAATTTCAGATCTGTTGGTCTAATAGTTTAAAAGCGGAAATTTTTTTTATGTATATCGGCTCTGTAACCCTTGGGAGTCGTTTCCAACAAAATTTCTTCTAAAAGGATCTCTACTCTACAAAAGAAACAAACTTACGGAACTTCAAGTATGTAAGGTCTATTATTTCAATAACGGGAATTTTCACCTTTAATGCCGGCTCAATCACCCTTTAATGTTGATTTTGGCAAAACCTGTTCTGAGCAAATCTACTTAAAAAGATGCCTATGAAATTTCAAGTATGTTGGTCTAATAATTCCGGAGATCTCGCAGTGAGTGAGTCGCTTGTAGCCTGCATATTTAAATAAATAAAATAATTACTAAGGTGACCATTTTTTTACAATGAAAAGAAGGATGAAAAATTTAAGGAAAAATTATAACTTAAATATATGAAACTGTTGCTGTTGTTACTGATGCCACCTGACGGTAAAGACCAAATAAAGGCCCACAAAATTTATCATGGCAAAGGGCTAAGCGACGCCTGTCGTTAGCCATAGCTTTGAGCACCCTAAAGGTGACAGTACGATTTGTCTCGTTTCTACCCCAATTTTGAGGGAGGACACCTAGGGGACACACCTCTACACCTTCCACCAACCACACGAGAGGACTTGCGGCTCGACGGCTATTTAGAGTACCCCCTCCCGCTTGATTGATTGATTGATTGAATATTAACGTCGCACTGTTCAGCTACACGAGGGCTTTAGGCGACGGACCACGTAATTTTGAACCATGGTCAAGTGACGTGGACGACACCTGAGCTGGCACCCCCCTCTCCTAACTACCACACCACACCAACGGGAGGACGTTTCAGCTCTCGACAGATTTAACGTGCATCGCTGCCCTACACGGCGGGTGTTTAGTGGTACAGGGTTCGAACCCGTGACAAAGCAAGCCACGGTCCGATACCTATACCACTCTTTGAACAGAGTCCTTACAGCATCGCTAACCACTATACCGGTTGGGCGACTTATAAAACGTTTTATTAATTCAAACAAACATTTACTAATTACGCTTACTTTCTTTTTAATTATTGTCTTAAACGAGTATTTTTCCCATTTAATGATTTTTTGTCAACATATAATTTTTAATATAGCGAAAAGTTGGGGCAAAAAATGTCCTTCATACAGACTTTTACGGTAAGCACTGTAGCCAACGTATATTAAGATTCAATCTTACAAACAATTTCTCACTTGTTCAAAAATCATTACCAACTGAAAAATCTCTTTCTACTGCTGTATTAGTTCCGGGGCAGCACAAAGAACAATTAAATTTTCATATGGAATGTTTACTTTTTGAAATGGTTTTAAGTATTTTCACCATCTTTTATCAATTTCAACATTAAATTCAAATTTATTAGAATTTAAGTATGCATTCAGTCTTCTTTCTTCTTCAAACAGACCATTGTCATCGTTTTTAATATCATGAATTTCTTTCGATAAAAACTCAACGCAAATTTCTGTATCTGCCAAATTTACTTGCGATGAACTCAAAAAACACCGTGGAAAACTGTTATTTCCTGTGATATTTGTTTCAGACTATTCTTCGACATTTTGGAAACATATTTGGATCATCTCTGAAAATAGATATTAACAGATCAATTTTTAAAATATTGAAATGGAGGACATTTCTCGAGGAAGGACAGAACCTATAAAAGGAGGACGTTTGGTCACCTTATACTTACGAATCATTTAAGTATTTATTCTTAAAAAGACTTCAAAAAGAGGAATATCTCTAATAGTTTAACATAAATAAGTAGACCACTCAGTATATAATCAAATTTTGATTATTTCTATTAAATGTCGGTTAAACATTGTTATATTTGAAACAGTGAACATGGCGGGGAGAGACAGTTTTTTTTTGTCGCTATATGAAAAAACGTAAAAGCTATTGACGAAGGACCTCGTAAATTTTAAGCCTCGTTTCGAGGCACTTCCCTCTCCTAACTAATTAATCACACCAACGGAATATTAAGCCTCGGCTGAATTAACTTGAATCTGCTCTCTCTAGACAGCGAGAATTCAGTGGCATCAGGAGTCGAACCTACGGCTTCAAGTTCGTGACCATAACTACTAAGCTACAAAGGCCGTGATGATTAAATGGAGTTAAAAAGTTACACAATATAACATGGATGGTGAACCAATGGCACGTGACACAATATTTTGGGCACGCCAGTGATCAAAAATGTTTCCATTTTATTTCAAAATAACAAAGTTCACCCTGAAGTATTACGAACAAACGCAAATCATCGGTCGCAGGGTGGCCGGGAGTATTCTCGCTTGTATTGTCTTGTCTTATTTACGTCGTGGATTACAGTTGCTTATGATAGCATAGTCAATCTCGTTGACGCAATTGTATTTTAAAATTTATTTGTGTTATATTTACGATTTTTAACTTTTTTAATGTGGCTAGTTCATCAAACGAACAAAAAGTCCAAGATTTAACAGAGAATTTAAAACTTGTACAATCTAAAAAAATGGCATTATTAGTAAAGGCGACTAAGTGGTGTGTGTTTTATGTTCTGGAACAGTGGTATGCAGAGCATCGTCTGTAAAACGGCATTCTGAAACAAATCACAAATCCTCTTGACAAAAAAGTGAACCACAGCAAAAATAATTAATTGCTTGGAAACCATTTGACGGATGACTCCAATCCAGCATACATTATACTAAAAGTAACATCTTACAATTCTAATACAAGATATTTGTCTTCCAATCTGCAACAGAAGTTACACTAATGTTACTTTAATTCGAATTACACGTATAACTAAAACATTTACAACTATACAGTACAAAAAGTATTTTTTTCGTAGTAAATAAAGAGCTTTGAGAGTTGTTAGTGTTTAGTTTTATTATTTTTTCAATAATCACAAGTCAAAATTATTTGACGGCACGTCTATATCTGATTAAAGAATTCTTTAGAAAAAAATGGCCCACTGATCCATAAAGTTTCGTCACCCCTGATCTATATGCTATTGGTTAACTTTTGTATGAGGAGGTTCGCATGATTGCGCATGAGTAAATGATAGTTATAGTAACGCCGCACTATGAACCTGCAGGAGAGCTATTGGCAACGGACCTCATTATTTTGAACCGTAGAAATATTGACACTTGAGCTGGCACCTCCTTTCCTAACTTTCGCTCCACATTAACGGGAAGAGGTTTAAGTTTCGACAAGTTTAACGTTCAACGGCTTCCTCCACATGGCGGGTCTTCGATGTCTCGAATTCACATAAACATCAGTCACAAGTCCTTTACCTTGACTTTTAGGCTAGAGCGGGCACGATAAAGTATGAGAAAAAGTTTGCATCTAATATATTTTGCAGCATAGCTTGGATCTTAATTAAAAAAAATGAAAAGGTTATTAAAAGTCTACGAAAAACATACTGCATGCCTATTTATTTTGTGTTGCACATTTATTTGAGAGAAATATATAAATTCTTTTGCATCCATGAATTTCCCGTCATATTTTTTCATATTTTTTGATCAATCCAAGAGATAAAAAAAAGTAAGGGGAAAACACTTCTAAAGAAGTTGCTCTAGACCTTTAATAGTCCAATTCCCTCTTGGTCTCTTAAAGAATAAAATATTCATAAACCCCTTTCTTCCATATTCATCTCAAAAGGAATGCAGCAGAATGTCATAAAAAACTATCCTGGAAATGTATTTCTTGTTGCTGGAAAACATGGGCGGATTGATTAATATGGAAACCATTGAAAAGCCTGCATATCTAGGAGGGCAATTTGCCGGAAAGGGTAAAAAGCTTTATTCATTTTTTTTCATACCTTGTCTATGAGATTGTTTTTCTATCCTCCCCCATACATGCTATTTCAATAGGAAAAAAGAATATCTTTATGTCTCTCCTCAACATTTTTGTCCTAAAAATTGAAATGGTGATCTCCCTAGACGTTGATAAATATTTTTTTCCTTTCGAGCTCGGCCGCAAATAAGTACGTTTTTGGATTTCGTGTTCAGGAAATTGCTTTCTCCTTTATTTTCATGTTTTGCGGTTGCTTATTTGAGGTTACTTTTAGTTTTTGTCGTTTTCGTTCCCAAAATTTACGTTCCTGCCCTAGAATAAAGAGCTTCGGGATCAGGAATTTCTAAGGAATTCTGGAGCTATTGGAATAAGTATTTTCAATAAGCTTTCTTTTCTTTTAGAAATCGCTAATGGAAGTGGGATTTATTTTTTGTGGCAAGGTAAAAAGTATCTGGTAAAATTTAAAAATTAATTTGGATTCTTGAAGAATTGTTTCTTTTCTTTGTTTACATTTGGGTGACTATGGACGAAAACCCTTCATTAAAAGTAATCTTTTTTTAATTATCACAACCCTCCAAAGACTTAATATCTTTTCAGAATTTTTATAAATAATTAAAACTGTATTTTAAACTGAAATGGGGAATTCTATCTTAAAGCAAAGTGATTAAATTTTATTGATAAACAACAATTAAGCTTAAATGAATTTTAATTATGCGTAAAATTTTCCTATCATCGAATACGTATGATTTAATGTTTATTATACAAATTAACATAAAGCACGTTTTTCAATTGATAAGAATGGTAAACATTTTAAATTACTTCCGATTCATACTGATATATTACAAACAAGAAATTAATTAAAATATTTTAAGTAGTTTCGTACTGTACCAATGACCAACTTCACCAAATCAAAAGATGTAGCCAACTAAAAAAAAATATTGTCTAAAGCTGTCATCCTTGTGTTCGTCATGCAAAGGAACAGCTTCTGCTATTGGCTGTATATCGCGGCATTTGGCGATGTCTTTTGTTTTGACGAATTTAGTCGACGGTATAATGTGTGCGCAAGTATCTAATTTATTTTTAGACATATTTATTGATAAGTTTATGGTTTCTCTTTTAAACTAATCTAATTCGCTTAGCACTAGTCATAAAACTGCAATACAATCTGAGTACTATCCCAAAACGTTCAGGAATATATGCATTTGATTATAAGAGTACAAAACTTGTATTGATACTTAACATTACGTGTCCGCTTCTCTAGGTGTTTCATAATGTTCTGTATCTATATATAATTCTTAAGTTTTTGTGATATGGAAGTCTTCTATACACCGTTAAGGTTTCATATGTACTAAAAAAGTAAGTTTATACAGCATGCTGCATAGTTTAAGGGAGTGCGCTTGAATTTCTAAGCCAGAAGCATAATTAACTGTAACATTCCCATAATTCCCTTTCAGGTTGTATTGCCTTAGACAACCAAAACATGCTTATCGAATTTCAATTCTGAGAATGAAACATTTCAAAAACGGAAATTTATCTTATAAGATCTCATAACTTTACCTAAGTTTGAAGTTCAATATCCTTAAAACAATTTATTACTTAATATCTACTCATCAGAATAAATTTCAATACTTTAAAAACATTTTATAAATAAAATGACTCCTCAACTTCCCTTTGGCATCGATTTCCCCAAAAACCATTCATAGCGTTTTTCTACTCAGCAAAGGAGCCATGTTCACCAGATACCTATTCTGCGGGTCCAATATTTATAAGACTGGAAATTTTTTAAATCTTAAACATCCCAATAAACTTCATTGGGCATCTATTTCCGTAAAATGCTTTCTTAGCTGATTTCTACTCAACAAAGAAATGTTAGAGAAATTTCGAGTTTGTAGCTCTAATATATTCAATCTCTATTTTATGTTTAAGGCTGTGTGTTTTCAGTAAAAGCACAAGAACTTGTACTAAACACGAAGCACATTTTCCGACAGAAAAATGGCTCAATTTAGATGGAAATTTGTAGAATTATAGCTTGTATCTCTGTTAACGAACATAGTGCTTTTAAAAATTTCAAAATATTTCATGAATACTCTCTTTTTCATTTTAATACAGGAAGGCATTTTATATAGGAGAAAAACTTTTATACCAGAAAAAATGAAAAAACTTCCAAAGGATAGGTAAGCCAGTATATTTTAATTTTTTTTTCTTTTATATCTGAAAAAATGTTCCAAATTCGGGCCCTGTTCTTTAACATTAACCGAAAACAGCCTTAAGCCATCCTAACCTCTCACAACCACCCTTGAGAATGGATTTCCACCCCACCCATTCTTAGCAGGTCTCTACTCAACAAAAGTAACATGCTTACCAATTTTACAGTCTGTAATTCAGAGTTTTCGATATCTCACGATAAGTTAGTCACTTTTTTCCTATATATTTACATAAATTTATTATCCTTAACTTGCTGTCCTTATTATCACTTGCTGTCCTTGTTCAATAAGATCTTTTTGATCTACGGAATTTTTTAACCCCTTATTAATTTTATTTATTTTTAACACCTTATTTTAATATAAAAAGAAATGCCCTCTTTCTATGTCTTTCACGACTTGTTTCAAATGTACTTATTTCTATTTGCAAAGAAGTTGCCCAAGCAGGCTTAAAATTAATTTGCGCGATAAACATTCAATTAATTGTGTAGAATCAATATTCAACATCTATGTTTGACTTTATTTATTACGTATAGTATTAAATTTGTTAGAAAATTAACAAGTATTTTATACAACGTCCGCTAAAGGTTCGAATTATAGGCTGCAATATCGTACTTTTTATTTCTTTCTTTGTAAAGAAATCAACTAAGTAGACAAATTTACAATAAACTTATCACAGCAAACGCTATTTCACGGTTATAAACCTTCCAGAACTTTTATCACTCAATAATGTAGAAAGAGTTATTTCAGCATTAGTCATTCTTGTAGAATAATTCTCCAAAGTAAGCCATCATTCCCATGCTAAGTTACAATGCTTATTTCAGCACACTGCTCTGTAGTTTGGAGCAAACTTCATTAGTTTAAGTAATACTCGTCGTGGAATACGGTTGGAGTTTGCAATAGTAATTTTTTTTTTACTTTAGCGTGTGTATTTTGAAAATTCCTTTACACAAAACACACATCTTAAGATATCCCTATGTAGTGAACATTGAATTCATTAATGTACTGCAAAAATGTTTCCTTTTTAAATGTATTGCTTGATTTGTATTAAACACTTAAAATTAGGTTTAAAAAATCCAAGCTTTTGGGAATCTTACCTAATTAGGTCACCTTTTGAAATAACTTGCCTTAGGTTATATATAATATTCACCTTTTTTTTTTTTGGAGAGTCAAAGCTGGATAACATTTTCTGAAACCACAATTAAAAAAAAAACTACGTTAATTTTTACTGAACCAGCGAAATTTTTTGTTTGATTTTTAGCAGAGGTATTGTTGCTTCTAACGCCGCCTGGTCGACACTTGAAGGTGTTTGAGAACGCAACTGTCTAAAATCACGTAAATGAAAAAAAAATCTATGTAAAATTTTTAGATTTGAGGTTCACAGTACCTAATTATGGAGTAATGTGTTCACAGTACCTAAGTTGGAGAAGTATAAGACAGTACCTAATGATGGAGTACCTAATGTGATGGAGGATGCCAGTTTACAACATTTTGCGGGAAATTAATTTTCGCCCTTTTTTTAACTCGGAAAATGTATTGCCATAAAAAATACACATCATGGTTGATTGATTGATTGATTGAATATTAACGTCGCACTGTTCAGCTACACGAGGGCTTTTGGCGACGGACCACGTAATTTTGAACCATGGTCAAGTGACGTGGACGACACCTGAGCTGGCACCCCCCTCTCCTAACTACCACACCACACCAATACACATCATATGGTATCATGTACTCTACACTTTGTACTTTTTTCGACATAATCACCATAGATCTTAAGACTTTGTAGCAAGTGATTGTTTAGAAAGAACCATTTATGTCAAGTTTGGTGCCCTGGGATGCAAGAAATTATCTCACAGTCTCCTACTAAATTGTTTGGAAGAATATTTTTCTCCCTGATAAGCTGAAATGATGAAAGGGATGCAACTATGTGATCTTTCTTGCACTCTTGTGAAGCATGATCGGGTTTCTCAGTTCCCATCTTTCTGACACTTTTGTGGGTAATTCAACACATTATGAAGTTCTTATCAACGTGTCCTTTACTCTGGCATGGTTGCTTTCATTCATGAATGTGGAGGAACTCCCTCATTGACCTTCACTCTAGCATAGTTGCTTTCATTAATGAATGTGGTGGAACTCCCTCATTGATCTTTATTGTAGCATTGTTGCTTTCATTAATGAATGTGGTGGAACTCCCTCATTGACCTTCACTCTAGCATGGTTGCTTTCATTCATGAATGTGGTGTAACTCCCTCATTGAACTTCATCTCGCTCTCTCTGCTTTCCTTCACTGAACATGTAACATCAGCGTCCAACCATTTGAAGATACTGGAACTCTTCGTCATACACAGTTTTAAGTGCTCATGGATGATGCACATACTGGTTACATGTGTTCATTCATACTGGATAACAGCACACATTTTCATGAAACACCGCATCTGTCTGCCATCTGGATTTTTAATCGAATAGCCTCGATGCACCGTTAAACTGCTACTATCTTTTTTGATGTTCTTTGCGTCTGTACTTCCTTATGCACGGATTCTCCTTCCGTCGTTTGGCAACAACCGATGTAGTGAGTGAGTGAATAAAAACTTCACATTATTCAGCTATGCGAGTTTTTGGCGACGGACCTTGTAATTTTCAAATATAATCAAGTGAAAAGAACGACACCTGAGATGACACCCTTTTCTTCTATCTTTCACGCGACACCAACGGGATGCCATTGAACCTCGATAAATGTAACGAGCAGTGACCCTCTCTACACGGTGGATCTTCAGTGGTTCTAGGCTCGAAGTCCTGATACATCAGCCACAACAATGGATGTAGTTTCTTAAAGCTATTGTTTTTTCACCTTGTGTACAATCTTCTCTTTTAAAAAACTCCTTTGTATGCTAGTCACTATTTAACCAAACCATTTGGAGGTTTTTATTTTTTTTAGAACTGATATGACGCCACATTTTTCACCCATGTTCATTTAATATTGAATTTCAGCACACCATGTGTGTGAAAAAAAATTCAACTACCTCCTCCCCTCAAAAGGAATAAATGTATAGAAAGTCCGATTTTTAAGCTAATACTGGCTGCATGGTCCGGCATTGCACGGGCTTTCTCTACTTTTATAAATTCTCTCTTCCCTTCACAAAAGCACCACTTCCATTATCCTTTTTCGTAGTGTCGTTCTCGTCACTTGACAATGGTTCAAATTTTCGAGGTGCGTCACCAAAAGTTCTAGAGTAGGTGAACAGAGTGAATTTAAAATCTACTCACTCACTTTGTAATTTTTAGCCACCGAAATGAAAATGTTCCTTTTAAAAATAGTTGTATACTGAAGTAAGACAGAAAAGTAGATTTTTTTTTAATTTACAAAACTCCACAAATGTATTAAGTGTTTAATTAGAATTGTGAGCATTTTTTGAAATGTTAAACACACGGGAAAAATTTTTCATGCAATTACTTTTATAATTGAAGAAGTTATTAAACGTTTGATTTACATTTTGGCTGGAAATTTACTTACATTCACAATCAAATCATTAAAACAGAAAATGTACTATGGGATAAAAATATATTTCAGAATTTTTAAGGTTTTTAATTCTACAGTGTTCTTCAATAAATCATTCTTTAAGAATGAAGAACACTATCACGCACTCTTTAAAACATTTATTTGTAATGTGTAAGGAGTTGAATGCTGCTATGGATTGCAAATAACGTAAGTTATGACACAGCTTAAAACAAGGTTATTCCCCTAATCTTTCAAAACCCACAATAAGTGTGACATTCACCATCGTGCATGCCCAAAACTTTCACCTGCCAACGCGAAACCTCATATTAGTTAACGCGACCTTGACATCAAATGAATATTTCAATGACATTCTAAAATTTTTTTTAAAGATATCATGTTTTTAAATGAATGCCTTCAAACTTCACATATCGATTGCAAACTACGGTAATTTTAAAACAAACAATGCAAAAAAATACTACATTGATTAACTCTCGAAAAAAGGCTAAGAAACGCAAAACACAAATTTTTTAAAAAACCGTGCTTTTTAAACAATTTTTTTCAATCTTTGTACAGATTACGGTTAATATTGTTCTACGAATGGAAAAAGGTTCCGTGAGATTATTTTTGTAAATATGACGACGTTATTAAATAATTAATTAAAATTTTATGTATTTTTTGAAAAATCGTAAAAAAAGTTTTCAACGTTTTATTTTTTAAAAATGACCGTTTCAAAAAGAGAAAAGCATGAACTTTTTTAGAGTACAACATCAATTCATTAACGCAAAAGGAAATTGAAAGGAAACGATTTAGAAATTATTTTCATAAAAACGTATCAATTTTGACTCATTTTAGAAAAAATCGTAAAAAACAGAAAATATCATTATTTTGTAAAATATATGAATGTACTGTATCGAGGCGGAAAATTTTTTTTCCGATTCTTTAATTATTCTTTGTCTGAGTTTGATAGCAAGAACTAGGTGACTCTTTTTTAAAAAAGTGAGGAAAGTCGGAACTTTACTCCGTTGAAATGGAGGTGAAGCTCGGCGGAATAAAAAACCAGCTGGATTAAAACAACCATGCGCAGTTTAAGGTTTTTAATTAATATCTTTTTAACTAATTGCACTATCGGAATATAAATGGTTAAAACAGCTTTCTCGGATCATTCCCAATCTTTTGGTACCTTTGGTGAGTTCCTGCGTGGTACGGTTCATGAGCAGATAGACACACATAGATACGTTTGTTTACCTTCGAACTTTAATAGTGTAGATAAAAGAATTTTATGCAACAAATGAAATATATTTCATTCGGATAAGAAGAGTATATATTAAATAAGTATATTTTAAATAAAAAAGTGGAATTCAAAGGCTTAATGTATGACTGAGGTGCAATATACTTAGAAAATAATTAAAATCAAAATAAAAAATTATGCGAATAAAAGGAAAAATAAAATATTTTTGTGCTGAGAATACACTAAAAACTACAATCTTATATTTAAGAAAATGCTATGGTTTCTGCATTAATAAATCAGCTAAATTAACATTGCTGATTTTAATTTAGCAGGTTTCCTCCTAAAAGTGGATAATGGGCAATCTTAAGAGTAGACGAAATTTCAAAACTATGAACTGCTAAGAGAAACAAGTCATACCTGAAGTGCCAAGGATATCTCACTTATCCTTAAGAGCCACAATGTTCCTCTTTTCACGCAAAGGGGTTCCCAAAGAGTTTCAAAGGGTAACAAAGGAACATATTCATCCCTAAAGGCGAAAGTTGGTTAATGGATGCTGTGTATAGCAAAAAAGCGGAAAAGAGAGGAAAATAGTGGAGAAGAAAGCAAAGTAGGGAAAAACTCCTTATGAAAAATAAATAAAAGGAAAAATTCTCAAAATCTACGATTAATGTTCGTATAAGTACAGTTGTTGACCTGAGACAGTTTGCCAATAAAATGACAAGGAATGGGATGTAAAAGAACGAATGAGACTCGAAATTCACTTTAAAGTTTCTTTTATATTAGGAAATGAGGGTATGAAGAAATATACCTTTTGAAAGTGGAGCTTTGTTATTGGAAATAATGGATCTTGAGAAGAAATTTGACGGATCAGAATCCTGATCAATCTTCTTATTTTGTTGGCTTCAGAAAAATGATATACAGAACAGAAATTTGTTTAAAAAAGGAAAGTTACATTTCGTATGCATAAAATCGGTAATATTAGATCACATATTAAAGAGAACAGCAACCCATTCGTTCATTTATTAAGAGAACTCTTTAGCTATTAAACCTACAGATTTAAAATTTGGTAAGCACATTTCGTTTGTTGAGTAGAGATCTACTAAGAACGGGAAACCAACTACTACAGTGTTTCTCAAATTGTAGGGCGCGCCCTCTTGGGGGGAGGGAGTGTATCGAAAACTCGAAAACAAAAGAATAAAAAAATATATATTAGTTTACTGAAAGGAGCACACACAAAAAATCCCGACAAAATAAAAAGTAAAATTTATCTTTACTTTGATATAATACACTTATAAATGTATCTAGTACTGCACAATGTGTTTCACAACTAATTTAACAGCACTAAGTTAAGAACAAGTTTAATAATTACCAGTGACCCCCTATGAGCATGTCATAAAATTATATACAAAATTTAATACTTGTCTTGATAATTTGTAATTTTAAATTAAATCACAAATTATCAAGGCAAGTATATAATGATAATTTATAATTAAGGTCGATATGTAGCTTTATGTCAAATTATATTATTGAACTCAAATACATTGCTATTGTATGGAGGCGAGCGCGATGAAAATTATAATTGAAAATTGGGTCACGAGTATAGAAAGTTTGAGAAGCACTGAATTACTCAGGTGCGTTACTAGGGCTTAGGAGACAACACAGATAATCAATCCCGTTTTTGAATTATTAGACTTACATACTTGAAATTCTGTTAGTAAGTCTCTTTGATTTAGCAGCTAAGAACTGGTTTTGCAGAAATCGATTTCAAAGAGTGATTACAGGGGAGGGGGATTTTAATAAGAAAATAGTGTTTTAGGAGTAAAAGACCTACAAACTTGAAATCTGGATTGCATGGACCGTTAGATGAGTAGATATCCGCGAAGAACGGGTTTTAATGAAGCTGACTGACATGGGGAGAAAAGGGGGTGCGTAGATAAACAGTTTCCGTTTCTAGACTGTTAGACCTCTAAAAACTTGAAAATTAGTAATCTTGGCTCTTTTAATGAGTAGAAATCTTCTAATAACGTTTTTTAAGAAAACCGATTCTAAAGGGGGGTCATTGAGATTACTGAGGGCGCATAGAAAAAAAAATCCTCCGTTTTGAAATATTAGACCAACATATTTTAAATTCAGAGAGCATGTTTCTTTTGTTGAGTAAAAGGGCTAAAAGAAAGGGTTTTGCGAAAATCTAAACCCCCTGGGAGTGCTACAAGGGGTTAATGGGGCGTTATACACAATAATTTCCTTTTTATAACAATTAGAATACAGACTTGAGATTTAAAAAGCATGTTCCTATCTTATAAAAGCTTAATGGTAAGTTTTATAGCTAAATAACTTAAAAACAGTCTACATATACTGATGTAGCATCATGAAATACCCAGAGAAGAGGGCGGAAAATATCTAGTGTTATGGATAAAAATAGTTAGAATTTATTTTTATATCAATGCTACATTTGGATGCAAGATACATACTGTTTTATTTTGAATACCAGCTATGCTGAATGTTTAATAGGCCTGGAAATAAAAGATACTGTTTTGGAAAGTTTTCTTTCAGAGTCAGAAATTAACTTTTTATTTGTTTAAAGAAAAATACAGGGAAAGAACAGAAATGTTGAAAATTCCCCCCTGCAATGTATGTTTTTAAACAAAAAACGAAATAGAAAGTTTGCAAATTTTTAATTTAGACTGCTAATTATTTCCATTTTTCTTTTTAACTTAATTAAATTATAGCTCATTATTTTTAATCTTATGCCCTATCTCAGCGTATTAACTACAGATTTATATTGTATGAAAGAGAAAAGTAGCACTACACTTTGCAGGAAAAAGGAATTAAAATATTTTTATAAAATTAATTATTTAAATTAAGGATAAGACATAATTTTTTTAGTAAATTTTGAAATGACAAAAATTAGCATTGAAATTATTTTTTATTTATTTTATTGAAAGCAACATTGTGTATTGGACATAATTAAATACTTACTACAACTTACAAAGTAAAAGATATAAATTCTGATAGAATAAGTTAAAGCACATTAAGGGATTATAAAAAAAAATAACTTCAACTTGATTTAAAAGTAATTTTCAAATATTTTTAATCCACAATTTAGCCAAACGAATAAATTAAGTATTAATATTAAATTATTTGTTTTAAAAAAGTTTGATTAGATCCCCTAATTCAATTCATTAGGTGTATTTGGGAAAATTAAAGTTTTCGATCCATCTTTATGAACAATATTTTCATTATTAAACTTTTGAATAACTTCAAAGATAATAATACATTAAGAAGATATTTTGATAAAATTTCAATTGAATTCAGGAGCTCAGAAAATTTGGGCAAATCTCATTAAAGTATTTGTTTAGCATCTTTTGAGTGTACCACAATATTAAAATCTCTCTCAAACGCAGCGTTTCTCAAACTGTGGGGCACGTCCCCTAGGGGAGCGTGATTATCTTGCAAGAAGGGCACGAGCATATTGAAAAGATGAAAACAAAAAAATTATTTAAAAAACATACTAATTTACTGAAAATAAACAGAGAAAATGCATTCTAACATAATTAAAAAATGAAATAATTGATATAATACACTTATAAATGTATCAGTACTATACAATGTATTTTATAATTAATTTAACAATACTTAGCTAAGAACAAGTTTAATAATTATCAGTGACTACAGGGACTTGTCATATATAAAACTATATACAAATTTAATAAAATTGTTATAAACCCCTTAACTGCCGATTAAAAGTCACGTGATTTGCTCCCCAATGCCACTTTTTTCCACGAAAGCGTGCATATGTGATATAGGGGGGGGGGATTGATTGGTTAAATATTAACGTCACATTGTTCAGCTACACGAGGACTTTTGGCGACGGACCACGTAACTTTGAACCATGGTCAAGTGACGTGGACTACACATGAGCTGGCACCCCCTCTCCTAACTACCACACCACATCAACTGGAGGATGTTTCAGCTCTTGACAGATTTAACATACATCGCTGCCCTACACGGCGGGTCTTTAGTGGTACTGGACTCGAACTTGCGACAAGGCAAGCCACGATCTGATACTTATACCACTCCGCTACCGCGGCCACGATATATGGGGGGGCAGGGAAGCTATAAGTAAGTAAATTCTGTCTGCAATAAGTAAATACTTTGCATACACTGTTAAGGTCTTTTTACTGCATTCCAAGGCCTTCGGAATAAATTTATGCAGAACAGTCCTAGGAAAGACCTATATATACACCCGGGAAAATTAACGCTTTGGCTTTTCGAGACGTTTAAATACGCCAGTGGCCATTAAGAATTTAATTTGGGTTTGTAACTTTAGTGTCAAATTATAGTTTTATTTTAAATTCATTACATTGTTATTGTATGGAAATTTTGGTTGAATATTGGGTTGAATTTCGGTTGAAAGTTTGAGTTGCACAGTTCTGAAGCCGTTTTTTGGAATTAGATAGAAATAAGAGCGAATATATGGATATTATTAAATTACAGATCTGCATTGCGTCGTTATTGCACTCACATGAAAAAGAAGACATGATGAAGTATTCTAATGACTTTTCAACAGATGGTCTTCTCCCCTTCAACAAACTATCGCGATATAAAAAGCAATTGAAAATAAAAACCCAAATTTTTCTTTTTACTTCAAAAATAGTATTTACAGTTATTAAAGAGAATCCAAAGTTGATTTGTGCATTTTGTGTGTGTGATGTCAGTAGTCTCACGTTCATACTCATGAAATATATGATGATGGAAAGCTTTCAAATATTGTGCGAAAAAAGAGTATGTTTGCGAGGTTTATTTAATGATTACATAAAGGAGTAAAAGTTATCAATCAAAAATTGTTTGATTCAAATGTAAAATTTGGCACGCTGATATCACGTGTGACAGCAAAAAAAAGCTGTCAAAATAAAATATATGCAATTGTATTTATGCAATAAATATTACATATATAAAATTTTGCAGCCCGAGACAGAACATGCAACTTTTTCTTAAAATCACACAAACTGGTCAAGTATATTTGCAAATTTTAATTGTTGGTGTATCTAGAATTGGTTTTTAAGGGCTTTTTAATATTAACAAAAGATTTAGAATACCAGAATACATGTACACCATTATACTGCTAAAAATAATGTGTAATAATGGTAACATAACTGCATAATTATACTGTAACATATACTGCTAAATTTTTTAAAAAAGAAGACAATTAAATACATAGTATTTTCGGTGGCGTAAAAATATCTGAGAATCATAATCGTTGCCCACCGAATCTGAGCAGTTTAGAGGGGGAACATAATTGCAAAATTGAATGCTTAGACAAAAAATTTAGTGCCGGTATTGAAACTTAATTATAAAAAAATTATTGCGGTATTTAAAAAAAGGAAATTTATATCAGTGACGTGGGTCAGAACGAGGATTGGTGTTTATTAAAGAAAAATGAAGAAGAAAAACGTGTATTATTATGCGCAAATGCAGCAGCATCATTGCTTACTGAAAGAAATTTTTCGTGGGTCGTTGTAACAGCTTTTAATATTAAAGCAAGACTTTAATGGGAAGAATAAAAGATGAAAACACATGTTTTGGGAATTCTCTGTCGGATTTTTTTCACTTAGAAGAATCTCAGAAACATTTTTTAGAACTCGAAAGTATAAAGCAACGCTCTCCCCAAGAATGTTGAAAATTCTGCTAACAAAAGGACATGCTCTGACGTTGAAAAAATACTCGCCGATTTTTTCTGCTTCGGCAAACGAATATCCAAATTATTTCTTTTATTTCGCTTGCGCTTTTGTGGATGGGCGTAAACAGAAATGGAGTACCATTATATTTGAAATATTATACACCATGTCTATTGTGTTTAAAGAAATCGAAGTCGCCATCTTGTGTATGACGTAGGGCACCGAAGAACCCCATTGGATGGAATTTCAAGCAATTTTTATTTGGAACAACTTTTTGAGCTCACTAGCAAGAAGTTGTTTGAAAGCCGTTGCTATGGCAACTGAGTACAAATTGCATGAATTGGACGAAAAATTGCTCGTAAAGTGTACATGTGATACGGTCTTAAGAGGAACGGACTTCATCATTTTGATCGTCGAGGGAGGAGAGCAACACCTCAGCTGGCATCCATTCCCCAAACTTCCACGCAACTTCAACAGGAGGTCTTTAAGCCGTGACAGATTGAACCTGCATCAGCTCCTCCATGCCTTAGGGTCTTCTATGACACTCGACTTGAACTCATAACCCATCAATAACTAGGTTATCGCGGCTATGTGTGTGTATACGGAAATTGTTCTATAAATCATATTCTAAATTGAAATATAAATCTGATCCGTGTTAAGAGTTCCCAAAAAAAAACTTCTACAGTTATTATTTATCTAAAAATAACTAATTAAATTAATTTCATGAAAAATGACGTAAATCAAATACAAATTAATCAAATTCAAATAGAAGGAACTTTAAAAGAGAGAATTCCCGCACTTCCGAAATTCTTGAAAGCATTTAATAAACAGGAGTACTGCAATAAGGTATTATATTTATTTTAATTTAAAAAATGGTTTAAAAATTGAAACTTAAGTAAAATGCATTTCTTCCGAAAATAATTACTTAAACCGTAATAGGATGATAATTTATTCCGTCGTGCATAATGAAATGCAAATATGAACTTAATCAGAATTAAATAGAATTTTAACTATTATTTTAGATCCAAGTAATACATTTTTATAGGATGTGGCTCTTTGATTACTCGCGGCAACCATGAGAAATATGAGTTAACCTTATTTTTAAACTCAGCGAATATTTTTCACCAAGGCAACTAAGCTAAAAAGGGGAGGACCCACATGGGAAATTTATTTAGGGGGACATGACTTTCTTTAATTAGTAGTTAGTACTCTTTTAAGGTGCTTAACCTTTAATGTTGTGGTTTGCGTGTTTTTTATACTGGGGTACATATGAAATATACGAATAGAAGAACAGAAACCTGCAATACAAACAGAAGAATATAGACATTTATTAGCATAGAACAGAAGGGGTGCGCTGCTTTCCATTCGAGACGGGAATCCATTATATATATATAGTCTGACTTCTTTTCCCGAAGAAGAAACAACTTTGTCTTATTCGGGATTTTGAACCCGAACCAACTCGATTAGAAGCCGATGAGTCATATCCACCACACTGGTTGGCCGGCAACCTTTAATGTAATTGCGTCGAATGGACAGTCCACTCAAAGAAAATAGCCTTTAAAATTTATACTTTGCTTACATACAAAAGAGTTTAAACAAATTACATTGGCTCTTTAATTGTGGTCCTTGAACACCAAGGGTTCCCTAGTACCTTTCTAAGGAGTCTGCGAAGGTTTCTCATTGATAATGTCAATATGTCCATCTTTTATAGACTTTGAAAGGCCGCGTGAAAATATTGAAATATGTGTCATCGTAGACTGCATCACTAAATTCCTCTCAATGAAAAAACTCTACTAGGACGTATATTTCGATCAAGAATATTTAGAGTCTTTTTACTGTTTACAGCTACATGTCACTAGTGTGACGAATATTTTTCAAAAAATATAATCGAAACACACGTGCAAAGATTAAGAACTGAAAAAATATCTTACGTTTGATAAAACAGCACTTGTAAAGGAAATGCAGCGCCATCTTTCTCATTAACTTTTTTAAATTAAGACATTTGTGACTGTCTGATATTGATATAAACCAGTAATAGCCACCACGCAAAGACGATTGTTTTAGTGTGATGTTTAAAATACTCGTTTACGGATTGGAAGGTACACAGATATAATCATTTCTTCATTGGTGTCTCTGGCCATGCAAAGAGAACCTTATCATTCAAGCGCAGCAGTTATGGCGCAATCTATCCACTACAAAAGCAACCAAGCCGTCGCACACAAATGACGCAACCTAAAAAGCTGTCTCTTACATGGCACAACTCACAAATCCGTCATGTACGAATGACACAACCCACAATGTGACGCAACTGCTTACACTCTCGCCACGAATATGGTATCGTTCGTTCGCTTTTTCGCCGAACACTTGCATGGGGGTAGTGTGGCGGTGTGATATCGATATAAACCAGTAATAACCACCACGCAAAAACGATCGTTTTCGCGTAATCACTAAAAAACTCGTTTACTGATCGGAAAGTACCTATATTTTATCCTTCTTCCACAGTTAAGTACATCATTTATTTAGTTAAATTTAGTATTTTGTACTATTCTTAATTTAGACGTATATTGTTTTTTAAAGGATAATAAAAAAAAGGAACGCTAAGAAAGTCTGTATAAGCAGCAGATGCAGTCTAAAGACTATGTAAGAATCCTTAATTCACTTAGCCATGGATTGGGGATGAGGCAGGGATGTTTAAAATATTGGAGGTACACGAAGATAGGAGGATTTATATAAAGGGAAGCCACCATGATGAAAAGTTTAAGAGCCACTGATTTGGGGGGGGGGAGGGTAAAGTACCAGTGAACTGGACGGTTGGTTAGAGATCGAGTCACTCAATCAACTAACTATTTTTTTTAAAATTTATATTATTTTTTGCAATTAGATAAATTTATTTAAAAAACTGTTATTAAATATTAAATGGTATTTTATATAATTTGTTTGCATTCTTAAAGTTAAAATAGTTATTATAGTTATATAAAATGTTATTAAAAATTAAATTTATGTAAAATTTATAATTATATAATTGTATACAACATTATTAAATTATATAAATTTTATATAATATTTTATCAATAATGTATAACATGGCTCAAATCGCTAAGAAGGAACAAATGAGATATATTTAAAGAATTTTTTTTTTATTTCGCTACACGAAAAGTTAGCAACAACGTGACAGAGGACAAACGCAAAACATAAACTATGGAAAAAGTTCAGGAATCTGCCAATTGCAATTATTAGCAAAGGTGTGGGATTTTGAAAATTATCAGTGCAAATTTCTGAAGATATTTGGTCTAAAAATATTTATAACAAATCAAAAGTTTAATGAATTATATATGTACGTAGGCTGTTCAATAAATAATAAGACTAATTTTACTACCACGAAACCACTCATCGGAATATTATTTTCTGTGGCATAACAAAAGTTTGTTGTTTGTATTAACAAAAGCTACCGATAGATGGCATGTACAGACTCGAGTCTAGAATATAACGTGCTCGAATTGAAGCGTGTTCGCGGGCGCCTACGAGCCAAGGCCATTTATCGAATTGGAAGCAAAAATCTGCAAAAATCAGTATCTGAGATCTTTGAGATGATACGATAAGATTAAAAACTGAAACCAGACGGCGGCAATATCTTAAAACGCTTTATCACAGCAGACAAAGTTTGGTTGCATCACTGATCCAACCATAACACAAGAAAGCAGTGAACGGAAACATCCATCTTCACCTACTCCCAAGAAAGCAAAAACCGTGAAATTGGCTTATAGAGTTTGTGACGGATTTGTACTGAACCTTTCTACTAATATTCTTAGGCGTCTTTTTGAGGATTATAAATTCGCGTATATTTCCAATCAGCTCTGCGAGGAGAACAGGATATGAAAAGCAGATAGGGTATTTAAGTAGAGCGTTGTAAGCTAGGTAAGATGAAGGCTATTTAGCCAGCAGCAGTAGAGTCAAGCTTAGAGGATTCAATTGGATTACGATAGTGAAGCATTAATACTAGTACTCTACGAAGGAATCTTAAAAGTTAATGTACCTCTGAAGATATCCAAGTATTACCAGGTGATATACTATAGTTTATTATCGCTTAAAACAAAAAAGCGTTAGTTTTATAAAATTTGTTTCAGTTAATGAAAGCTAATAATTCGAGTTGCATGTATTTCTCAGACCTCCTATTTTGATAGACCTTTTATTGATCTTACGCGTAGTTATTGATTAATTTCATATTTTGTAATTTAATTTAATATTAAAGGTAAATCACTTTTGTTTGACGTAAGATAGAAATTTTATTTGTCATTAAAGTTTCTAATACTTGAATCAAGTTAATAAATATAAATTATCATTATACAAATGGCTCTTAGTGATTCTTTGCCTCAAATTAATCTTGGTGTCCTGGGTGGAACCCAGAGGGGTTCTAATAAGTTATGACCATAATTTTCTATGATTATGAAGGAATTGTGTAACACGTTATCGAACCCGTTGACAACACGTTGTTGGCTCGTACTACGTGAATATTCGGCGAACAATGATACAGTGCGTTAAAAGGAAACGTCCATTGCTCCGAAATGGCTTTCTATTGCACCATAACAATGCCCGACCACATATTGCTCGTTGCGTACTGGATGTTTCGCAGCAGAACAACGTAGAGTTTTTATCAAACCCTCCATATTGTCCTGATAAAACTCCATACGATTTTTGGCTGTTTCCTCAGTGGCGTAACGGAAAATAATTGGGCCCCCCCCGCAAGGCGAGATCTTGGGCCCCAAGCCGGATATATACATACACACAAAGAATTCTAGAGCCATAACATAATGTACCTTTACACATCACGTAAAAATATTTAAACATTAAACTTATAACTGAATATAAAATCAACCTGTATCTGAGTATAAATAAAGTAAATAACCTTTAACATTAGAGAGTATTATAGTATTTAAAAGATGGAAAATCTAACAACAGTCGACTGATAACCTGGTAACTTAAATAAAAACGATACACTAAGACAGACACAAACAATGTAAAATAATATTTTCGATTTCAGATTCTTATGATAGAAAAAAGGTATCACTTACCAAATTCTTCGTTTATGAATCCCGGGATGAACTTGACCTTAAGTTCGATACAATTCTAGCATAAATTGTCAAAAAGTCAAAAGACACAACTACTGTTACTCATAAGAAAGCATGGTCACAAAAAAGAATGCGCTCGCAGTACCACTCAGGTTGAACTACAAAAGTAACTAGTTCGTTGGGTAGTTCGCGACACACACAACTAGCTAATATACAGCACTACATTCAAGAAGTAAATCACAAAAAAGCGATTGAGGTCTCACATTTTTCATAGCAAAATCGGTTATTAATTCATCCAATTCAATTTTTCTTGCTTCTTGTTGTTCAATACTTATCAAAGACAAATAGGAGAGCCTCTCTTCTGACATCGTACAACGTAGATATAATTTTTTATTAATTTTAATTTAAGGAAATGACCTTTCCGCCATTGCAGAAGTAAAAACTGCAATACATACATCTGGTAAACTTGGCGCAGCAAACTTCTTTTGATTCATCAAAAAATTACCTAAATCTTTTATCGAATTTAGCTTAATTAAATCTTCACTAAAAACTGCTTTTAGAGACATAATTTGATTTGGAAATTCACTAGATAGGTCGAGGCTATATACTGTTTGAAGATTACTGGCTTCATTATATAAAAGATCATTTGTAGTGCTTACAATAGTTTTGGGAGAAAGAAAACTGAATGATTTGTAAATGCCATTCATACTCTCAAAGCGATTTTTTAATTGGGTAGTAATAACATCAATATTGACCTTAAAAACATCCACCTCAAACAATCGTTCTCTGTCTTGCAGTTTTTCATCAGTATTGAAATCATCGAAAAACTGTCTAAATTTTCTGTCTTTTTTTCAAACTCAGGGGTGATACCTGATTTTTTAGTTAAACCAATAGCTTCTTCTTTTATATTAGCAAAATTGTTACGAAGATTCTCGATAGACTTTAAGCTAGAATTTAACATGGTCTTAGCGTTTTCCAAATCTATTTTTGGTGGTTGTAATGCTTTTGAAGTTAAATTTATGCTTTGTAAAATTTGACATTGGAAAATTAGCAAAAAAACAAATTGAAACTTTTCCATATGTTTTTTTAATCGCTAGAGCTTCCTGTTTCTCGTCTTGCTCAGTACTGGTTAGTAAAATATTTAAAAGTACTTTTAAAATCGAAATGTAATTGTAGCGAATTGATATTACAGAGTCAAATCGAGATGACCACCTTGTCGTGCATAATGATTTAATAATCTGCTGAATGTTCTCGTTATTCTGCACAATTTTCAGAGCACTCCACCTTTTAATGCTCAGCCAAAAAAATGTGTAAATGTTTTGATAAAAGTCATAAAATTCTCTTACATGAGGCACATGCGTCGTTTAGAACAAGATTGAGGTTGTGTATTGAACAGTGAACGTAATTTGCTCTTGGTTGTTTGTCCTTAATTAATTCCTGTAATCCTCCATACGCTCCACTCATGTTGGCTGCCCCATCACATATCCTTGTCCCCGACACTTCGCCAAATTAATGTCCAGTGTATTTAGAAAATTTTACACATCACTTTCCAAACTTTTTGCAGTCTGATTTGCCGCCTCAATGAAGCCTAAGAACATTTCGTTAATTCTGATATTATCTGGCTCATTATTATCATTAACATCAGTTGTTACATACTTTATTATAATACTTAATTGGTCTTTTTTTTAAATATCCTGTGTCGTGACAAGAATAATAGAGAAAAAGGAACATTTCCTTATATTTTTAACAATATTTTCTTTTATTCTAGAGCCTATAATAGCAATAAGTTCATTTTGAATTTTTGAGCTAAGATATTTTTGAATTCTATTTTCTGACAAATGGACATTGAGAAGAGGGTCATATTTAGCCAAGAGGTCTATTATATTCAAAAAATTTCCCCTTTGAGTCGAATCTCGAGTTTCTCGATGTCCCCGAAAAGGAAGATTGCACATCGCTAGTCATTGTAACGTCTATGATTATACGTAAGATTTGGCTAACCTTATTAACTTCTTCTTTAAAACTGCCTTTCAATAATGAATCCACCGTTTTATTTTGTTTCCAGATGTCATATGTGCGGCATGCTTGGATATGAATTATACAATTTTCATGCTCTTTAATTTATTTTTTTTTATATTCCTTGCCAGTCATTCACACCTTTACACCAGGCTTCTTTAAAATACATATTTGTTCTATCGGCGAAGAGCCAACATACCTGACAGTAAGCAACATGAAGTCGTGTCGAATAACACAGCCATTTAATTTCGATCTTTTGTCCTGCCTTGGATATGAAACTATAATAAGATGATGAAAAGCTCCTTCCTTTCGCATCTTTTTGGAAATTACCTTCTGCTTGGTATGGGCCCAATTTTAAAATTTGTTCCCTTAAATCTGCATCTATGGGTGTACCTACATAATGCGCAAAATCATTTCTAATCAATTTTGTTTCTTCGTTTTCATTTTCCGACTCCTTTTCTTTAGGTAGAGTATCCTTATTAGTTGAAGGGTCCGAAACTGTGTTTTTTTCTTGTGGATTAATTTTCACTTCCAGGATTTGTTCATCACGTTCCCTGGCATTACTACTACTAGCACTTGCACAAGATGATGAACTTACGGATATTAAAAAGTTATCCAATTTTGCATATTTGCTATTAATATTATACTGCTTTTCCTTTCGAATTTTTCGTTTTTGAGAAGCACTCAAAGTTTTCTTTAACTCCACTCATTTTAGGACCGCGTTTCTTCTTGTCTTATTAACTAAATAACAGTATAAGAACCAGAATAATTAATTCCGCTTACAAAAAACAGTTCTAATATTACAAGAGAGAAGTGAGATCAAAATGTTTTAACAGCAAAGGAACACTCCCTATATTGAAGTGCATGGAATATAAAAAATATATATATGTTCGAAAAACAGTTTTGTGAAACATTTCTCATTATGCTTTATTTGATTGAATACTCATAAATCTACGGAAATTTCTAAGGACATATGGGTTTCTAAATCATAAATCTAGACCATATAATCATTTAAAATGCTCTCTATGCGTTTTCAAGTATCGCAATACTATTTTTCATGAAAAAAGCATAACAGATGTACGTTATTTACGAGTTCGCTAAATGAAAATGAAATACGTGTGTGGGGGGGGAGCTAAAGACGCCAATAAGTTACTTTGCTACTTCAGTAAAAGTAACATGTCTTTTTTCTTTTTACTAAAAACAATGATGTGAATTTCTTTTTATCCAGTCTACCTCTAACATGAAAAAAAAACACTATACTAAAAAGCAATTAAAATGATGTGAATTTCTTTATCTTCCAAGAATGATTTTAAAAAATCCTACGTTAATTTTCAGTCTGACTTTCTTTTTATCTTTTTTAATTCAGGTTTGAAAAAAAAAACACTAAAGAAAAGTATCTTTTTCGTAGAGGGGATTACAGCAAATTAAAATGTTTTTTGATTTGGTTATTGGATCTACCTAATAAGGTAGGATACCTTGGTAAGATACCTAATAAGCGATCAAATCTTTGATTTTGAATGATGTTAGATCGCCAATTTGAAAATCGCTTAAAAATTGGATTAAAAATTAAAAACAGCTAATTTTAAAGAAAAATAACTCAGTGAAATTCTACGTTAATGGTGTAATTATTAAACAGTCTAGTACTGATTGGGCACCTGCAGTGATATAATAGCGGGGGTGTAAAACGTTACGCCACTGTGTTTTTAGATCAATGCTATAATTGTAAATCATTACGAGGCAAAATTAATGTTTTGAAAAAGAATACAAAGCAATATTTAAAGTTCAAAATGTTTCAAAGGCTGGGAGGCGATTTTGATAAAGCACGTTTTTAAATGGACAAAACGTTGGGATACATGCATTACGTGCTGTCATATTTTGTTCAAAATTATTTTAAAATTCATGATCGGCCATGTAAATGATGATGATTAAAGGTATTCTTTTCTTTCATAATTTTAGTCTTATTACTTATTGAACAGCCCTCGACAAGTCGACATATATATATGCACTAATTAAAGTATTAATGTTCAAAATTGTTATTGTTCTGTAGATTGGAGTTGTGGATATGATGTCGCAAAAGAAAACAATTCTTCAATACCGCTGCAATTTATTGTCGATAACTATCTTTAAAATACAGGAAAAAGCAGTAAAATTCACAATAATAATTAAAGTGATGAAATGTTTATCAATACGTTTCCCGAGACCGCTACACATTATGGAAAAGTATTTTGTTTCTCTCATTTGTTTAAAAAATCATTAAATTTTCGTTACTGGTTACGCCACACAACTTCAAATTTCTTCGGAAAATGATGATGATTAAAGGTATTCTTTTCTTTCATAATTTTAGTCTTATTACTTATTGAACAGCCCTCGTACATATATATATGCACTAATTAAAGTATTAATGTTCAAAATTGTTATTGTTCTGTAGATTGGAAGATGTCGCAAAAGAAAACAATTCTTCAATACCGCTGCAATTTATTGTCGATAACTATCTTTAAAATACAGGAAAAAGCAGTAAAATTCACACAATACGTCGTAGGCAAGTGAACTTTTCAACAGCTGAAGTCATACTGAATCATTCAGCAAACGACCGCTATTTAAAAGTTTGCTTAGCTACCTTCCAGTGTGCTTTCTAGAAAACTCCGCTGATGCCATAGGTTATGACGTAATAAAATTTTGTAGTAATTTCGAGAAGCCTTCATACGGTCGCCAAGTTGCCACATCTGGTCACCAAAAATAATGCCAACTTGGCTGTATCTGTAATATTTCACCAAGTTTTCATTGAAATGCCATTATAATGCAAAAGATGGCGCTGCTTGCGAAAATTACAGTCTTTATCATAAAATAAATGTGACCGAAAGTAATATTAACTTATTAAACATGCACACTTAAATTAAGGCACTATTAAGCATTGATTTTACAAATTCGTGTCAGTACAATATACATGTAGAAAAACAAAAAAAAAAAACACATCCGGCCTGAAACTCAAAATTTCTTTGTACATATTTAGCATTTTGTCCAAGTATTTTTTTTCACTCATCCACCTCTTTTAATATTTACTTTTCTTAAAAGCTATTTGATATCTTCTTTTTTTTATGAGACAAATTCTGTTCATTCAGAAACAATCCATAAAACTAGTTACACAATGAAATGTAAACTAGGAAAAATATGTATATAAATATTTCAATCTAGTTAATAATAGATAGTGTAGCTGCTTTGATGCAAATTTTCTTCTAGCTAATATATTTTCAGAATTAAAGAGCATAGGATGTGAGAAAGAAAACGCCATTTTGTGTGAATATTAGATAGAAAATATATTTAGCAAGAGAGGAAAAACTTTTTTTTTTAATGCATGCACTTCCTTGTTCTCAATTTTATATTTTTTTCTTTAAAAGATTTGATAATTTGAGAAGAAATCTATCCATTTTTAGATTTGTTTCCTTATACCTATCTCTTGATCTCGTCATAAACCTGTATAGACTCATACCTCCCAGCCATTTTTATCTATTTTGCAATTCAAGACGTATTCTGAAAAGGTGTACTTTGCATTTTACATATCCCCAAGCTGTGTATCAAAAGGTATTGAGGCACATGTTCTTTTTCTCATTGTGCCTTTTTTTCTATTCTGCACCTTTTATCTGGTTTTGAGACTAGTATTTTAAGGTATTAAACCCCCCAAGCATTCGATGGTACTGAATCTTCCCTTCCGTCAAATCTAAGTTTCCACCATATTCAGTATGCGCATAGAATCATTTAGAGAAGTCGTCTTTTTTATCTTTTTATATCTTAAGGGACTACCTTAAAAAATAGAAAGGTTTCCTTGCAGAGGTTCGATAGAATGGTATGCAGTGGAATATTTCGTATTGAACACCGAATATGGACCTTTTTTTCGAGTTTTATCTTTAAATCCTCTTTTTGTAAAAAGTACTCTTAAAAAATCCATTTCCTTTTCTGAAGGGTTTTTTTTTACATTGAATAATTTATTTTTATTTATTTTATTTTTCTATAGTCTGAAAAATTAGCTATCTATTTGCTTTGTTCCTTGGCATTTAACGCAAGAACTTTCTTTGAATTTTAATACTTCGGGTTTCTGAAGTTCATCTTTGTCTACCATTGGAATTTTTGAAGGCCAATTTAAAAGGTTCGAAAAATAGCACACTGAAAATTTTCGTGATAGTTTATTTTACTATCGAACTTTTATCTCACATATTAATAAAGCATCGATATAGTTAAAAAAAGAGATACCTTAAGCGTTTAACTCTAATGCATGGTTACTCAGAAAGTTTCAATTGAATTTAAAGAGAGTACAATGCATTTTAAAAACATAAATTTTTTTAAAATATGTTAAAATTCAATCATTTGGGATTCACTAAATGTTTGAATTCTTTCCTAATCTGATTAATAAGCAATTTTCCAGCTATTGTTATATTATTATATTATAAAATTTTAAAATCGGGAGAAAAAAAACATTTTTTTTGTTTCCACAAAACATTACATCATAGGTTCCCCCCTCCTACGTGACTTTTAAGGTGATTCGAGATGAATTTAGGGGTACGTGCATAATGTTAAGGGATTCATCGAAAATTTTAATATAAATTAAAATATTTCCAATGAATTTCCATTCTTATGAGTTAAAAATAATTAGTGCTGAATATAACGTACTGAGAAAATGTAGAGTAAAAGTTTAAGATTTTAAAGTAACACCATATATATATATATATATATATATATATATATATATATATATATATATATATATATATATATATATAGATAAGTACATAAAATACAAGTAAAGACAAGCGTCACACGTTCGAAGTCGAGCTGTGGCCGTCTATACATAGGAACGGAATATCACTGCTGCATCCAATAAATAGTTTTGTGATGTGATGTGATAAAAGTGTGATATAGAGATTTTTAAAATTCAATACGAACATAAGAGACAATTGATAAATACCTTTTTTTACATACGGAAGAGCTGTTCTGCTTTAAACACGATTCCTAAAACTGTTTATAGTACACACTAACAAAGATAGATATAATATAAAGAGAAATTCATGTTTTAGTCGTGGAAATTGAAAGTTTTAGATATTAATCCAATTATCATTTATTAAGGTAATTTTAAGACCGAAATTGAGAATTCTCTATCATCTTTGTTCAAACGTCAAACAATCAAAACATTTATCCATTTTCTACATTGAGAAAAATAAATTTAAAAAATCGTTATCACGTATTAAAGAGAAAGGGAATATAAGCTATTATTAGAAATTACGTTAGTGTATTAAGAGAAAGTTTCAACTGCTCATTAAGGCACATGTCACCCGTTAAGGTATTCTTTTACGTGGAATCACGATTAAACGAAGGTTAAAAATTCAAGGTTTAATCCTTTTACCGAGGAATCATAAATCAATCTGTAAAAATATAGATTTAAATGCTTTCATTAAATATGAAATGAGACACGTTTCGAAACAGGGTATTCGAAATCGCATTAGTTCTGTAAATCATAAGATTAGAAATTTGAGTAAATATCAAGTTATATTACTTATATAAATAATCCAAGTATATTAAAATTTAACTCACAAGTTTTGATCACGTAAAATCCTTTCCATAACTATCAAGAATATACATGCTTTTTTATCGAAACATTTTATCTTCTCCAACGAATATTGTTGTTGTTGTCGTGTGTTTTTATACTGGGATACATATGAAATACGAGTGGAATAACAGAAACATGAAACACAAACAGAAGAATATATATATTTATTACAAATGCTGATCCCAGCAAATAAAAGAAGGGGTGCTCTGCTTTCCATTTGTGTGTGAGTCGGAAATCTATTCCAGGCGATAGTCTGATTTCTTTTCCCGAAGATACTACCATGACTTTACTCGGGATTCGAACCCGAACCCACTCGGTTACAAGCCGATGGTCATATCCACCATACTAGATGAGCAACTCTCCAACGAATTAAAGCATTAATATGCACCGACGAAGAAAAATATCGAATCGCAACTTCACCTTGAAGCTATTCTCAAAGTGTTAGTTTTATGCAGCGTTTAAGGTGGCAAGCGTATAAAGCAGATAATACAAATTGGGGCAGGATATCTAAAACTTAGAGATATTGTCAAAATATGAATTAGATTTAAATGTGGTTTAGAAAGATAGTAAAATGTTTCCCATCAGTATAGTAGGAAAATGCATTTATTTTTTTATTTTTGTTTTATTGGTGATACGAATAATTACTTTTCTTTGAATTTCTCGTGAGTGTTTTGCTATGTTTGTTTTCATATTGCGATGATTTGTCATTTAAAAACCAATTAGTGTTAGTGCTGCCACAAAATGAAGTAAATATCTTAAATTAATATTTTTAATATTCTTCGAAAAAAGGAAAGGTGATATTTGATGTTTAAAACCCTTTATCTACCGACAGTACTTGTAAATACCACTCACTTTAAAATTATATAGAATAACCATTTTTACGAATAATCTGACGATACTTAGCAGAAATATTCTTTTAAATCCACTCTTCCAAAATAAATGGCTGCACGGATTCTATGAGGAGAATTTTAGCGGGGAAGACGAATAGTTTTATAGTAGAAATTGCGTTTTCAGGAGAAAAATTTCATTTTTCTTCCGAAAAAGTAGTTAATGTCAAAAGGTGTCTTATTTTTTGTATGTTAATGAAGATCTTAGAAAATGATTTGATTTTTTATTATAAGTTTACAGTGTATATAATTAATTTTACAGTTGAATATCTTTAGTTAATTAATTAGCTCTAACGGATTAAATTTTTTGAAGTTGAATATTTTGTTTATGCATATCCTTTAATTTACAATGTAGTGATTAGTTGCATGAAAAAAAAAACTACAGTAAATCGTAATGGTGTAGACAAAGGGTTAACCTTCCTGCGGACGCGCTGTATTTCTTGTAAATAGGCGGATATTGAAATTTTTAAGTATAGCAGCTTTAGTTTGACTTTTGAAGGTGAAAAATGTTCCATTTTATTTAATGGGAAAAAAGGCAAAAGCAATTATGCATTTCTATTGCTTGATTGATTGATTTATTGAATATTAACGTCGCACTGTTCAGCTACACGAGGGCTTTTTGGCGACGGACCACGTAATTTTGAACCATGGTCAAGTGACGTGGATGACACCTGAGCTGGCACCCCCTCTCCTAACTACCACACCACACCAACGGGAGGACGTTTCAGCTCTCGACAGATTTAACGTGCATCGCTACCCTACACGGCGGGTCTTTAGTGGTACTGGGCTCGAACCCGTGACAAAGCAAGCCACAGTCCGATACCTATACCACTCGGCTACCGCGGCCACTGCATTTCTATTGCAAATAAATAAAATTTTAATATGGTGAAAGAAAAAATATCATACCTATCATGATTTGTATGGGATACATGTTGCATTAAGTTAATGATTTGTAATTTGTGTGTCCCAGAATATAACATATATTTACATTTCTCTTATATTAAGCACGATTTTATTTCATATTCTATATTTTTTCAAATGTCTATGTACATAAAATCAAGTAATAACTAGCTATAATGACGATCAAGTGCATAATTATGAACTAAGACAAAAATCCTCCTTTTTATAGTTCCTTCTTATAAAAAATCTTACTTTGAATTCTGAATAATTATCCATCTCCTTTTGTTATATCTTAATTGGTAAACAAAAGAATGTGTATTTATGGCATAAACTATAAAAAGAAACACTTAACATAAATACGGATACCTTAGATAATTTTCTTCGAAACACAGTGTTATCATTCCCAGTGAATAAGTTCATTAATATTCAGTGGTGTTAGTAACAGAAAACCCTCACTTGATCTTTAACCGATTATTAATGTATACATTTCGTTATGGTTATTCACTGTGGTGTAAGATCTAACGCTCAAAATAAAAATAATACAAATAATTAGAATAACTAATTCTGAAATATTGCTTTGAAGTTTACAATAATATTTAACCAAGGGAATTTTTATGAATATATGTATGAAACTTTTATGTATAATGTTTACTGGTAATAAAATATTTAGTTATATGGCTTAACTTTTTATTTGAAAATGTTTTGAATTAAAATAGTTTTTTTTAATATATTTCAGATAAAATAGTTGATCCTGAATATGATTTTTCTATCATGTTTTGTCAAAGGATAATACTTTCTTTTTTGTTAATAGAATGTGAATAATTATTTTCAATTTTTTTACTGTTTATAAAATAAAATGATTATACTGATTCAAAATATATAACTCTAATTTAACACAACACTATGTTTAACAAGTGTAGCAAAACAATTTGTTATCTTGGGATTTCTTAAAAAAAATATTTGTTATGAAGGGATTTAATCTACACAGAAATACAATTTTTAAATCTATTCTGGAAAGGCTCCTCAAACCTCAATAACACCTCAGTCCCCTCGAACCGCAGCTTCCTTTTTCCGTATGTAGAAAGCAACAAAAGGACAGGAATAAGAGCGCTTAGCGACTGGCCTGAGTAAAGTTTCCTTTTTGTCTGGGTCGTCTAAAGCATGAACGGCATAGCTATACACCGGTAGGTTGGTTGTTCAAATAAACACTCTTGAAAAGGCCAACAGCTTACGGCAGAAACAGTTTTTTATTTCTCTAGTCTTCTTCCGTCATTAATCCTATTTTTTTCTGTCTTTCCTACTCTCTTTTACTCACCGTACTTCCACTTAAACAATAATTCTGATATGCGATTAACACCAATCATTCACAATGCATTTCTCTTATCAACAAGTAATATAAATTTTTTTAAGTCAATTCCTACTTAGATCAACAAAGAAAAATTTTATTTCAGCTATTTTTTATTACATAGTTTCAATTAATATAAATATGTATTAGCATATGACAGAATCACATCATTAAGTGGTAATTCATTATCATTAAAGTATCGTATTGTCATTCAAAACAATCGTGTACATAAAATTTCAGTTCAACTGAATGCTTTAAAACGCGAGAAAAAAAAGCTTTTTCAAGTTTTGACACAAGTCGTCAAAAGGGTTGCTAAGTCGCCAACAACGATTCCAACGTGACTCTGTATTTATAATTCTTTAAATAATTAGTTTCAATCAATTAATTTTTATTAATTATAATTACATTATTGTATTGTCATCTAAAATAATCCTGTATATAAAATTTCAGCTCAACTGAGCGCATTAAAATGTATTTTATTAACGATTGAAAAGTCCACCAAGATAAATAAATAAACAAACAAATAAAATATGTATAGAGATCGTGAGCTAAGAGTCGGAATTGAAAAACACGTAAGTTGGCGTTGAAAATTGATTTTCAGCCAAACTGGCCAAACCCGGTCTTTATTGTTACGAAAATGCAGACGATTCACGCTTTTTAGCGTTTTTAATTAATATCTTTTCAAATAATCTTTATATACGTAATTCTTATGTGCGTGTGTATGTAACTGTACTCCTCCTAAACGGCTGGATCGATTTTGATGAAAGTTTTTGTCTGTTTCAGTGGACTCGAGAATGGTTTAGATTTAAAATTCGGTTTAGAAATGTTTATTTAATTATTTTTTTTTATAAATTGTTGATCTTGGAATGTTTTACATTGGATCCGGCAGACAGCGCTACGATTGCAGTATCGAATATTGCAAAATCTTTTATTATAATTCAAGTTGGTCCCGACAGTTGGTGCAGTGATCATTTCAGGAAAATATTTTGTCGCTTCGTGTTAATATTTTGTTGAAATAAATCGTGTGTTAATTAAATTATTACATTTAGATGTAATTAGTGTTTGAAGAGTTTTGAAGTGTGCATAAAAAACTATACATTCTCCAAATTTAGTATGCAATTGAAGTATTTTACATGATTTTCTATTAAATTTTCACATGCGTTGACAACAATTATCCTAACCTACAAATATATTTGTGTAGCTAATTGATTACAAAAATTATTAAACATTTTTTATTTAAAATTATTTCTGATCGGAAACAGTTTGTGTGTGTTTCCCTTCTAAGCAACCCAGAAGTATATAAAACCTGCCACACAATTACTATAGGTCCTAATGATATGCACTACGAAGAGTGTTTTTCGAAGTTCGCCTCAGAATTTTTTAAAATTAAATTTTTAAGGGATTTTCTCATTTTCTTTTCAACAACTGGATTTTAATTTGTTAATTTGGCAACAGTCATTTTTGTTTTGCTTATATTCTATTTGATTATTTCAAATCATTTCTGGAGATGGAATTTTTGAATTTAAGATGTTTGTACAGGACAACGTCTGTCGGGTCCTCTAGTACATAATTATATTTAATCATCTTCTCATCAGGTGAACGTGCCTTTTGTAAATAATAATTTGAGACTAACAATCTCTAAGAAATTCTGAATAAAACAATTCCCTCAGAGCACTTGTAAAGGTACTACTTATTGTAGTGTCGATATTTTTAATTGCTACTGTTGCAGTTACAAAATCTATATTAGAAATAACGAATTAAGAAAGAGTTTTGTTATAAAGTATAAATTTTTACAGCCAAGTATCCAATTTAAGAAATGGTTACGCATTCAAAAATTTAAAAAATAGTAATTTTTATTATTCTTTGCAATTAAGTACCGACAAGAAGAAATTACAGTTAGAGTTTTTTTACTTCTAAGAAGAAATGTTTAACATAACACATAAAATGCAATTGAAAAATTGTCAAACCTAACTTTTTAAAAAAATCCTTTGCAAACCTGGTTATAAATTAACAAGTATCAACTTTTGTACAATAAACATTTAATTTCTTCAACCAATAGGGAGATATAATATTTATTACTTATAGGATCAATATTTGCCATCAATATTTATTTTCTTCATCTCCGATTTTAATAAATTATTTTGACATTACACGCGAAAAATCATAGATAAAAATATATATTTGGGAAATGCTTATAAATCAAATTATTTTATACGAATTCACAGATATTTTCTGAAAAATTAAATTAAAGAATTTTTTGTTCAACAAGTAATTTACTTATAAAACTTTTAATTATAACGAGAGAAATTTAATATTGTTTTCATCTTGCAAATAATATACATTAATAAACCTCCACAAAACAATACTGGATTATTGAACTACGTGTAGGAGGATATTCTTATATGAATGCATGTAATAAAAGTTAAAAGTCATGGCGAATTTCTTTTAGTAAATTATTGTTAAGCGATTCATATATCAATTTAGTTTATTTATTGTTTAGTTTCAGTGAATCTCTTTATAGAAGAACACCTGTTAAAAATAGAGTAATATATTTATGTTTTAACTAACTCTGGTAAATCATTTGCTTTAATAACTCAACACATGCTTATTATAAATCCTGAAAATAGGAATATTTAATCATTGAAAATGTTCTAATAACACGATCTAATAAAAACATCTTCAAGAATATTATAAATTTTAGTAACAGTACATTGATTTAGAGACCTGTATTAAAAACTCTTGTGGAACATAGAGATAACCTAATTTATTTCAAAAATTAGAAACATTCTGTCCAAATGAATCGATGCGATTTTAAGTTTATAGAGAAAAGTTGTGGAAATAATCACTGGCATTTGTTGTATGCAACTGAATAACGATGTTTTAAGTCAACGATCCTTATGTAAATAAATACTCTTTCCTGAGTTTTATATTAAACGGGAACAAAAAGAGGTTCACTTACCTTGAGGTCGGAAACAACTCTTTTGTTCTTCTTAAATTTGCTGATTAAAGCTGTTATTTTTACAATGTATAATTTCTTTGCTGATCCTGCAAGTGTTTAAGAGTTTCAAAATTTCAATATATGGTAAGAAGCAGAATATTTTCTTTTATCATTGAATAAAAAAATTTAAGTACAAAAGTAAAAAAATAAATTAAATAGTGATAAGATTTTTTATTAGAAAATAATGAATTTAATTAATTTTGTCTACTATTGATATATTAAGTCATTTTATAAGGTTTACCTTCATTTCATTTATGGTGGTTTTATTTAGCTTAATTGACTCTGGTTTTAACATGTGTAGATTGAATTAATTTGAAAAACTAATTTAATCACTCGGTTTTTGCGAATTAATTCAAATATTAGTTGAACTATATTTTTAAGTATTCTATATACATAATTATTCTGAGTGTGTGAGCGAGAGAAATAGTTATATTAACGTCTCTCTATATAGCAGCATGAGGGCTATTGGCGATGGATTACATAATTTTGGACCTTGGCCAAGTGACGAGGACGACACCAGAGCTGGCACCCTCCACTTGGAGCATCTACATTGCAACAGAAGAACTTTACACCTCAAAAGATTGAACGTGCAACAACCCCTCTACATGGCAGGCTTCGAACCCACGATACATTGGACCCGAGTTCGTGACTAGGCTCCGTGGTTATTCCGATGAACAAAAGACGTAAGATAAAAGAAGAGAACGTATGAGATAAATTTTAGCCATCAGAAGCAAATATAGAACCTTCTTTCAAGACGCTGATAAGGATTTTAACTGGGATTCATCTACTCTGGATCAGAATTTATTAATTAGATTCCCAATTCTTTTCAAATACAAATTTCACTTATTGACCAATTCTGTTGAAGCAGTTATTTGTCATCTGAAATAAACGTTTAATATTTTTCTTAACGTTCACGTAAACATTATCTCACTTTAAGTTAGGATTTTACACTGCTGGACAATTGCTAAGGACGGATAACACTATCATCCACAGCAACCACAAAATGAAAGGAAGCAAAATGTGGAAAATTAGAATAAGTGCGGGATATTAGTAAAAAGAAGTATGAGTAGGCAATTTAATTCATAAGAGCTTTAAAGGTTTTGACGCGTGTGGACAGTTGTTGTCTCAAGTCAAAGTTTTACAGGAAAGATTTAATAGACGAACTTAAAATTTTTGGCATGTCTTCCCGACATCACATAGATGATTTTATGCGTGGCCGAATTATTGGAAAGATCGAAGAAGGGTGAAAAATAACAGATGTTGCCAGGGAGTTCGACATCGCTCACAGCGTTGTTTCACGGCTGTGGAAGTCATTTAAAACTACTGGAATGTGTAGCAGACGGCACGGGGGAGGTCGTGTTAGAAGTACGACGCCTGCAGAAGGCAGATATATCGTCCTATCAGCAAAAAGGAACAGGCGCACCACAGCTCAGCAGGTGGCAAATCAGTTTCTTGCTGCCTCAGGAAAGCGGATCTTCCGAAAAACTGTTGCCAGACGTTTGAGGGGAGGACTATACGCACGCAGACCTGTTGTGTGTGTCACATTGACCAGACAGCACCGTACTGCCCGTTTGCAATGGTGTCGTGAGCATCACAATTGGACTGAACAGGACTGGGCATGCGTACTATTCTCAGATGAGAGTAGGTTCAGTCTGTCATCGGATTGTAGACGCCAACTCATCTGGCGCGAGTGGTAATGCTTATCGTCCAGAAAATATCCAGGAAAAGGACCGATATCCGACATGCAGTATCATGGTGTGGGCCAGCATCATGATCAATGGCCGCACGCGCCTACATGTGGTTGCGAATGAGACTATGACGGGCCAACGATACATTGATGAAGTTCTACTTCCTCATGTTCGTCTTTTACGTGGTGCTGTCGGTGATAATTTTTTTTTTATGGACGACAACGCAACATGTCATCGAACACTCGCTGTTCAAGATCGTCTAGACAGCGAGGGTATTCAACGTCTCGTATGGCTAGCGCGTTCTCCAGATTTAAACCCCATTGAAAATGTGTGGGATGCTTTGGGGAGGCAAGTTGCTGGTCGAAACTATCCTCCGACAAACAAGAACACCCTCATCCGTGCATTCACAGAGGAATGGGATAAATTGCCTCAACAGCTGCTGGATAATGTTATGCAAAGTGTGGTACGACGTGTGGAATATTGCATCACACTCCACGGTGGACATATCCCGTACTGATACCTTTCTTTAAGGTGCCTGCTGACTTTTAGATGCATTGTTCCATTTCTCCGTACGCAGATCAAATGAACATTTTTTTTTCTTTCATATGTTTCACAGCTTTTGTACTTTCCAGAAAAATAAATATTCTTTATTCTAATGTCTGAACAATGTGGCAACTATATTTTATCCTACTAGGTCTCATGTCTCGCTTAATGTTATGCTACATAGCAGTTTGTGATCCGTCCTTAGCAATTGTCCAGCAGTGTATAATACGTATTGCGATCCAAAAATTATAGGACTGGTGCTTTTGCTGACGTCGAAAGCAAGTACCTAAAGTTAAACCACTTAAAAGGGATTTTTCTAACACTTGCCTATCCGGGTTGTTTTAGTGCATGTTATGTGACCAGACCACATGTCCCCTTCCGAAGCTAGTTAGCTTTTCTCGGCGATGTAAGAAAAATGGCTTTTCTTGAACAGCGTTGAACATTAAATTCACTTAGTACACTAAGGTAGAACACCATTCTAGAGTTTGGAAATGGGAAGAAAGGCAGCGTTTCTCAAACTGTGGAGCGCGCTCCCCCTAGGGGGCGAAATAACTCTACGAGGGGGGCGAGTCTATTGAAAAGTCGAAAACAAGAATTATTTTAAAAAATTATTAATTTACTGAAAGTGAACAAATAAAATGCATCCTGACATATTAAGAAATAAATACACATTTACACTGATTATAATACACTTATAAATATATTAGTACTGCAGACCATATTTTACAATTAATTTAGGAATACTAAGTTAAGAATGAGTTTAATAATTACCATTAACCCTGTGGGCATTTGTCATAAATAAATTTATGTACAAAATTTAACACTTCTCTTAAAAATTTGAACGGTTTTAAATTAATCCCATTACTGCTGATTAAAAGATACGTGATTGACTCCCCAACGCTACCGTTTTCCACACAGGCATGTGTATGGGATGTATTGGAGGGGAGAGGAGAAAAGAAATAAATAAGCAAATCCTCTGAAATAAGTAAATTCTTTGCAAACACTATGAAGGGCTTTTTATTGCATTCCAAAAAGTTTGGAATGAATTTATGAATGACCGTGCACAGAAAAGATCGTATTTTGGAAAGACGTATATGTACGTCCTGGAAAATTAACGGTTTGGCTGAGGGAGACGTTTATATATGCCGGATGCACTTAAGAAGTGAAAATCGTATTGTAGCCTTAGCGTCAAAGTATATTATTATTGAATTCAATACATTGTAATTGTATGGAAGGGGGGCGCGATGATAAGTATGGTTGAATATTGGGTCGCAAATGCTGAAAGTTTGAGAAACACTGAAGTGAGGTATATGGTGAATCTACATTACACCAGATCCAAAGTTTGCAAATGACATCGGCGTTTTTAAAGATGTGTGGTGGGTAGTGTGTTATCGATATAAACCAGTAATAGCCTCCACGCAACGACGATTGTTTTGGCGGGGTGTCTAAGGTACTCGGTTTCGGATCGGTAGGTACCTAGATCGAACATTTCTTCATTGCTGACTCTGAACGAGCAAAGAGAACTGCACTAATCGTGGTGCCATCTATTCACCGCAAAAGCAACCAATCCGTCAGACACATGATGCAATTAAGCCGTCACACAAAGTGACACAACCAACAATGTCGTCACGCATAAATGGCGCAATCCACAATCCAGTCGCACTCAAAGTGACGTAACTGCTCACACACTCGCCATGAACCATGGGATCATTCGTTCGCCTTCTCGCCGAATCTGTGGCAGGGGGGTAGTGTGGTGGTGTGATATCGATATAAACCAGTAATAGCCTCTTCGCAACGACGATTGTTTTGGCGCTCTGGTTAATATACTCGTTTTCGGATGATAAGGTGCTCAGATCAAACCTTCTTTTAGATGGCAGATAATCCATCAAAGTCAATGTACACATTGGACTGCCTTCGGACTTCACGAAACGCAAAAATATTGCATTGGTGTCTGAATGTGTCCGAAAAAATAATTACAAAACACTTGCAGAAATCGCTGAGAGTAGATGCTTCTCAAAGACGACGTTTAAACGGTTTTAGTTCTGATAGAGTGACGACTGGTATCTTCTGCCTGACAAATCAAAACACATCGATCTCAAATTATAAAAGAGCTCCTTGCTAAAACTCGCACTAACCTGCTTCCATATCCTCTATTCGCCAGACTAAGCTTTCCGTGTGATTTTTATTTGTTCCCATCACTGAGAAAACATTTACAGGGACGCCGTTTTATGTCATCAGATGTTCAAAGTAGCATCGCAGGATGCCTTAGGAGAGGTTGAAAAAATGGCTTCAAGTTGTGCTTCTAGAAGCTATACGAACGCTGACCGAAGTGTATCGTCACCCAAGGGGACTACTTTGAATGTAGATATGCTTCGATACTGGGAAATATTAATAGTTAGATTTTCTACACCTTTTCCCAAAAGTTTTGGATGATATTACGTATAGTTTGCTTCAGTAAGAAGCCATACTATATTTAAAACCAATTCCATGTTCAAGCATTATTTTTTTTGTTCTTAATTCAGGAAATAGTCTGCTTCAGGATAAGTACCTTCAAAATAATATAGGGTGTCCCATATAATTTTAACATCTTACAAATTAAATCAACTTTAAAAATAAAGTATGCCTTTCCCAAAAATAACAATGTCTACAGGAAATTTCAAATATATCATATATCAAACATTTGTCACAGGCATGTAATATTTTAGGAAGTTTCTAAGAACTCCACATCACTTTTTTCAGGTGCTGTGGAATCCATTACATGTACTCATTTGGATGGATAGATTCATTGGTGAAACTTTGATTTAGATTAATATAAATGTTAAAAGTGACATTCATTCATTACGATATGTATTTCTTATTGTTTAGTGTGTGTGTGGACGAACTAGAAAAAAATTTGGCAAGCATACTTCTTTCGTAGAGTAAATATTCGCAAAGAACGGTCTTTACAGAAAATCTACTCCCAAGGAGGGTTGAAAGGAACTAGAGGGTGTTATAGTTTTAAAAAATTCCGTTTTTGAACTATTAGACTTTCACGACTTCAAAAAAGACAATCATGTTAATTTCGTTGAGTATTCCAATAAGAGCAATTTTTGTACGAAGCGGCTACTAATAGTAGTTACGGGATCATATAGACAAAAAATTTCCATTTCTGAGCTATTAGTCCCACAAACTTGAAAATCGGCATGTATGTTGATTTTGATTAGAGACCCATTAAGAAAATCTTTTACCATAAGTGACTCCCTAGGGGTGTAAGGGGTTAAGAGGTTGTATGGATAAAGAAATTTCAGTTTTTGAATTAATAGACTCTTAAAAACTAATTCTCTTCTTTGCGAAAATCTGTCATTAAAAGTGGTCTCTGGAGCATTGTACAGAAAATACGACCCTGTTTTCTTTCGTATTTATAGAGATAAAATTTCAAAAGTATGTTCTTTAGTTGAGTAGAAATCCTTTGAGAGCGGGTCTTATATGGAAATTGACTCCCAAGAGGATTACGAGGCATTCCAATTAAAAATATCTGATTTTAAACTATTAGACAAAGAAGCTTGAAATCAGGTGAGTAAGTAACGTTTGTTGAGTAGAGAACGAATAAGATCAGGTCTCACCCAAATCAATTCACAAGGGAATTGCAGGAGAATAGATAAAAAAATGTTCCCGTTTTCGAAATAATAAACCTAAATTTTATAAACAGATTTCTTTTGTTGCTTGCATATCCGCCAACAACGGTTTTTTGCGGAAATAGATTCTGGAAGGGGCCTATGGTTGCGTAAATGATTATACTTCCGTTCTAGAAATTCAAGATATGTTCTTTTTGAGGTATCCGACTAATTACAACTTTGTTTAAAAAAATTGGAAATAAGGAAATTTGTTTGTGGTTTTTAGATATATTTGGTACATTTTAAGAAAAAAAGGGATAAAGTTTAGAAGAGAAAAATAAATTATCACTACTAAAATGGAAAAAAAATAAGTAAGAATTGACAAAAAATTACGTATAAACGGAGCCCAGTCGGTACAAATTCTCAATTTTTCAATTTTAATGTATTACTTTGCTATTCCTTTTTGAAATGACCTTCAGGATAAGAGGCAGTTTAATTTTTACAAGAACTAGAACACTAAAAGAGTAATTGATAAATCGGAAAGTTAAAACACTTCTACTGTTGTGCAGAACATACACACAAAAATTGAGAAAATGATTTAAGAAACTTTTTGAGTAATCGCAGTCCCGTTTGAGCTTTTTGAAAAAAAAACACACATTTCGAGTAAAATGCATTTGAAAGTTTGACATCTTATGTAAAGTTATGGCATCTGCTTTTACTAAAACATGTGTAGTTATAGTTCTAGTGAATGGAAAATAAAACACTTGGTGTTTTTATAAAGCTAATAAGATGACCTATAAACGAATATCATAAAAAAGAAAATTGTCAATTTTTTAAAAAAAAATCAAGGTTTTAGGATAGTCGTATATCTTAAGGTATCCGAACACGTTTGGAGTACTTTTTAACAAGATATCATACATAAACATTATAAATATTCTTTTAGGACTCATTACCAATAAATATTACTATATAACTGACAATATTTAAAATGAATTTTATAAAAAATCCCAATCATAAGTGAAATTTTAGCAATATTTTTGAAAAAAACCTCAAAGCAGAGAAAAAAGTAATACACATATCAGCAAAAATATTACTAAAACAAATTAGAAGCGTTTATCTAGAAAATGTACTAAAATTTTAATGTTTTATTAAAATTTGAAAAGTTTAGGCTGATTAAGTAAACATTATAAGAAATGTTACATTCATTATGAGACCATTATTTAAATAGCAAGCGATGACTGAAAAAATACTAGTGGAAAAAGAAATTTTTTAGTACATTCTCTAAAAAAATAACAAATATAAGGTTCAAAACATTTTATAGGAGTACATTTATAACATTTTGAGTCATCAGATTCTCCATGATAGGTTTTGAACAATTTAAATACCCAATTCTTGTAGATCAAAGAACCACTTCCGGTTTTTCTAACACTTTATAACAAATTTATTGTAACTTGGCCTCTAGGTAGCGTAGAATCCATTACATGTACTCATTTGGATGGATAGATTCATTGGTGAAACTTTGATTTAGATTAATATAAATGTTAAAAGTGACATTCATTCATTACGATATGTATTTCTTATTGTTTAGTGTGTGTGTGGACGCTCTAGGTAGCGTAGAAACAAAACAAAGTATTTTTCGTAAAGTCAAAAGATAGCTCTATTCAATAATATACATACATACATATATCTGTAATATATATATATCAAATTTGGTCATTTTCAAAGTGTTCGGACACCTTAAATTAAGAGAAGGGATATTAGAACTCCTTTTGAATGCAATCGAAAACTAAAATCCAGGAACTTAGATATTAATAACTTAAAAAACTTTTGTATAATCGTACAACACTATGAAATATCCTGCGTAGTGGAGAGTTGACGGATAGTTATGGAATGAAATTATTGAAAGGATAATTAATAGATTAATTCTAACAAATATATAATTAATAGAATACTTATTATCATAACTTAAGATACACCTCCTTGTCAAAATTTATCTCAAATTATAAACTTTGGTCCTGTTCAGAGATTTTCACCTTTCTCCTATCTTAAGATTTTACCAGTTTTCCGACACTCGCGAAGTAGTGGACTAAGCAAACCAGATCATAAAAAAAAGGAAAATCCTCATCTAAAATCTTCACAGGCACAAAGACTACATCTGTATTGAAAAATCCCATGATGGACGTTTAGAAGACAAAATATTTTGCGTCGTTGACTTTTACAGTTTTTATATTTCTTTTTCCAAAGTAACATAATGATAACATATGTAAGAGGGAGGGGCAGACTCTCCTTTTTATTCATTGAACTGAGCGTCCCATTTCTTCGGTTCCTAAAAATAGATCTCGATATATTTTTTTCTTCTTTTAAACCTCAAGATAAAAGCTGCATAGTTCTTGGTTTTGTCATCCAAAGGAAATGACAGCGAAAGTTTATTTTTATGCGATCGTTTTACATCAACATTGCTTTTTAATACATCAAAACAATACAAAGAAAACGTTGAAAGTATTATCCAAGTGTTGGAAATGATTAAAGATAGTAATAATGCGTATTTATTTGTAATTTTAGAAAGTTTACTGTGTTTAAAATTTTCCCAGATCAAAATAAGGAAATAGTGTTACTATCCATTATAAAAACAGTATTGATAAGTAACTTTAACTACTGACGGTACTTATAAGTACCACTCAATTTAAAATTACATAGAATAACCATTTTTACAAATACTCTGACGATACTGATCAAGAATATTCTTTGAAATCCATTCTTCCAAGATATATGGCGGCACGGGTTCTATGATGAATATTTTAGCGGGGAAGGCGAATAGTTTTATAGCAGAAATTTCATTTTCAGCGGATTGCGAAGATTATTATTTTTGTCCTTAAAAATAGTTAATGTCAAAATGTGTTTTATTTTTTTGTATGTTAATGATTACCTTAGAAAACGATTTAACTATTTTTTTAAGTGAACAGTGTATATAATTATATTTGCAGTGGAATATCGTTAATTAATTAGCTACAACGGATTTAATTCCCCAAAGTTGAGTATTTTGTTTATGTGTATCCCTTGATTTTCAATGTAGTAATCAAAAAAAAATAATGCATGAAGAAAACTGCAGTAAATCATAATGTGGTTTATACAGGGTTAAGTGGAAAAAATCTCTTATAGCTACTGACTAAAATTAAACATGAATTTTGTCAATAATTGACAACGTTTTATAGTTTAATTTTTTCACCAATTTTATAAAATACTTTTTTTTCTTAGTTTACTAATACGAGAGCTACAACAGTTTCAGTAAGTGCGGGTGCAACTTTTAAATTAGAGTTACCGATTTTAAAACGTGTTCAACATGAAATATATTTTTTGAAAAATGTTAAAACTAGAACAAGGGTCTGAGAAAAGTATGCCAATAATGAATTTAACAGATTTATGAGCATTTTATATATAGCTAATTCTTTTTTTTAAAAAAAAATCTTAATATTATTTAAAAAGCACAACCACATATCCATGTAAATATATAATGCAAAAGCGACTAACTCATTATAACACTCTCATCTCAAAAAACCCTTGGAACTCTCTTAGATCAAAAGATTTGAAAAATTGTTAATCATATATTTCCTTAGTTGAGTAGATTCGTTAATAACAGGTTATACAAAAATTAACTTCCATTGGCAATTGGAGGCTGTTATACACAAAAATTCGGTGTTATTAGAATTTTGCAAAATGTTTTTTTCTCTGGAGAGAAAAAAAACTAAGAAAATTTTTTATGGAAATTGACTCCCTTATAAAAATTAATCGTAGTTAGGAAGGAAGGGGGGATCAAGAGAAAGTTGAAGATAAGCATTTTACCTCATTTTAGCTTTTAGATTTATAAACTTCAAATTTCGTAGACATGCTTCTTTTAGTAAATAGAGATCCGTCGAGAACAGGTTTTACGTTAACCAATTCAGAGAGAGGTAATGAGAAAAAAAATATAATTTCGTCTTAAAAATTCAAGTCTTACTCTTTTTGAATCAAGAGACAAAGACTAAAGGAATGAATTAAATACAATCGTAAGCTGATAATGCTTGGACTTATTCATAACTTAACAATAATTAAAAATAAACAAAATATAGTCATACATCATATTGCACTCCCTAGGGGGCCACACTCACAGTTTGAGAAACGCTGCCTTGGTAAATTAATGTTTCAAAAAATATTAAACATAATGTATGTAATCACTTTTTTGACATGTAAATATATACAGAAAAAAAACAAGATGTTAACAATATCAGATTGTTCAATACTACGTAATAATTTAGAAACCTTGGATAAACGAAAGTAAAAAGTTGTATTTTTATTCAACTTTAAAACATCCTTATCTTCAAAAAAAAAAAAACTGGAAGCTTATGGAACTAAAAATCTTCCAATCATGCATCGTGAAATGATTTTGAAAACTGTTCTTTTCGCAACCATCAGAGTTAAAATGTTGTTTGTTTGATTAAATATACCATTATATCCGTATTTATAATTAAAGGGCTCTAAAATTTAAAAAGGGGGGGATTAGGAAAAAAATTAAAGGGGAAAAATAGGGGAAAATAAATTTAAAGGGAAAACACACACACAATTTACATTTTTTTCATCAAATGTTTAAAAGCAAGTCTGTTAAATAAGCATATTTTCACAGTTGGCTAATTGACATGCATTAATAAGTTACTAAAAAGGCTTTAGTGAAAAAAAACCCCTTCTATTGGTGTTTGCAAAAAAGTATTTTTTTTATTAATCAAATGCTAAGCCATAGAAAGAAATTAGTAAATAATGTTCCTCAAAAAAAAAGTTTTCATGTTCACACAATCATGATCACAATTTTTTTTACTATCAAACAAGCGAAAAAATTGTTGATTTCATCAGTTTGTATATAATTTTGTAAATACATATTTTTTTAGCTAAAAAGACAAAGCGTAAGTTTTTTCATTATAATGATGTAAAGAAAACATAATTCACTTATTTAAAAATTGTTTCAAAAACATTTTACAATTATCTTAAGAAAAAAAACATTTCGAAAAAATCAAAAATAAATATTTTGATTAAAGCTAACAATTGAAATATTTTAAACTCAAGAAGATATTTTTTTTTATAAAAGTATTTTATAATATCTTAACTTCAAAATTATATATTATTAACGGGTTTTTTCCCTATCTTCATATAAAAAAAAACGTTTCGTGATGCCGTGATAAATTTATTGCGTGCTGCCGCAACAATGAAAACCTTCAAGATAACTCGCCCAGGTTAGCAACCCCGATTTCGTAAGGATCGTTCGCGCTGAATTGGCAAACATAGGCATCGTTTTGTACAATGCCGTCAATATGGTTGCAATGTTACATTATTGTAAAATCTCGTAAAATAATATTCCAACGTTTGTCTGGAATGGAATCGTTGTGTGAGAAGAAAGGTGTTGTCTCACACGATTGATTGAATGAATATTAACGTCGCACTGTTCAGCTACATGAGGGCTTTTGGCAACGGACCACGTAATATTGAACCATGGTCAAGTGACGTGGACGACACCTGAGCTGGCATCCCCCTCTCCTAACTACCACACCAACGGGAGGACGTTTCAGCTCTCGACAGATTTAACGTGCATCGCTGCCCTACACGGCGGGTCTTTAGTGGTACTGGGATCGAACTCGTGACAAGGCAAGCCACGATCCGATACCTATACCACTCGGCCACCGCGGCCACATTGTTTCACACGAAGACTTATTAACAATCAAAGGAACTAAAAACTGCATTTTGCAGGAAGCTGCAGGGGTTATGAGGACTTTATCAATGACGTATGATGATACAGAGAGGAATTTTACTGAAGGGCGCCAAAATATAACTTTTCGAAAAAAATAAATAAACAAAACTACGTAATCCATGTAAATTATAGTTTTACAATTTGGGCAACGAATATAAAGAGTTTTATAATTTGTACGTAGTTGATAACCCTGTTCTATATATATATAGTACTTTTTAAATTTCACTTAACGGAAAACAATTTAAATTTACGGATATTGTAGAATACAAAACTTTATTAACTCACAAGGTAATATATAAAACATGTATAGAATGATATTTAAATTTATCCGATGCATTTATTTTAATCGATTAAGTCTGTAAAATATGGTGTATTATTTACGAATAAAATGAAATGTCACAAATGTCTCACAACAAGCAATAAAGCAGAAAATTTTTAATTGATTCCAAAAATCATTTTTTAATAATAAAATTATGATTTAATAGACACTTTTTTGCACTTTAAACTGTTCGTATTAATTGTCTTAGAATTAAAAGATGATTGTATACGGGTTGATTGATTGAATATTAACGTCGCACTGTTCAGCTACACGAGGGCTTTTGACGACGGACCACGTAATTTTGAACTATGGTCAAGTGACGTGGACGACACCTGAGCTGGCACCTCCCTCTCCTAACTACCACACTACACCAACGGGTTTATTTATTGATTGATTTATTGAATATTAACGTCGCACTGTTCAGCTACCGAGGGCTTCTGGCGACGGACCACGTACGAACTATGGTCAAGGACGTGGACGTTTGAGCTGGCACCCCCTCTCCTAACTACCACACCACACCAACGGGAGGACATTTCAGCTCTCGACAGATTTAACGTGCATCGCTGCCCTACACGGCGGGTCTTTAGTGGTACTGGGCTCGAACCCGTGACAAAGCAAGCCACTTTCCGATACCTATACCACTCGGCTACCGCGGCCACGATTGTATACGGGATTTACTGGGTTATTCCGTTCAATTGTTTCTTAAAATTACCTCTTTTTAACTGTTATTTCTTAGAATTATTAGTAATAAAGGCCTTATATTACAACATTATATATCCCAACTAAGTATGATATCATAATAGGAAGTTTGACCTTATAACTGAGTTATGACCAAAGCGCGCACGCACGCACGCACACACACACACACACACACATATATATATATATAGAGAGAGAGAGATCCTTCAACTAAAACATACACAAAACCTAAACCATCTTTTCCGTTCGCGCTTAATGAATGTTTAGGTAAGCATTCGCATTTATGAAGTTTTTTAATACGTATCGTACGTATTAGTTCACAAAAATTGAGCGAAGTGGGAAAAAATAAATACAAAATTCATTCACTTCAGTTGAATTGAGACATATGCACAAACAAGCTACCTTTATCTTCATCACATCTTTTGCTTCCTTTTTTACTTTTTAAGCAAAAACATTTATTAAAATTTATAATCCAGGCGCAAAAATTAATAGAAATGAGAACGTTGAGGTAGATTTCTTTTCAAACGCAGAAATTCTAATCAGAATTAACAAAAGTGGAATAAAAAGTAAAATTCGATTTATAAATGCTTAATTAATCCCGTTAATTAGCCCACGAACCGGGTTCAGAAGCTTCAAAATTCATGAGATTTAAATATTTTGAAAAACCATTTCATAACAAAAGTAAAATCGGATTTAAAAGTGTTGTTGATGTCTTCCAAAAGATAAACCTTGATGTAAGTTAATTATAAAGGAAGCAAAAGGAATACAGGATTATTCTAAAATCCTATCAAAACTTTTATTTATCTGATGAAAGTATTTTTAAATCATTCGAAGATGTTAATTATCATATATCTGAATATTCTCATTTTAAGCAAGATTAGATTAATCTGTGTGAAACTTTTAAATCTATATCGCTATATTTTTAATGATAATTTGTAAGGATAGGAACAACCATTTGGGTTTGGATTTAATAAAGCATCGATGATATAACAAGCATAGAACTTTTTTCATATTGTCTGGTGCTTATATGAGAAGTATGAGCTTGTGTTAAGAAATTGTAAGAAATTCTTTTTAAAAGTAGTCTGACACAAATCAGAAAAAGTTTTTGATGGAACAGTACAATTTACACTTAAGTACAATACATATTACAAAATAACATTTTTTTAAAACTAACTTATAAGGAGACACGGTAGAATTCAATTGACGACAATCGGTCAAAAAATCAAAAAAAAAAATTTTTTTTTGCCTAAATTATTCCTTATACGTTTTTCTATTATCTCACAAAATTTCAGAGCTCTAAATCAAAAAAATTCAAATCTATGATAACTAATATGCTCGTCAGAATTCACATTATGACATCACTCTGCTCTAGCAGACGCACTTTTCATTTGCTAGCCAAGTTAATTAATTCTAATTTCACAGATAAGCAATTTTGAAATAAAGTGAAGAGATATTGTAATCCCTTCTTAAAATGTTTGTTTACATTTGTTGAGCTATACTGCGCTCTTTATTCTGCTAATTTTTATTTCATATTTTTGAAATATTTAGTTTCGGTTTACCAAAAAAAAAAGTCTTTTTCAATACTAATTATTTTATCGTTATCAATTTAACAGTTTTTTTATATATATAAACGTATTCTAATACAGCATTTTAATAGTTAAGCATGCCTCGTACGAAGCGGAAAAACAAATCAAGTAAATTGAGTATTCAATTGCGATGGTGCTCTGAAACAAAACTGAAAACAATATGGACATTTCAGAGCACACAATTCAAATGTTGCTCAACTCTCAAGTGGTGATAACATTTTTAAAAATGAAAGAGTTTCTATGCATGAATAAAGTGTACTAGAACAAGAAAATGTTGCTGATACCTATGATGGACCAAGTTATATAATTTTTGACAAAAATGCCTTGTGTGGTATTTTCAAGTATACTTTTTGTGTTAGCTGCAACCAGTCAACTTTAAAACTTGAATTTGGACATAAATATGGATTTTCTCATGAATTGAAACTGGTATGGTAAACATGTTCTGAGCAAGCAATGCAATGCTTTACATCTCCAAGACTTGAAAAAAAAAATAAAATACTTCTACACCATTCGATGTGAATGTTCGTGCTGCTCAAGAATTTCTTGCAATCAGTGGGGGGCATGCATCGGTTGAAAAATTTTGCATGTTTCTCAATATGCCTTTGATGTCGAGTAAATTTTTAATGAAATTAAATGCTACATCAATTCAGTGTACTCTCTTGCTTCCCAAACTGTGTTGAACTATGTACATAACAGCGTTCAAAATGCATGCAGCAAACTTGATCAAAATGGGTCAAATACTGTTACTGATATTGCTGTTTCATTTGATGGGACATAATTGACCCGAGGACACACATCCCAAATCGGTATTGGCTGTGTAGTTGGCACTTTAACAGGATATGTTATTGACTATGAAATTATGAGCAAGTATTGTCCAACATGTTTAAGTGAGAAAAATAAATTAGGCTAAACTACAGCTGAATACGATGTTTGGTATTCTGGCCACAAAATTCCTGCCAGATTAACGACGTTGGGACATCAGGAGCAATGGAAATGAAGGCTGCAGCTAAAATTTGGTCTCGATCAGAAGCATGTTGTTTCCGTTACACAAAATTGTTATCTGATGGTGATGCTAAAACTCATAAATTCTTAAATAGCCTAAAATATATGGACCAGACGTTGAAATTTTGAAAGAGGAGTGTATGAATCACGTAAGCAAAAGGATATGCATAAGCTTAAGCAATCTTGTGAAAGATTGGAGAGCTAAAGGTATCACTTTAGGTTGGAAAATCTTATGGCAGCCTAAAAGAAACAACGATAAAAAAAACTAACACAGTACTATCAGAAAGCTATTCTGGAAAATAAAGTAGATACTCAGGGCATGAAAAAATCCATATATGCCACGCTTTATCACAATATCTCGACAGATAAAAATCCAATGCACATGAAATGCCCTCCTGGAAAAGATTCGTGGTGTTTTTATCGAAGAGCCTTTGCTAAAGGTGAAAAACCTGTATCTCATAAACTTAATATTGGAACACCAATAAATCCAGATTACTTGACAAAAATTGTTCCAATATATCAAAGGTAAGCTTCTGATAGTCTTTTGAAAGGATGTGCCAGATGTCTGACTCAGAACAGCAACGAGAGTTTGCATAGCGTGATTTGGAGTAAGTGCTCTAAGGAAACTTCAGCGAAATCACGACGTGTAAATATAGCTGTTTCTGAGGCAGTATCATAGTATAACTTTGGTACTTTGAAAGCCTTACAAAAGTCAGAAATACAAAAGTCAGCTAATTTGGATCTTGGTGAAGAAGCAGTAAAAATTACTGCCACACGTGATTACAGACGTAAAAAAGAAAGAAATCGCGAAAAGTAAAACAAGCCAATATGCGAGAAGAAAAATATTCAAAGAAAAAAGAAGGGATTACATATAGTCCTGGGTTTTTTAAACATAAATGTAAAACAAAATATGAAGATGTAAACTATAATTAATTTAAAATCACCGTAAAATGGGTTCGTATTTTATTTATCGCAATTTTTTAAAAATGTAAGGTACTGAAAATTTTAAATTTTAAACATATAAAATTATAATTTTCATATAATAACTTTATAAAACTTTTATCATGTGCATGTAGTACATACGTTAATTTTATATTGCACTTATATATATCTTTTTATAGTAAATAAAAATTTTAAATTTATTTATCTCAGAACAAAAAAAATCGTTTGTTTTCGTACATAAGACTTTCATAAGGCTGAGACTTTTTTTCTATTGCATGAAATGTTTTGAATTTTTTTTATAGATTGCTATTAATATATATAACAAAAGTTGGTATGCATTTTTGAATCAAAGCAATACTTATTTTTTTAAAAATATTTGAACTTGGAATTTATACCTTTTTAGGGATTTTTTCATAATAATTCATAAAATTTTTTTTTTAGGAATTTGAATCATGTTATCCCCAAACCCATACCAACTTTTGTTGTGCATGGTTTTACAAATATGTAAATTAAATTTCATGTGTGTACGTCAATTATTGTACGAGGAGTAGCGTTTTAAAATTACTTCATAAATTTTTAAAATTTGAAAAAAAATTAACGGATTGCTTTTGTGATATTTTGAGCAAATATTGTCTTACGTATTGCATATACATAGGTTACAAGGGAAAAAACTGTAAAAAACCATAAAATCAACGGTTTTTGTTTAAATCGTACCATGTCACCTTAAAACGATGAAAGAAGCCATGGCTATGCATTTGTTATGTTTAAAATTTAAGCTAAAATAGTGTATAATAAATAATTTTTAAGTAAGTATAACAACAAATAAGTGTATTTTAATTATATGCATATGTTTCTCCCAGAGAGTTCTGTTTTACACACCAACAAAAGCTCTCTCTCTCTCTCTCTCTTTAGATAAGTTTCTATTTAAATCCATGCAATTATGTTTTAAGTAAAAATGTAATTTTTAAGTTAAGTAAATAAATAAGGTGTAAGTCTTAAGTTAAGTAAATAAGTAGGGTGTAAGTTTTAAGTTGAGTAAATAAGAAGCATTGTAATATAAAGCTTTTATTACTAATATAACTCTAAAAGTCCCTTCTAAAAAGAGATAGTTTCAAGAAACAATTGAAGAAAATAACACAATAAATAATTACAATAATATTTGTATTTTAAGGCAATTAATGCGAATAGTTTTAAGTGGATAAACAATGCAATTATTTAAAATACTATCCACTTTACCTGTGAATGTCACATACCTATAAATCGCAACTTTCCCACAAAAAAAAATATTTTAAAAATTTCAAACTGAATATGTGTAGTTATTTCAAAGTCTATAACAGACCAGATAGAACGTTTAAGGCTGTTATCGGAATAGAACAGTGGTCTTGCAAACTGTTCTACGATAACCTGGGGTTTCATAAGGCATAGCCAGGAGTTCCACAAATCACAAAAAATAGGAACTAAAATTATAAATGTGTATGAAAAATTGATTCACTTTTTCTATGAAGTTTGCATAACCATATATATATATATATATATATATATAAAAGTTTCTAACACTCAACCTAATAATTTAAACTGAAAATTCTATTTATGTATAACAACTTTATTTTGTAGTACTCTAATTTATCATATCTGTACATATAAATAAAAATGAAGTGTATGTTTGTAATTTGAAATTAACAGCTTTTTACTAAATGCATTTAAAAGTATATACGGTACTTAAATGAAAAAATCCATTTTTAAAATTTTTGTCTGTATGTCTTTTTATCTATCTGTCTTTCTTTCTGTCTGTCTGTTCCGCCTAATCTCTGAAACGGCTGGACCAATTTTGACGAAACTTTCACAGGCAGATAGCTAATGTTTTAAAGAATAACTTAAGCTACTTTTAATTTAGAAAAAAAATTAGGATTCCGAGAAAATAAAATTAAAATCAATGAAATAGTAAACAATATCCGATTCATATAGGGATAATATTTTCAATAGGGACTATTTTTATTCAATAGGGATTATTTTTACTTAATATGAATTATTTTATTTCAGAGCCTTCTGTCTCAACGATTGCTAGCAGTTATATGAATTTTTTTCTTTGATTAGGTTGCTGCCATCCGCGACATTTCCCGTTCATGTCTTGATCCTAATGATTTTACAGTCCTTAACTGCATTGTCAAAGGTCATACGTCCCTTTCGCCCCCTTCCTTGCGGCGTCGTTTGTGTTCGTGTTTCACCCTACTTGCTACTTAGACCTATTTTGATCCTAAAGATTTTAGTCCTCACCCCATCAACAGTGTCAATGGTCATGCGTCCCTTTCACCTCTTGCTCAACAAAAAGCAAAGAAAAAAAATAAAACAAAAAAATAGATTCACAAAGTAGAAGAAAAGTTTTCGTAAACTCTGCAAAGTGAATAAACACTTTTTTGTTACATTCCACGTGGGCGAAGTCACGGGTAACAGCTATTTAACATAAAATAAATGCATAAGAAAGTATTATTAACGTATAACACATCCAGATAAAAATTATTTACACTATTTTTAGCGTTTATTACACAAAATTTGTAACAATGTGTTACTTTTGCTAAGCAGGTAGGTGCTTTAAAAAATCGACCCACAACAGAGTTACGGGGCCTTCTTAAATAATAATAACAATAATAAAAAAAATCAGCAATTATACCTATTGACTTAAAATTTAGCAAACCTGGTTTTTTCGTTCAGCTGAGTTATGTAAAAAGCTTTTTTTTGTTTAATTTATACAATTCACGTAGAATTAACTCATTAAAAACCTTTTTATCATTCAGTCTGTATTTTTTAATTTTTAAATTCACCTGTGCGAAGAGCGGATATACCAGCTAATAGTAAAATAATTTTTTTTAAAAAAAACGTTCTTTTTTCATGTGCACTACCTACTAGATCATGAATATTCCATTGTTTACTAGCCCGGAATGCGCGAAGTAATTTTATGCTTGTTAGTACAATGTGTTACCTAACTAGTTTTCTAATGAAAAATTAGTCTTTTTTTCATTTAGACAAAAATATATTTAATGTGAGGGATAATTTATCAACAAATATCATTTTGTTGAATCTGGATATCAACAGACTCAACATTAAAATTTAAATTTGAGCAAGAACAACTGAATGTTAGGGTACAAATTCATACAGGATTTTTCAAACAGCCATACACAGCCAGAACAAAGTATATAAGTGAAAAATATTGCTCTCAGCTCGAGTGACTACAAAAACAAAATATTAAAGCAAATTAAACGCAGAATACGGAAAGCGATTGCGCTGATAACTTAGACTTCTACAGTCTGTGTAAAAAATACATTTGGACATCTCTGTAGCATACATACTTGGATTATAAATTATTATTGTATGCGGAAGTAAATTAAGTTGAAATTACATTTAACTTTATCATATACACAATACTTTTTTTTAAAAAAAATATTCTTTAGAGCATAAAAATATTCTTCAAAGCATGCTGATCGCAACTTCAACTATATATTCTTTTAAATATAATATATTCTTCTAAGAGTGTGTGAAATAACACTCCAAATTAACTGTTTATAAGCAAATGATACAACTTTTTGATTTTTTATTCTTCATTTATTAATGTGTACTTTCATCCCGATCATTTCGTGATTCAAAATTCAACCTGTATCAAATTCCACTTTTTACAGCCGGACAGCACTCATTTCCGTAAATATTAGTAGTAATACTGTATTAAAGTAATGTTTCTGCGTATGCCGATATTAGATAGTCATTTATTCGCTAACTGTGTACTTAAAAGTCGTACCAAAGACAATTTATGGTTAGAGTGATTTCTTTTTACTCGTAAATATTTAAATCTTAAATACTTATTGCAATTTATGAAATAATAACCAGCCAAATACCAGCACAATTGCATTCTCTGCATTGTATGCTTTTGGAGTTTCACAAGTGTAGTAATGCAATGGATGATACCAAACTCTTTTGAGATGTATATCCAAACAAATTAGACATCTAGAAATGCATAAGGTGGGTTTCTAAGTTCAAATTGGGTAATTTCCATCTTTCCGACTAGCTCTCTTGAGGAAGACGAACTGCTTCAATCATTGGTATGTTAAGGGTTGAAGTGGAACCAAATCCATGTCGGATAATCTAGGAACTATCAAACTCTGTTAACCATACAAGAACGTTTGCCGCAGATTGGTAAAGTGAGCACAGAGCCAATGTTTGGGTCTGTAATCCGTCCGAAGAAGACAAAGTTGATCGATTCAACACATGTAACTTTTTGCTTCAGCGGCACACTGCAGAAATATTTTTTGATTGCTTGATCACTGGAGATAAAAAATAAGTCCTCTAAGACAATATTTCTCAAACTGTGGGGGCGCAACCCCCAAGGGAGGCACCATAACCTTACTAGGGAGACGCGAGCACATCGAGAAGTTGAAAATAAATTGCTTAATATAGATATCAATTTACTGAAAAGAAGCAAAACAAAATACATTCTGGCATAAAAAATAGAATACATTTTCACACTGATATAAGATACTTATAACTATATTAGTACAGTAAGAAGTATTTGATAATTAATGTGTATCGATACTAAATTGTTAATTAGTTTAATAATCACTAAGGGCTTTCATGGGCTTGTCAGATACGAAATTATATACAATGTATAATACTTATCTTGATAACTTGTGCAGTTTGTATTTAAGATCGCATTGTAGCTTTAATTATTATTGCACTCAATACATAGTTGTAGTATGAGGGGGTGGGAGGTTGGAATTGGACGAAATGATAATACGAAACGAAAAAGCAATGTTTTTCTCACGAAACTCGCTTTTGTGTGTTTGGTGGAGAATTCGCGGGGTCGTTCATTTTGAAGTGCTGAAACCTGGACAAACTGTGACTGCAGACCCAAGTAGATCGAGTAAATCAATCTTTAATTGAAAAGTGTCCAGATATTGTCAACAGGAAAGTTAGTATTCTAAAAAAGACTAGAACCGAGGATGGGGTCATTTGACCCAAAAGCAATTTTGTTTTCGATTTTCTCAAAAAGTTACTAACGGAATTGAAACAAAAATTCTAGACTTTGCCTATTTTTATATCAATAATAACCTGTGAAAATATGATACATGAAATAATTATCATTGTTTTGCTTTTAATGCTTATACTTAAAACCGTGGAATGGGTTATTTCGACCCCATTATAATCACAAGTACTAAATTTGCAATTCAACGATTCCTGGATTTGAAAAAGCTTTTTCAGTCCTCTAAGATACCGTATCAAATTTTCCTATACAATGTACTAGCAGAAAAACCACTTCTGGAGAGAAAAAATAATGTGTAAATAATGTGTAAAAAGTTATCAGATTCAAATCCAGATGAAATGAACTCTGGAACTTTTGTTAGAAATGATGGAACGGGTTGGGAAAGCATTATCTCTGGAAGTTGTACGCGTGGAAAAATTGTTGAACATATTTTCTGAGAAAAAAGTGGCCCAACCAGTTAAGCAAAACGAAATATTGAAAATGGCTATGCAATTAGTTCAGGGAGGCTACTTAAAAATGAGCCTATGCTTCGTCATATAAAAAGTTGTACAGAGGAAGGAGCTCACCGGCAACTGGGGAAAAATGAATGGCCAACAACTTTAGATGAACTAAATGCTTTTATACCAATTTTGTATGCTCGAGGTAGATACGGTGCAAATAATCTAGAGCTTGCTAGTCTGAGGTCTGTTGTTTCGGGTCGACCTTTTTTCCGCAATACTACGGTGAGAGATAGATTCAAAGAACTTACGAAATTTCTGCGACTCGACAAAAAAAAACAAACAAAAAAAAAACTACATGATCTGAACACCTTCAAACAGATAAATTGGGTTTCATTTCTGAAGTTTGGAAGAAATTTATTGAAAATTCGATAACTTTTGCTCTAAACCAGGACCATATATAACTATTGATGAACAACTGTTTCCGTCTAAGGCTAATTGTCGTTTCACGCAATGCATACCAAGTAAACCAGATAAATTTGCTCGCCGCTGATATTAATAGTAAATATGTGCTCAATGGTTTTCCATATTTGTGTAAATATGAGGAACATCCTGTAAACCTATTTCTCTCCGAATAAATCTTTTTGCGTTTGGAAGAACCTTTCGAAAATAAAGCAAGAAATGTCACTACAGATAACTTTTTCATTACACTAAATCTGTCCCAAATGTTAAAAACGAAGAACACTAGTTTATCTGGAATGATGAAACGAAATCGGAAAGATGTACTTGAATTTGTGAAAAAAGTAAAGACGCCGTTAAAAGATGCATTGTTACTGGAGCATGCTGATATAAGTTTGGCAGTTTATCAGGGAAAAACCAGAAAAAAAATCTTATTATTGAGCTCCCTTTATCTCACAGTTGATATTGGCACTAATCACCCAAAAAAGCTTCCAGAAACAATATCATTTTATTACTCAACAAAATTTGGTGTCGACCAAATGGCTCGGAATTATTCTGTGAAGAGGCGGGATCAAGGAGGTGGCCAGTTCATGCATTCTACAATATTCTTGATCTTGCAGGGAATAATTCATGGATTTTACACAAAGAAGTTACCGGTAAAAATCTTACAAGAGAATATCTTCAACCACTCTCATTGCAGTGTTGCGTAGTGCGTATATTCACAAAAGAAAGTACAAGTCAGATACACAGACAAAAACAGATACTACAGAAGAATCTGTGCAAATGCGAAAAAGGGTTCATTGCAAAGATTTCCAGAGTAGAAACAAAACTGTAGATACTTGTTCCGAGTGTAAAATACCAATGTGGAAAATGTACAAAATATATAAAAAGAAGTTACCAAAATGTGCATGAACTGTGTGTAGGAAATCTCGACTGGTAAGAAACTAAATATTGTATGTATATTTTATTAACTGTATACAATATTACAATTTGCATTTATTATTATTTATCACTTATTATAACAATTTAATGTTAAAAATGAATAAATGTCGTTGCTAAATAATTACAGCGTACTTTAAACATAATAGCACGGGGTTTTATTAATTGGGGTCAATTTGACCCCGATCGTGGTTTTAGGTATACCGAAACTGCCGCTGTTCTAGTGTTAATGCAAGACCACACTGCGCAAGACGAACCCTGGAGTAAGATAGCTAATTGAGATGGGAGTTATTGTCTCACCATCCATACTCGTCCGATACTGCTCCAATGGATTTATATTTATTCCGATCTCTTAAAGATGTTTAAGTGGTAAAAAACTTGAAACTTCGGTGGATGTCAAAAATACCATTTCAAGATCTGTTGCTCAAAAATCATTTGATTTTTATAAATCCGACATTGAAAAGCTCCGTAGTAGATAGCAAAATGTTGCTTTTAATGTGGATGATTATGTTATTGATTAAAACTAAAAACTTAGAAAAAAAGTTCTTCTATATGAATTTAAAGAAGAACGGCATTATTTTCCGTTCCCCCTTTTTTCCATTTAGAAGTGATAGGAGCTGCGATCTTTTTACAACGCTCCTTCTCCAAGCAGTCGATTGAAGATATTACATTCGATGGAGTGACGGGGGAATTAATTAAATGGATTGAGGTCGAGTACTGAAAATATAATGATACCTTCATGGTACCGCTATCAGTAATTACGCAAGTCTTGATTTAAATATAAGAGAAGTTACAAATTGCCGCTTATTTTGTGTAGTTATCTTCTGTTTCTCTCAAGTAAAAGAATGTAAATAATTATAATCCTTCATTACATCCAAATTTTCCTCTTTTGTTTATTCAGTTTATGGTGTGTGATTTATACATGCTTCTGTAAGCTATGTGCAATACTTTGTAGTACACATGGAAATGTCGATTTTAAATGCAAAAAAAAAAGTTTATACTCTAAGTCAAACACACGCGAAGTAACACTGAGTATAAAACACAAATACTGTTTTCAGATTCCTTCTTGACTGCTTCCAAAAACACCATCAATTACCAAGATGAAAATTACAGTACGTTTAACTTATTTGCATAAACAATTTCAAGTAGTCAAAGCATACTTGGTGCAGGTACAATCAATGGAACAAATCGAAATTAGTTTAAAAAACAAATTTAAAAACAGAAACGAATTATACGATTTTGTATTGAGATCAGAACTTAATTTTTTTAAAAGAAAGCAAGAAACATGAATAATTTTCTTGAAACCGATGCAAATTAAAATTTTTAAATGCAAAAAAAAACATCTTACTTCAATAAATAACTTGTATTTAGGGAAAAAAAGAAAGGAAGAAAGAATAGGCAAAAAGCCTTTTAATCGCAGTAAAAAATATCCCCTTCATTTGGGAAAAAGGTTTTTACCCTTCACTTTTAAAACAAAAACTCGATAGATAGATAGATTTTTTAGATAAATGATACTTTTTTAGCAATTCTTTTGTATATAAGTGATTTTAGAATCTACATCAAACACGTTAAATACTAAATTTTTTATGATCATTTAGGGTGAACAAGCTATGAAAAAATCTCTCAAAAATTATATATGTATGTGATTCTTATAATTTTTTTTTTAAGATTAAGTAACTATTTTTTTTATTTTTTCAGTGAAATTAAACTAGAATCGTAAATAAAGAGAAATTATTAGTATTCCTTCCTTTATTTATTTATTTTCTTAATACTATTTCTGTGGTGTTTTTAAATTTTATTTTGATTTACACACATTAAGATCTAAAAGCCTTTTAAAAGTTTTTTCGAGTGAAAAAAATAATTTAAATATTTTATAATATTAATTAAGAATAAATTAACGACACAATTTCGACTCAGTTAATTACATTGCATTAATTCCTTAAAACTATTCTAATGTTCTGCAAATACATACAACAGGATATTTCTGCTTATAAATATGAAAACTAAGTTTACATAATGCTTAAATGCGAAATATTGAATTTCTTATCTTACATTTTTATGTATTAATGTATTTTTGATCAAATCTGGATATTTTTACAGTGGAATATTTATCTTAAGAAATACTTTTTATCTATGTATTATTAACCCTTTATCTACCGAGGGTACTTACAGGTACCCCACTCACTTAAAAATTACATAGAATAACAATTTTTATGAATACTCAGACGATACTTAGCAGGAATATTCTTTCAAATCCACTTTTTTAATATGTGTGGCAACACGGGTTATATGATGAGTATTTTAGGGTGGAAGGTAAAATTATCTTAAAAAAGAAATTGCGTTTTCAGCTAATTGCGAAGATTGTCATTTTTGTTCCGAAAATATATATATATATATAGTTTATGTCAAAATTTAAGTATCTTATTTTTTTGTATGTTAATGGAGACCTTAGAAAACGATTTGAACGAGAATGAAGTGTATAATTAATGGCACAGTTGAATAGCTTTAATTAGTTTATTAGCTCTAAATAATTAATTTTCTCAAAGTTGAGTATTTTGTTTATGTATATCCCTTAATTTTCTATGTAGTGATTCAAAAAAAATATATTGCATGAAAGAAACTGCAGTAAATCATAATGCGGTAGATAAAGCGTTAAAATATGTCACAAGGCTCTAATTTAGATTTAGCAAGCGTTTAATTTTTCCTAAGCTTGGAAAATAACAAGTAATATGTAAAAATTAAGTCAATTTCTAATCAAGTCAACAAAGAAAAAAATAGTTTAGTTACTTTTCATTAAATTATTACAATAATTCATTAAATTCATTATAATTTTCATTAAATTATAAATATGCATATGACAGAATCACAATATTAAGTGGCAAAACAGAGATCGAATTTCCTTGCAATAATCATATTGTATACTATCTTCATCTATTGCTTTTATCAGCAACAAATTAAATTTTTTCTCCCATATAAAACTAAAATTACTTGGTTAAATTTAATTAATGAACACAAATTTGACATATAAAAAACTATTATAACATCAAGTTTCATCTACATCAAGTTTAAAAAATGTATTTTAACTTGAGTGTATGAATAAAAAGTATTTTATTTACAATGGAAAATTTGAGAAAAGATTATATATATATATATATATATATATATATATATATATATATATAGGGAGAAAAGTTAACTAATAGTAGGAATTGAAAAATAAAAGTGTTTTCTTAAACTGATTACTTATTCAAATGTCCTATGAAGGGAAAAAACTTAACTATTTTAATTAAATATAAATAATTTTTAAATTAAAAATATACTTTAAAGATTAAAGATTAGGTTTTAAAAATTATTCTAGTCTCTTCTTTACAAATTATTTTAAACTAATTATACTTTGGCACTATTTTAAACAAGAGACTCGCTTATTTTATATGTCTTGAAATTTTAATATTTATTTTTATTTCGAACAGTTAAAAATATCCTCATATGGTTTTATACTTTACAAATTTAAAATACAATTATATAGCTCAAAATTATCAAAATGTGAAAAGTCTTCCTCGTAGAAGTAAATGAATTCTTCAATACATTATTAAATGTAGTGGCAAAGTGTGTGTGATACACTACTATAAAATCTTTTAGAATTGCTTTTATTCAAGGCGCTTCTAAATTTGTGATATTACATAAATGCTTATTTAAACCATTGTCACATTTTAAGAGACGCACAATATAGTAGGTGATACTATTTATAATAAATTCAAATACTATTCAAGCAGGAAATTAGAATATTTGCTCTAAATATACAATAATATATTTTAAATAATTCTACCTACAAAATATGCAATTTAATTTATTCTAGAAAAGCATATTTTACTTGAATTTTTCACAGCTAGTTTCTATTTAGTTTCTGCAAATTTTTACATTTATTTTTTAAGACCTGACATAACAAGAGTTTTTTTAAAAAAAAAATGCAAAAAAAATTACATTAACATTTATTTATCGAAAACAAAGGTAAAATAAGGGAATAAATTTAAAATTAAGGGATAAATGTAAGGGAAAATATTTCACCCCAGAAATAAATACATATCTTTTTTCCATTCAAACGAATCACCAAGACTTTAGTAAGCTCAACTTGTTTAGAGACATAATTTTAAATGTATTTCACAAATCCATAAATTGCCAGGAACTTATAATAAAAAAACACTTTTTCTAATATTCTGATTTACCGTTATGCATTTCTTGGCATAATTTAAATTCTTAACGCTGAATGCATTTCCTCGATAAATTTTCGAGAGAGACATTTTCAATTGCTAGCTGTGTCTGTAAAACCTTAAATATGATCATATAAAATGTAAAATTTATATCGCCATCACGATGTAATGCAATCATTTATCAGAAAAGATTTATGCTAAGAACTTTAATATTCTGTAAAAAGAAATTGGCGCTTGGGAAAAAAATAGTTAGTTTTGAAAAACAAAAACAAAATGGGCTTGAGAAAAGGTCTTACAATAAGAAGAAAGGAGAAACAAAATAATTTTCTTAGCAATTAATAACTAGTGTATAAGTTACGCACATCTAGCTTGAAAGAGGATCTACTAAAAAAAGTGCCGACAATGTTTTTCACACAGTTCCACAATAATAACTTTCACTCAAGTTAAAACTAAGCAGATCACATCATCATAATTAAATAATCTTCAAAATTGGTTCTTTGGAAGTGAAATACTACAAAAACATTTCAAAACTGATTCTTTATGATTACTTAGCAGCGATTTTTTTAAAAAAGAAAGCATTGTTCAGAATTGCTTCAGTTTGCTCCACACACAAAATTGCATCAGGAACTTTCTTATTTCGTAACACAGGCTGCGGTACATAAGATTTTGACTCCTTAACACAATATTACTTTGAGGTATCCCACTTCCTTATTTTGTAATTTTCTTCATAAAATATTTTTTAAAAAAACAGAGAACCCAAAATGCGTGTATTACTTTACTATCTCGAATAATAAAATCAAATAAACATTAGTTTATGAATTACAGAGGATTCAATGTCAAAGCAAAAATTTATTTAAGACAAACTTTACCTTTAACCCGGGAGCAGGTGCGCGGAAACTAAATCCCCTTAGGCTCACGAAATTGTTAATTCTGCTTATTTTTTACCTTGACAGTATCCTCTTATATGACATGGGAATTAAAATGTATTTGCCACATCTATTTTTTGGGAGTGGCAAACTTTTTTTACAATCTTAAGGTACTTGTTTTGAATGAGTTCCCCGCGCGACCTATATTGTACCAAAATATTTCTGTGAACATCCTACATCCCCTGTGAACAATTTAGTCATTTTGATTGCTGTGTTGTAGATTTTATTATGGTTTATAAATGTAAATGAGCAGAATATATATGCATACATAAAAAAACAAATATAAAAAAAACAAATGGGCATCTGTGATCTCTACTGAAGGAAGTTGAAATTGATCAAGCAAGGGGCTGAAATAATGCGTATTAATAGTGATAGTGAAAGTAAATTTGAGAAAAGCGAATAAAATGAAACGTTTGAGTTGAAAGGAAAATTGTCAAATGCTACCTAAAGAACTGCATCAAGAAAAATATGAAGCCATGAGCATACCACAAGACACACTTTTCCCTGTCAAAATGACTCGAGTAAGAAGCTCAAAATATTATTTGGAGCGATCATCAAAGGACAATAATGCTTCAATAACTTGAACAACATATAAAAATTTGCCTGCAAATAACATTCCAGTATTGTTAGCGAAAATTGGCTGTGTGTGATTTGTGTCCTTTATTTAAATCACGCTCATTTGAAACTTCTTGGTACAGCTTGATTGATATATTTTTTTTAAATTATCAAAGCCAAATTGAAAAGTCCTCAAAAGTAGGTAATTATACTTCCTCTTAGTTAAACTATTCACTGGAATCATGATTTTTATTGTGTACAATAAAAATAATTATATAAAAAATAATTTGGATGACTCAGTTACATACATCCCTCGTTGCCATTAATGTTAATATCGAGTGTGTTCCTGCTAATGGATGAAAAACATCTTTTTAAGATATAAATAACGATGTTTATCTATTAGTTTCATGGCGAGTTTGGTAAGACACTAAACTTCATTGATCCGCTTCGCAAGGTATTTCATGTTGAATGAATATATACAATTTATATGTATAAATTATTAATATTTCAGTCCATTAACTGTCCCAAGAGTTAAAAAACATTCTTTTAACTTTCACATCTTGATTTAAAAGGATCAGAACTTTCTTTCTAATTGGTCTGCGGATTGCTAATTAACCGTCACACACCTTGTACAAATTGTGGGACCTGGTATAGCTTTTTAGTGTGGCATCATAGAAATGGATATCAATAGTAAAAATGTAATTTTGACACACATTTCCATCCTCAGAGGAAGGCACCTGAGATCTGACGATACGAAACTGTTTTAGAAATTTTGCCGAGAGCACCTAAGCCAAATAGGCACTCTAGAGAAATTTAACATGCCACATTATCATAAGACATGGTCGCTGTCGGTTTTTTGCGTCAGGAAAATCCGCCGACTTGAGCCGGGGTAAAACCTGAAATATATTGGGGAGTACAAGGTCAGTGCCAAACCAACTACGGCACCCTTCCGGCAAAAAAAAAAAAAAAAAAAAAGAGAAGTTGAATTTCTAAAATTGAAGCAGTATTATCGGTTACGCTTCCGTACCCCCTCCCTTCCAAAGTGGATCTTTACCCAACAAGATTAATTTATCTTAAAATTAATGAATTTGAATTGCATACAAGTAATATTAAACATACATTATTTCGTAACTAGAACACGGGGATACGGGACAATTCCACTGAGTATGAAAGGGGACATTGATGTTTCTAGTGAACTGGACAATGGGGGGTAAAAGTTGCACTTCTTGGATGAAACGCCGAGAACTATATTGCTCTCGGTGAGTTAGGGTCTAATAAAACCAGTTTAAGAATTATGACCGCCATAAAATGTGTTAAAGAGAGAAAAACTTGAAATGTTCGGAAATACTTTAAAAATAGGGAGAGAAAAAAATTGAATCACAAAAGAAAAATTTCTTTATATAGAGTCGATTACACAAGACCTGTACTTAAGGAATTTAAACTAAAAAAGATATAAGCATGAAAAATTTTATTATCGTAGGTCTATAGTCGAAAACGGGATTTTTTCTTTTTATTTATGCGCCCAATAATTTCCCTCAATCCCCATATGTGTCGATTTACGCAAAACACATTCTTAAAGAATCTCCACTTATCTAAAGAAACATGTTTACAAAATTTCAAATCAGTAAGTCTTATAGTTCAAAAATGAGGGGAAAAAAATAAATACCGTAATTTTTGTGAAAATTTGCTTCTATCTCGCCATGATTCGTGACAATAGAGCTCTAGCTCGAATTTTTCATGAAATTAAACTTTTTCTTAGTACTGTGATGCAAATTTCATTCTATTCCTCTCGAAGCATTTTCCAAAGTCCGTTCAAAATTCTTGGATACAGTTTTACTGAGGTTCGTTTTAATAAATCGGAAGCACAGATGTCCATTCTAGAAGCATAGGGTAGTTTTACACGTATTTCATCAGATGGGATACACTTTATTCCAGTTTCTGACCATTTCTTTGCTAAATAAGCTGCAGTTTACTTAGACGTGTTGTGACGGGGCTTTATCACGCCTTCTATCTAATCCTCTTGAGGAATCTTTGGGTCAGAATAAAATTTCAATTCAACCTTTTCAAGAAGAAAACGTGATATGTAGATTAGTGAATGAATATAGATTGGATGTCGGCTAGAAGCCGGAAAGTTGAATAGAAGCTGGATCAAGTCGGATAATAAATATAGAAGATTAATATTAAAAGAATAGATTACAAAAAGAAGACATAAAGCTTGGTTGCTGATCGCAGTGTGATATCGGTAAGAGATTGTTTATTAAAGTTTAATTATAGAACGGACCCTAGCTTGTTAAGGAATCTACTATAGATAAAGATTCGGAGGTTAATTTATCATAAAGATAGGGAAAATGATTTCAGGCACTATTTTAACTTACAAGGGGAGGACACGACTAAGGAAATTCATTTGGGATCAAGACTTGGTGTAATAGTAGTACTCCTTTAGGGTGTTCACCCCTCAATGTAATTCCGCCGAATGGTCAGTCACAATTCGGGTAAATCTGCCTTCGAAATTCATGCTTCGCATTTATACAATTAAATTTTAACTTTCCGCTACAAATTCGTAGCTTGATTGGTAAATCGTCTGCTTACTTTGCGCGAACTCAGGGTTTGATTCCACGAGATCAACTTTTTTTCTTCAATTCATTTAATTATTTTTTAAAATAAATAAATTTATTCCTGAAAGGTTTATAAAATATTAAACGATATTTTTGTAATTATTTTGTATTTTATAAAGTAAAAAAAAAATGTGCAACTTAAATTATTTATAAGTAAAATTATTTAAAGTTATTAATAATTAAAAATATTAAAATTATTATTAATTAAAATATTTAAAATAATTAGTAAATAAAAATATTAAAAATAATTATTAAATAAAAATATTAAAAATAACTATTAAATAAAAATTATAAATAATTAAAATTTGTAAATTAATTAGTATTGTTTAAAATTAACGAATTAATATTTATTATCATTAATTGATTAATTACTACTTATGATTAATTATTATTAAGCATTAGTATTAATAAGAAATATTAATTTATTATTTAAATTAATTTAATCATTTATTACTAAAATTATGATTTATTATTGAAATTAATTTATTATAGAAATTATTTAAATAAATTTATTAAAATTATTTAAATAAACTTTTTGAAATTAAATAAATTTGAAAATGACTTATTAAATATTTTATAAAATTATAAAATAATTAAATTAATAATATATAAAAAGATATATTTTTTATAATATTAATTATAAAATAATTAATTTAATAATAATGTAACATATTTTATAAATTATTTTATATAGTATATTGTGTATTTCACATTATAAAACTATTTGTAACAAATTTCTTTGTGAAATATTATTTAATACTTTTATTATATATTTTATTATAAATATTTTTTATTAATATAAAATATATTTATAAAATCTATATATTATATTTATATATCTATATAATTACGGTAGTTTTTTTGCTTTATATAAAATACAAAATAATTACAAAAAATATCATTTAATATTTAATAAACCTTTCATAAATAAATTTATTTAATTAATAAAATAATTAAATGAATTGAAGAAAAAAAGGTGATCGCGTGGAATCGAACCCTGTCCTTCCGCAGAGAAAACAGACGATTTACCAATCAAGCTACGAACTTGTTGCGAAAAATTAAAATTTAATTGTATAAAAGCTAAGCATGAATTTTGAAGGCTGATTATTCCGAATTGACTGGCCATTTGGTGGAGTTACTGTGAGGGGTGAACACCCTAAAGGAGTACTAGTTTTTCACCAAGTCTCGATCCCAAATGAATTTCCTTAGTCACGCCCTCTCCTTGTTAGTATTGATAACTACGCCGTATCATTTCTGATAAGATTCTTCTAAGTAAAGCTTGTGTTGCATTGATTAATATATATTGTGACGATATTAAATTAGAATTACTATGGAGAGTTCGAGTGTTCAATCATTTATTTTTAGAAATCTAGGTCGCGTGGATGAAGAGATGATATCTAAGGGGCGGGGGGGACCACAGTTTGACAACAGGCTTTATCCTTATGAAACTATCTTTCCATATAAAGTTAGAACTTCTTCTACAAAAATTGGTTCTAAAATATTCTGCTGATAGTAGAGTGACTTTGACTTGACTTCAAACTTCTTTGATTTTTAATTTATCGCTGTTAGAAAATCTTGTAACTATCATTAATGTATTTCTGAACATTACTGTATACTGACTAAGCCATTTTGTACAGGCATTCCTGTCAGTTGTGCAACAGAAAATTGATCTTCATTTACTGCAGCCATTTAAATATGCCCATACCACATCGAGTATTATCACAAATTCACATCTTTCCGCAGCTAGGAGTTCCTTACATAATTTTCAACAATTTGCTTTTCTTTTAGCAATATATTTAAAAAAATTAGATGAACTTTAGGTTTAAACGTCTGTTTTAACTTTAAATCCTTATGAATGATTATAATTACAGTTACGAAAGAGCTCTTAGTTTCGATGCAATTAATCTTTTAAGTCGGTGGATTTTCTCTTAGGATCACAGACTTCTTTTTCTTGATAATTGCTTGCTTTCAAACAGTTTCGTATCATGTATTTCTTTTTACCTTTCGCTAGACGCTGTTTCCACTTCAAATTTGATATATTATAAATACTTTTGTGATTGAAATTCAATAACCGAGATTTTTTACACCGCTTTTTAATTTATTTGTTGATACGAATATATCTCCTTGGAAAGCGCAGTTACATAACCTTCGAGCAAAATATCATTTTTAAAAGAGCCACTTTTAAATTAAACCATTTATTTTATATTCCAACAGACAATTATTTCGAAAATGCTAAAGTTTTATCTTAAAATGCAAACAAGAAAATAAGTTACAATATCGTTTCCATACAGTGTGAACCTTGTAGGAAGTCCTTGGAAGAGTTGAAAGTCCTTCTGTATTAACATCGCCCTATAAAGTAAACGATGGCTATTGGCAACGAGCCTCGGTCAAGTGAGCTGAAGCAACCCTCTCTGCAAAATAAAACACAGCAACAGAAGGACTTTTAGCCTGGATGAAGTTAATAAGCATTAACCCCTTTATATTGTGGATTTTCAGTTGCACTAGGGCAGAGATGGTGAACCAGTGGCACGCGTGCCATTGATGGCACGGTGATACAATATTTTTGGCACACCAATGATCAAAATTGTTTGCAGTTTGTTTCAAAATTCACTGTGAAGCATTACGAACAAACGCGAGTGATCGGAGGCGGGGCGCACCCTCGTTTGTTGCCTGAGTTACGTCGCTTGCTTCTGATGTAAATTTTGTCTTCGCATAGCATAGTCCATTTCATTGTCACAACTATACTTTAAAGTTTATCTGTGTTATAGTTACGATTTTTAAATGTTATTTAACATGGCTAGTTCAGAAAAAGAACAAAAGTGCAAGATAATACGTGTTACAGAGAATTCCATTTTTGGTGGTCCGAGAAACGACATTATTAGTAAAGGCGACAGAGCAGTGCGTGTTTCATGTTCTGGAATAGTGGTATGTAGAACCTCGTCTGTAAAACGGCATTTTGAAACAAATCACAAACCCTCTTGTCAAAAAAGTGAGCCTTTGCAAAAATAATTGATCAAAGTCAAAATTATTTCACGGCACGTCTGTACTTCATTAAACACTTCTTTAGAAAAAATGGCGCGTTGATCCATAAAGCTTCATCACAACGCCAGCCACGAGTCCATGACCTTAACTACTTGGTCCAGATCGAAGAAGAAAATCAGCCATTTTGCCAGGGTTAATAAATTTTCTGTATCAATGTTTTCCTGAGAAGTTTAAATCTGATTATTTTGCTATTAACACTGGAACGTCCATTACCCTTAAACGTTCACCGGTGTCATTTTGACACCATGATAAATATATATATAAAGTTCCGTAAAATACGGCCCATAACGCGCACTTAAAACTAAAAAAAAAAGAAATTTAGAGGTGCATGGTATCGAAATGAGAGCTTTTGTTGTTGTTGACGCGTGTTTTTTATCTTGGGAACATATGAAATATAAGTGAAGAAGAACAGAAAGCATACAATAGAAGAATATACGCATTTATTACAAATGATGATCCCAGCATATAACAAGAAGAGGTGCGCTACTTTCCTTTTGAGACGGGAATCCATTACAGACGAAAGACCGACTTCTTTCCCGAAGAAGATACAACCATGTCTTACTCAGGATTCGAACCCAAAGCCACTCGGTTACAAGCCGAGGGTCCTAGCCAACATACTGGCTGGGCGACAATGAGAGTTTTTAAAATATAAAAAAAGAATGAGCTCAAAAAAAAAATTAGACTTTTACAATATCGAAATATTATTTTTTTTTTAAAAGAAATGACGCTCCTTATGAACGTACAGGGCTTAGTTCTGGAAGTATGCTGTTTTTTTCTAAAGCTTGGAATAATACCTCAAATAAATGACTACAAATCCTTAGAACATTTTGCGCACATATTCCAGGTTCCTTCGCAAGGAGGCACGTTATACGGCAAATGTAACTAAAAATTAAAAATTTAAGCTTGAAAGTATGGGTGTGTTATACGCCGGATTTTATGGTAACTGTTTTAACTGAATAATTGTAGAACTACTGGGTGGTAGGGTTAAGTTTTTAAGAGTTTTTAAAATCATTTCATATAATTATCAAATATTATGACCCTTTATATCGTGAAAAAATGACGCGGGTATTATGTTTCGCGAAACTTGTTAGACCACTGCTTTGTCGCAAACCATTTGAGTCGTAAATCTGCCAGGGATATTACTACTAAGCGATATCCATTCTGTGCCATCCTTAGCCACATCAATATCAGGATTTACTGGAATATTATAAATTACATCACCACTTTCCTTCAGATTCTTTCCAATCATTTTCATTCAATCTTATGTCTTCATCGGAATCTAAATTAGAGAGAATTTATTCTCAGAAAGCACTCGCAACAAATTAGCAATTTTTTTTCATCCGGGCTTAGATCTATTCTAAGGACCATCGTTTAATGGCGTCTGCTCTGCATTAAGTTCGCAAATTTAATGAATTCTTTTATGAGCAGATAAGCAAATATTATGTAACGAAACACTTAGACAACAATTTATAATGATAAATTTCCTTGGTGTCGAAATGACGCCAGCGGACGTTCTAGGTATATTTAGTTATAAAATCACTCTTAATAAACTTAGAACCACAAAACTGTTTATGCGTAATCACCAGGAAGAATGAGTAAAAATCACTAAATATTTTCGAATTTCCTGCAAAAGTGCGGAAAAGAGAACAAAGTAAACGGGCTTCGATGTCAAGTTGACACCGACGGTGGTTTTAGTGTTAATCACTTCTAAATTAAAAAAAATTATTGCATGCTTGTAGGTATCCAATAAGTGTATCATTTAGCACACTTATGTTTTATCCCCCTCTCCATTAGCGATGCGTCTCATCGTATTTAACTATCGTCTTCCCGATGAAGCTGTTTACAAACCCTTTAATATATACACCAGATATTGAGACGAATGCGTCAAAAATGCGAGACGAGGTATTGGACTATATTCTGAACAGTAATTTTAAAAGAGGGCATATATGAACATTTGAATATTTTTATTTTTGGTGTATAGTGTCACCTGAATAAGAAATATACATATAAAACTGTTTTAAGAATTTAGTTACAATACAAGTCATTTAAATGCAATTTTTTAGCAAAAATTGAAGAAAAAAAGGACACATTTTCAAAGCATTCTTCTATTAACGGTAACTGCCAATATAGTAATGCTTTGCTTATATACTTTCACAGCAGAACCTGAACAAGAATTTTGAAAAAAATGTCACATTTTCAAAGTTCCGATCCATTGAAATAATAATCGGAGTTTTTGGTTAAAATTTCTCAACTCCGATATTTTAAATTATGTACAAATCCATTTCTATAAGCAATAAATATTTCAAAAATCCTATTTTAGACTCATTACAGAATTATCTGTATATAGCAAAAATATTATTATTCAAGCATTTCTTATAAAAGGACAATGTTTTGAAAATAAGTTATTTTTTCTTCATTTTTTTTCCAGGAAAAAAATGTATTTAAATAATTTTAACTGTATAGTAAAATCCGGCGTATAACGCGCACGTATACTTTCAAGCCGCATTTTGTAATTTTAAGGTATATTCGCCATATAACGCACATCCCCTTTTTTGCGAAGGAACATGAAATGTATGTAAACTGTGCTCTTTTTTTTGAAGTCCTGTATTCGAGGTATTATCGACCTTTTGAAAAAATAGTATACTTTTAGAATGACGCCCGTTCAAGTTCATAAGGAATATCATTTTTCTTAACTGAACAATATTTCGATATAGATAGAAGTCTAATGTTTTTTTATGCTCATCTCTTTTTTTATTTTTAAAACTATCCGTTTTATTACCCGGCGTATAAAGTGCGTCCGTAAATTTCGATCTAAATTTTCGTGTTAAAAGTGCATTTTATAAGCCGGATTTTAGGGTAATAATATTCTTGATATATTAAATGCATATATATAGTCTTTTTGAGGCGACACTAAATATCACAGAAGGTTATTCATGTATACAATCTTTCAAAATCATGGTCCCGAAAATAGTCGGATACCTTAAAAGAATAACTTACAGCATATCTAAGACATTGAGGCATACTACTTTTATGTAAAATAAGAGTCAGTCATCAAAAACAGTGCCAGATTCAAAAAAATTGGGCTAGTACACTAATTTATAAATAAATAGAATAGATGCTTTCGTTTGTGGAGGAACAATTTACATTCGCTTACAAAATAAATAACAGATGATGAAAAGTAATTACACTGAATTATCCCTGCTAATTAACATCTAAATTAGATTTCGAATTACAAAACCGTGATTTTAGAATGCAAAAAAAAGTTCACTTAAGATACCGTATGAATACAGATTAGAATGATGCGATGTAATATTAATTTTAAGACTTCAGATTTAAAGATTGATTTCAAGTTAAACAAAACGTTTCGAGGTTAACTTAATTCTCTTGTTCTGCAAATGTAAATAAATTTTTCATGCTTGTTAAAACAGAACAGTCTGCATATTCTCTCTGTTCTGTGCAATTTATGGTATATATGATTAATTACGCCGTATTCCATTTATCATACTTTGCTCTTAAAAACGACATCATAAGTTTAAATTTACCTCTATCGACTATAATTCGATAGAAATAGAAGAAGTGAATTATCTTATTTTTAAATTTAAATGGTTGCATATTTGTTTGAAACGAGCACAAATCAACGCTGATGATCGTATAAATTTCTGAGGGAGCTTCGCTGATTCTGTAAATGTGCTCTAGAAGCTATTTTCCCCAATAAAAATATTAAAATTGATTTTGAGTTAATTATTTTCTAAGCCACACCCTCCCCCTTGCTTAAGAAAAAAACTTGCGTGTGTATGTGTGATATCGCCAAATATCGTGTTATGCAATCAATAAGCGAAAACCGTTGCCTCCCGTATTTAAAAAACGATCACTGCGTTTGGCGACCTTTTTTGATTTGGCAACGTTTAAGGACGGTTTTTGTGAAAATCAACTTTCAACGGTGACTACGGAGGGGTTAGAGGGATAAAATACCGTTTTCGTACTATTAGATCTACAGACTTGAAACTTAGCAAGCATGTGTCTTTTTTTAATAGGATTAAAAAAATGGATGGACTCTAAAGAGAAGTTAAATGGTTCAAAAGGAATATATACATTCTTTAAAAATCAAGTCATGTTCCTTCGAAATAAAGAAGTGAGGTCTATAAAAGTAGTATTTGGATACAATTGAAAGCTTATTGCTAAGAATATATATTCCTAAATTATAATGCGAATAATACTCTAAGCGAAGTGGTTGGGTAATGGCTAAAAGCGTTAAAGATAAATTATATAAACGACGGGAAATTATTTTTTAGAAGTGGCACAACAATTTTTTCCACTGGCCAACTAATTTTTAATACGAAAAACTACATAAAAACAGAAAATTGTTTAATTCAGAAATCCCTTTGATACTTATACGATAAATGAAACTGGCTTTTTCCCTTGATTTCCTTTAATTTTTAAAATTTTGAATAAAGTGTACAAGGGTAGTTTGATCATTGAGTATGTGTTTTGCCCTAGCAATTGTTTTTAAGCCAGTATCTATATATAAATTCTTAAATAATAAAAATATATGTAAACAATATATTAATTATTCCATGACTATTCACTCATGAACAAAAATATCAGCGCCCCAAGAAATAATTGCATGATCGTGACGACACATGTCATTGAATGCTTAATGCTAGGACTTACATAACAGTTATTTAAAAAGAATGTAGTGTTTTAACAATGTCATGAACTACCCATCAAAGCTAGGGTAATTACAATCATGGACAAAAAGATTAGTGCACCAAGAAATAATTGGCATGAAGGTACATGTCGGGGACATATGCAAATGATTAGAAATGCAGCGTGATTGCGCATTACATATAGCCGGTAGAGGGCATTTAACGTCGTTCTTCGCGGAGTATAAAACAGGTAACCAAATATTGTTTCAGTGTTATGAATCGTTTATAAAGAAAGAGCTGAGGTAGACATGTCATTACGTCGTTTTCGAAGACGATATGAGCAGCTGTCTCAGTTTGAGTAGGAAAAATCATCGGCATGGTGGAAGATGGGTGGTCAACTAAGCATGTAGCTTATTAATTAGGCCGCTCTGATTATGTTGTGAAGAGCTGTTGGGACCAGTGAATCCGAGAGTGTCATTTACACGAAGACCAGGCCCAGGACACCCTCTACAGACCGTAAGAAATGCACACGTACAGCCAACTGCTTCATAGGCCGCCATCCAGTTACTGGTAGCATCTTCACTATAGGCCCAAGTGTCTTCTCGAACTATACGAAGGCGCTTGGCTGAAGGACATTTGGGATCGTGGTGCCCATTACGTGTGCTGCGTTTGACGCCCATCCATCGAAGCCTCCGTTTGGAGTGGTGCCACACACGAAGAAACTGGACTACAGTGGAATGGAACCAGGTCGTCTTTAGCGAAGAATCCAGTTTCCATCTCAGCAGTGATGACAATCGTGTTCGTGTGTGGAGACCCTGTGATAAATGCCTCAATCCTGCCTTTGCTGTACATCGACATACCGCTCTCACAGTCGGTGTGATGGTATGGGGTGCCATTGCCTATAATACACGGTCACCTCTACTTTTGATCCGTGGCACCATGACAGCCCAGTGGTATGTCCATGACCTTGCAACCACATGTGCTTCCACTCATGTAACGGCTCCCAGGAGCCATTTTTGAACAAGACAATGCTCGGCCTCAAATGGCAAGGATGTCAAAAGACATTTTCCGCACTGTTACTACCCTGATTTAGCCTGCTCGATCCCCATATTTGTCTCCAATCGAGCCTATTTTAGATCATTTGGGATGGCGAGTTGGGCATTCCACGAGTTTGAACGAACTAGAGGAAAGTTTACAGGAAATATGGAATGAAATGTCTCAAGACATCATACAGAACTTGTATGCCTTAATGCCCGATCGTATCGCATCGTGAATTCACGCTATGGAGTTCAACAGAGTATTAAATCCTTCGTTGTTTTGCCTTTTTCTCTGAAATAAATGATCATTTTTCTTTGATTTTCTAATCATTTGCTTTCATCAATGTAGTCATTACGTATGTAAAATTTCGTTTCAGTTTGACTCCTTCTCGATGCGCTAATTTTTTTGTCCATGGGTGTATATTTCTACATTTTAAAAAAATAGTCTTTAAATGAGTTTTTATTTAACATTGACAGTGAAACCGTTCTTGAAATTGGTTAAAAAATATATAGTGGACCCAATAGAATTTATAGTTGGGATGCATTTGGACCGTGGGTAATATTTTGCCTTTTTCTGGAACAATTGGGAAAAAAAGTCTGACTTTAAACTTCGTAATAGACAAGTTCAAATTATCATAAAGTAAAATTTAATGGAAATACTAATATATTTTTTTAAAATATTACAACAAATCAATTTTTTTCATTCAATACGAGAGCAGGAAATTGCATTTCTAACATTGTCGGACGTAGAAAAAAAAAGGAAAAGCGAGTAAAAATTTTAAGAAATTGCCAAAAGTATTATTAAAAACTATTATTTAGTTATCGAGTGAGTGGATATTAACATCACACTGCTCAGTTACACGAGGGCTTTCGGCGACTGATCTCGTAATTTTGAACCATGGTCAAGTGACGAGGATGACACCTGAGCTGGCACTCTTTAAACTACCACACCAACGGGAGGACGTTTGAGCTCTCGACAGATTTAACGTGCATCGATCCCCTACACAGCGGGTCTTTAGTGGTACTGGTACTGATTCTAATTTGAAAAAACGCAAGCACCAACGGTAAAATTTTATATAATTTTTTAGAAAAATTCGAAAAAATATTTCTTTTAAATTTCAAACTGGAATTAATAAATTAAATGCTGCATTGATAAATTGACAGAAAAATTATGTAGAAATGAAAAAACGGAAGAAAGGCGCACATAACTGCAATGTCAAATCGAAAACAATATAATTATTGTGATGCAATTCTATGACAAAGTAGAAATAAGTAACAAGGATTTGACGGCAAAATGAATAAAATTGATCGTAGTTTTAAATTAAAACGAAGTAAAGAAATATATTTCAGTTAGTGACAAAACTGAACTAAAATAAGAATTAATTCAGATTTGCGTGAGAAAGAATGCTTTTTTATAACCATTTACATTTAAAAAAGACTAATCATTATTCAAAGATAAAAGATAAAATTGCATTAAAATTCATACAAGACGTTATTCCGTATTTTAGGTGTAAGAATCAATAGTGATAAACGTTTGAGTACATGTATTTGTTAATAATTTTATTAAGATTTTCAAAAAATACAACAGTTTTATTATTAAATCATCGAATTGATATTTATTATTTTTTTTTCAAATCAGAAACACAAATCTCATCAAATAGTGCTTTAATTATGATGCACATATCTTTTTCTACTTGTTTGTAGCTAAAAAAATGAAATACTAATTAAAAATTTGTCTTGCATCTATTTCTGTATTTTGTGTCACGTATTTGAAACTTACAATATAAACAGACAAGCAAAACAGTTTTAAAAAAATTAGGCCTAATCATTTTGTGTTTCCTTGATAATGCAGAATGAACTATCAGAATTTTTTTTTTATTTTTGTTCTAAGACATGGGTATAAGAATTACTATTGGAATCTTTGAAGATTTTACACATCAGAAAAAGGCAATTTTCGAGAAAAGGAAAAAATTCACTTATACATGCATGCGGTAGAGTATTATTATTTTTTGAATCACATGCAGAGTTTCTTTTATGTTTCTGGTCCCAATATCGTGCCCCAAATATTGAAAAAACTAGCTCAATCGACATTGATCAATGATTTTTTTCCGGACAATCCTTTCAGCAAATAAATGTGCTTCCAGATTTACGTGCTCTGAGGATATGCTTTCTCTTTCTGCTTTTGTAGTTATTCTTCCGACATTTTTCTTTTGGTGTTGTCCTAAATTTCTGATACTTTCAAGATAGAGGATGCTTGAGAGAGGGATATGAACGTATAATAAAATTGTAGAGAAGTGGAGATAGTGAGGGATTCTTAAAAAACTTTTCTTTTACTTTTTATAGTGGTCCAATGCGCTCAATTCATGACGGTCACATGATAAAGACAAACGTGCGTTCTTACTTGAAATCAAAGCAGACATCAAAATAACTGTACTTTTTGCTCTATTTGTAAAACTTGTGTTAAGTTTTAAATTTTATAACCGAGTAAAAATATTAAAATGATATAAAAAAAGAATTTTCTTCAAAAGGTTGCAAAATTAAAAAAAAAGTCTTATTTAATGAATGTACTTTTAAATAAATTGCATTCTGTCTACCAATGGGCGATTGTTGTTGACAAATTTGTATTTCTTAAGAGATAGTTTCTATAAAGATCAACAGTTGGCAACAACGAAGTGCATAAACCGATTAGCTAGGTACACATGATTGGTTTTATAGTGTGACTATGACGTCACATGAGATTTTGAACTGCTTAGCTAAAGAACACGTGGTTGTAATTATCCTGTGACTATGGCGTCACATGAATTGAGCCTATTGGATCATTTTATAACATGTTGATGCAAATCTTAATTGTTAACTTTTTTACTTTAATACAATAAAAAAAATATAGCATATGTTTGAAAATAAATCATATGTTTTGTAGAATGTAAAAATTTTTTTTGATTAATATCTTAATATTATTTGAGAAACCCTTCAAATAATTTTGATTAACATCTCAAACTTCCAAATGCAATATGAACATTTGAAATTCCAACTTAGAACACTACATCCAATTGCTACATAATGTTTATTTCAATTATATTTATTTTCAGTATTTAATTTTTATGAAGTTATTTAGAATCTTTTCAGTTTTGCAGACATTGTGGATATAATTAATTTCAGCTAGGGGAAAACATTTTAGGAAATGGTTATACCAAAACTGAGGAACTTTTATAAATTTATCGGCAGTACATGATGTTTAAGATGTAAAGCGCTCCGTTAAAAATAGCGCGCTCGGGTGATATACTTATTTAAGCATATCTCAGTATATGCGGATTTATTATATGAAGGCAAGATAGAGAGCAACTGATGAATAATTTATGTTCTGAAGAAAAATAATTTTAGGAAATGCTTACGCTACACCAAATTAAGATGAGCAACTTGGGCGAGTTTTGGAATACGTGATATGTTTAGTTTTAACATCTAAGAATAATTTATTATACTTTAAAATAATAAAAAAATTTGCATGTTAATAAATTCAAGCAAAGGCAGGTATAGCTCAAAGAGATTTTGTGTTAATGCTTACGTTGTTATGTTTACAGCTACCAATTACTGTATTTTGCGACATCGCTCTAGGGGGGGGGAGTTTAAACGGGGTTATCGATAAATATATTCCGTTTTAGAAATTTAAAGGAACTAGTTGGATATCAGGGGGCAAATGCCAAGTTGTTGTTTATGTTCGTCAAGATGAGCGATAACATTACAATATGGTTACCTTGATATATTTTCAGTTATTTGAATATTGCAAGTTTCTAGTACTTTCATTATTAAAGTTAATATACATTATGTAATTATTTTATTAATATATAATATAAAAACAATTATTATAATATGTAATAATCATGTAATATTCGTTATTTATATAATAATTGTTTTTTTATTATATTTATTTATAAATATTATTACATATGTTATTTATTTATAATTATTATTATGTTATTCATTTATAATTATTTACTTATATGAGTATTATGAATATATATATATAATTTTTATATTACAATATGATGATTTTATACTTTTTTATAATTACTATTAAATTATCTATGATTATTATTATTTATAATAAATATTATTAAAACATTCTATATGAATATTACGTACAATTACTATTAGATTGTATCATAAGATAGTTATTAATTAGTAATTATATTATATAGTAATCCACACACATTATTTATGATATTTCTCGGTTATTCTCAATCTCTTACTATATTCTTCTTTTGAAATATATTTCAATGTATTTCAAAACCATTTTAAAATTTATCTTCCGGATGATTTGATACCGCTAGGCCGCCATCTTGGATTGAATTCCAGCGACAACAATAACTGTTTAGCATGATTCCTTCATCGCGTCAAGCAGCGCTTGGCGCCATGCCCCGTGATATCAAACTAGCACCAATTTATGTCCTATTCCTTCATAATCAAGAGCTCAGAGCTAAAAAAATATTTTAAGTGCTTAATGCTAACAATTGGATATTAAAAAAATACATATAATACATTATTAATAATTCACTATTTATATTATCCGTAGAGGGATTATACTTATTAAAGTCTTGAACACTAATGCTTCGTCTGATCGTTAAATTGTTATGAGTTTATATGTTTAAAGGGAAATATCATTTTAACCATAGCTTTGTCTCCACAAAAACTACTATGGCGGCTCATTTCAGAATAAGATGATGTAACAATGCATTATCCATTTATTTTGACTATAATCACAATATTCATTTACGTGAATAAGATGAATTTATGAGATTCCGGTTCCAGAAGCCATAAAAAAATGAGGTACCTGAAACGAACAGAGGACGCTCCTGTCCCTAGTTTTATTATTACGCGTTAATGTTGTGTTCCACTAAGTCATTTTATGTGCGCAAAATTTAAAAAAAAATGAATTTTAAATAGTAAAATGTTGCTTCATCAGTCAATTCAGCAACTGAAACCAGATAAAGTAATTTATTGATCCCAGTAAAATATTTTAATACCTTGAAATTGTCAAATGTATTATAGTATTATTATACCAAGCAAAGCAAGAGAATAACTGCTAGTGCATATTAAAATGAAGCATGAAAAAACTCACAAATATATAACATACTTAACACTTTTTAGATAAAATATGTAAATTTTAGAATGCTTATACATATTACTTTTTACATGTCTAAAAATAAAAGTTCATGATTTTTTTATACGATTAACAAACCATTAATCTCTCTCTCCACATATGTTTTTAACAATTTAACATAATAGCTATCTACAACCTCTGACAATAGAGTTCAGTGAATTGTCCTGTAACGTTAACGTAGATGAAATATTAGTGAAAGCTACTTTACTGTCCTTCGAAGCAGTTACCTCCCATAGCTATGAACCGCTGAGATCTGCTATACATGTCCTGGAAACTTTGCAGGAAGTCTTCTTTTGGAAAGGAGTTCAAAAGCTTTATCACGTTTTTTTTTTTTTGATGTCAGGAATATTGTCAAATCTCTTTCCTTTCAGAGCGAATTTCAGTCGTGGAAATAGGAATAATTGTGGAGGATTGAGATATAACGAGTATGGTGGATATTCAATTTGCAACACGCGTTTTTGTCAGGAACTTTGACTATGTTGGCTGTGTGGGGGCGAGCATTGTCGTGAACAAAAATCCATAAACATTGTTGTGTGTACTAGGGTCGTACCCTGCGTAGGCGTTCATGAAACGAGGCAAAATTTCAATTTCCTTGCATCAATAATCGTCATCCTTTCAAGTTGAAATTCCTTGTGGATAATGCCTTGACTATCAAAAAAGGTAATGAGCTTCGTTTTCAGGCGTGACTTTTCGGTTCTGGCCTTTTTACGATTAGGTGATGCAGGAGAACGCTATCCCATGTTTTGTTGTTCCGTTTCAGGGTCGTACCTAAGACACCAGCACTCATACTAAGTGACAATACAGTTCAAGAAATTTGGTTTTGCATACACACACACACACATCGCTTCGACAGAACCATGTGAACCCTCTAAAAGTTCCTTCTACTTCCTTTAGCACAAGACAAAAACACGTTCTTCTCGTCCCTAAATTCTGAGGAATGATTTACCTCATGTATTAATGGTTAATCGGCAGTTTATCAGCTATCATGCGAACAGTAAATCGACAATCTTTAATGATTAATTTCTTCACTTTCTCCATGTTTTCGTCATTGCCGTAGGTCGCCGTTCTTCAGCAACGTGGGCTGTCAGAAAGACAATACCGAACTTCTCAAAAACGGGCGAACCGTTTGTACGTACACTTCCTGGGCAGTGATTGAACTTCATAAGCAAGTAGCCGCATAGCATAAGTTTCTTTCGGTGTCTTTCCAAGCTTAAAACAAACCTTTAAATTGATCTTTTGTTCGTCCATTTTAGTTTTCTCAGTTAAGAACCAATGCACTAAACAAGTACTTGGTAAAAAAAAGCTCAAGTGAACAACGGCAGGGCCAGATGGTCAACACCTGCCCCTAGCACGTGCAGTGTTTTGTTCCGTCAGTGTTGCCAGATCAGCCGTTCTGACCTCATTCACCTATGTTAAAGTTTGTATATTAGACTTAATATAAGAAACATACTACATACTGAAGACTATATGCACCCAACACTCAACTTTTTTTTTTCACCCGATTTTCAAATAACACGGTAAACGAATAAAACGAATATTTTTTTTTTACTTTAAATTCTTATTCTAGCACGAATTTCAAAAACTTTTTGGGCCTCCTGCCCTTTGGATGAGAACTCTTTCGTGGGCACAAACCTAAAATAAGCTTTTCTGTAATAAAATATTTGATAGATCTAATGTTCTCATCCTCTCTATAAACATTATTTTGTCAAAAAAAAATTGATCAGTGATTTGTTCCTGGGTGGCGGCTAGACGTTATAGCCACTGTACGCTTGAGACATTTAACTTACTTTTCAGGACAGAAATAACGAATCATATTACAATAAACTTTTTATGAAAATTTAGCATTTATGCTAATAACTATTTCCATAATAATTAAATATAAAGTACAAGTGTAATAAAGGAATAATAGAATAATTGTACAATATAGAATTCTTTCTAAAATTTACTTTGAAATTGGTATATATCCACATTTTATGTTTGATTTAATTTTAGTATAAAAAGTTAGAAATAAGGGAGGATTTAAATTAGTTATTTCACAAAATCAATGCGCTATTTACTGTGAAACGTTTCAAAGCAAGTAGGACCAATTGCTTGAAAGCACAGTGGTACACACAAAAAAGCTATAATGAAAGATTTTCGCACCCAAGAACCTCGTGCCACATATTGAAAACAAAGAGTCTGTTTATATTTCTCACCCCCAATGTTTTCACGTGATTCTAAGTGCTCTCTTGAAGAGGAAGAGCGAAAATTTCAAGGTTTTTTTTGTTCTCTGCTGGCAGTGAATAGAGAGCCTCTAACCACATATAAAAACTTTCCAAAAACTTATTAAAACATTTTTTTATTGCACATTTACTTAATTCATTCAGATGAGAGAAAAGTATACTCAGACTTCTTAAATTTTTCCCATATCAGAAATTTTATTTATAGTTGTCAAAACTCAATTTGTAGATTTACACCGAGAGAGAGAGAGAGAGAGAGAGAAACTGTTTCTAAATACCCATCAGAGGACATGAAATGCAAAAAAAGGTGTGCTGTAATCTGTAATGATTTTTATGCGTTTTAGTTTCAATTTACGCATCAAGATAGACTAAGTTTCCCCCACCCTCTTGGAGAAAAATTTTTTGTTATGTGGCCAGACCCATTAGCCACTGCCCGAGAAAGGGTTAAGAGCTGATTTATTGTGAGATCTTGAAATTCACTACAAGAATGGAACTGCATTTTATTACTCATGATACAGACATAAAATGCGCATAAAAATTTCTACGTAACCTTGCACGGCAAGATATAAAGGATTATGTATTCAACTTGAGAAACCAAAAAGACAGCTCCTAAAAACAGACTGTAACAAAACAAAAACAAAAAAGAAACAGCTGAGAATGAGAATAACGAACGGAATACTTCACTTTAATCCAAACCGACAGTTGTGCTAGACATATCTGTCGCACCCACTGATGATAGCATTTTTGATCCAGTTCGTAAGAAACGTACATATTTGTTATCAAGTAGCAATGGTAAGTTGAGCTGGTAGTTTTAATTCCTAATTTCAATTTGAATTTTTATTTGATGTGTGTACTTATAGATTGGATTTTTACTGTGCACTAATTTTAATATTTTTTTGTAACAAAAATAAATAGTTTTTGTTTATATATATATATATATATATATATATATATATATATATATATATATATATATATATATATATATATAATATACATTATAAATGTGAACGTTTGTGAGGATGTTTCTGGATCTTTCACGCAAAAACAACTGAATGGATTTTAATGAAACTTCACAGTAATATAGCTTATACATCAGAATAACACATAGGCTATAATTTATAGCATATGCTATAATTTATAAAAATTTGTAAAAAGTGTCCAAAATATAACGATATTTGTCAAGTAAGTAGAAATAAAATTCTAAGTAAATCTGGCTTGCTCTGCAAAAAACACCCACCACAGCATATATCTATCTTTTGTAGGTGAAAAACTCTTTTTGTTTTGGCTACGCAAGGGGCTCGCTTCTAATTAATTCAAAACTAGGTTTTGAAGGGAGAGGTTGTTAGAAATCTCTCTTTATTTTAATTTTTTTTATGATTTTATTATGCACATTTGGTAGTAAGAAATTGATCTTTCTTAAAATAAATGCTTTTATCAGTTCTGGTACTTAAAGTAAATAAACTTTCTCAACGTGCCTCGCGCCCCTACACGGCGGGTCTTACAAAGCTCTAATAAAGCTCGAGCTATGAAAGTAGCTAGGCATTTGCCAACTTGATTCTATCGTTAACGTTCCGCTATGTTTTTCATTGAATCGCCATTATAATTTAAGAAACGGCGTTGCTTGCGAATATTACAATTTTAACATAAAATAAATACAACAGAAAGTAATATTAATATATTATATTTTCAGATATAAATTATTTACACTATTTTAAGCGTTCATTACACCAAACTTTTAACAATGTGTTACTTTTGCTGAGCAGAGATCAGCTTAGGGAGGTATTTTCAAAAATCGACCCTCAAGAGTGTTACGGGGAGTTAAAAATAAAAAAAAAATCCTTTTTATCAGCTATTAGATCTACGGACTTAAAATGTAACAAATGTGTTTTTTTTGTTGTTGTTCAGCTGAGATATGCAAAAAGCGTTTTTTCTTTAATTTGCAATTCACGTTAAATTAACTCATTAAAAACTTCTTTATCCTTCAATCTGTGTTGTTTAATTTTTCAGTTCACCCGTGCGAAGAACGGGTATACCAGCTAGTATATATATTGCACATTTTTTTTGGAAAATATTTACAGATTTTTCATCTTACACGGTTTTTTAAAATTGTGAAAAACATGCATGTAATTTTTACACGTTTTTTTTCATTGTTTTCTAAGGGAATTATCTATAATGTAAAATAGTTGAGTATATTTTGGTCAGAATGTCCGTGTGAATCTCGTGATGCCTTGTAAGGTCCCGTTTTAAAAACATCGTTTACAAAAAGCAGTTAATATATTCCGGAATGCTTGGCATCTCTGCAAATGATGTAAATTTCCGTCATCCGTCGGCGGCAGTTAAGAAGAAAAAAATAAAGGAATTCTCGTTTATCGTATTTAAATCGTTATAATATATTTGATAAGTATCGGTTAAAGAGGAAAATTATGTCAAACATAGCAACCCGTGCAAAACATAGCAACTTAGATTATTTTTTGTTGTCGATATAATAAGACGTTATATATTCAAATATCGTTTGCAGTTACTTTGAATTTCGCGTCATATTAGAAAAAAGAGCGCTAGAGTTAGCTAGCTTTCATTTATTCCGCTATATTGATAAACATCTGGAATTTGTTGATGATTGAAGATGCAGTAAGCTTTCCAAAAGAAATTTATAAATGATTTACCATGGGAAGGAAGTAAACAATAAATGCTTTTCGACAAGTAATGATGTTCAGTATCGTAGTATTCATATGAAGTGAATCGTATGAAGAGAATTAGTTATTTGACTCTAGGATTCTGTTTATAGTAAGCATACCGTTACCCACCCTCTTTGCAAGGTATTTCATGATAATGTATAACTGCATAGATACTTTTAGAATACTGATATCCAAGTCATAGTATTAAGCTTTCCATTATATTGAAAAAATATTTCATAGCCCGCTTTTTTGGAATTAAAAAGAACTAGTCATGAAATTTCTTAATCGGAATATATTCATCTTAACTTTCTGTAACTCCACCATTTGGGAGTCGATTGTCACAAAAAATATTCGTAGTATATTACTGAACCAAAGAAATATTCTTACCAAATTTAAAGTATGCATTATAACAGTTCAAAGCGGGAAGTGATTGGCTAAAACTACGGATTGCAATATCGGTATACGGGGATGCCATTTGTACAATTTTGTAATACCGATATTCATAAGTTTAACTACCGTTTTTTCGATATTTACTAGAATTTCTTTAAATATGTCTCCATTATATGTTTAGGGATCGCGGACGTAGCAAAATAGCTTACATTTTTGTTTTTATGTCTCCCTAATGGGCAAAATGAATTCGACTGTGAATATATAGTTACATCGTACAATCTAGAGAAGTGATAAAATACACGAATCATCCAAGGAGGTGGGCCAAAGCTATCCTATTACAGCTCAAAGTGATGCTGCACACGTTCAGGACTCGTCGTCTAATATTAATTTCTGTGAAAACAAGGTTGCAGTTGTGAAGAAAGTGCGTAATATTTCGATGTTCTTTTTATACTGGGGAATTTATTATTCACACTGTATTTGCATATCCTATTTTAGGGTTATAAACATATATTTTTCAGATTCCTTATATTTATATATACTCATAAATATTAACCCATAATAATGAATAGGAATAACTTTAAAGAAAATTTAAAAAATCAGTTAATAATACTTCGGTTTGATTTCATTATTTATTTGATCAAAAGAATATGGTGGCATATTGTAAAAACTGTTCACACGTTATTAATGCGATTGGAGGAAGTACAAGCAAACTCCATACACATTTTAAGAATGAAATATGATACAAATTTGTTAAAGAGGAAAGAATCTAATTGAGATAAAAACACACATTTAAGCACAGTTTCTAAGCTCAAGCCATCAGGGATTTTAGATTATTTTGAGGGAAAAAAAGATAATTTGGAGGAAATTATTACACAAAATTACTTTCCAGGCTTAATGATAGTGCAATGGATACATTATGTTTTTTAAGATCACATTTCAAACATTTGTAATAGTACCATAGACTGAATAGTGATATTTACACATTTTTTGTGATTTAAATAAATAAGGCGTTCCTTTACTTTTTTTTTTTTTTTTTATTCTTTATATTCTGTTTTAGTTTATAAGTTGCAAATTTTTTTTGTGTCATATTTACACTAAAATAAAAGTGGCAAAGAAAAAAAAAGAAAAGAAACACCTGTGTGTTCTTTTCCTAAAATTTCTACGACCTAAAAAATACCGAATACCGGTATTGATCTTTTGGTCCGATATCGCAATCCCTGTATTGCAAACCTACTTGAGAAATGAAAAATATCCGCAAACCCATTTTTACATTTAGCCAATCAAAAAATAACGAACGCCAAACGCAGTAATCGTATTCTTAACATAAGCGGGATAGTGTAACCACAACTGACTGCGATCACGGCATTTGGCGATTGGGAACATATACAAACTCTCCCTTTATATATTAATTTCGATTAAAAGATTTTTTACACACATCGGTTTATTGTGGTTTTTCGCTTAGTAATTTTGAAATTGAATTAAAATTATTCAAAATTTTAACTAAACATTTACTCTTAATATTTTTTATCCTTCCGTCTCGAAAAAAAAATTTCAATTCCCTCTTACGAAGAACGGTTCATCAAAAAATAAATTGACTTCTTGGAGCAATCTGCTTCTACATTGTGGCATGTTATCTATCAGCACAGTTTCACCTCATCCTCTGTTACACACACACACAGCTTATACATATACTTCAGAAAATATCTTACTTTGGGTTGAAAATCGCTATATCTTATTTTTTTTAAATAGAAAGAAAATCTATATTCTAACCTGCTTCGAACCTATGTCTTAAATGCTGAAATATTGATTCAACGTTGATGAGTGGAACTTTTTTTCTTGGAAGATTTCCTCAAATAAAAACGTTTCAGAATTTATTTGATCCGAAGATTTGCTTTGCTTTCCAGATATCTAGGTTTTGGGGTTATTTACTGCGAATTGTTTTGCTTGTTGCTGGTGATTCCCTTTCTAGAATTTTTCTAAGTTTTTACACTTTTAAGAGAAGAAAGTGCTTCTTGGAAAAATCATTGGAGTGACAGATTGTTTAAAAATGTAATCATTTCTTTTTTTAAAAAAATTCCCAATTTGCAGGATTTCTCAACGTAATACGCTTCCTGTATTTATCTACTTTTGGGTTCTTGAATGCAACTAATGGCTATGGATTCGAATTTACCGCAAGGAAAGAGATACAATTTTATAAGACTTATTTATTTTCAGCGAGCTGTTCATGAGGCACCTACCCATGTTATAAGATTTCATTTACTTTTGTATGAAGCAATAAAAATATAGTGGATGTGATAATTTTTTTTTCTTTAGTTAAAATGAAAAAAATCTCTCATTACGAAAATATTGAAAGAAGGATTTATAAAAAAAAAAAGATTTATTCAAAAAATACTTTTATTTCTATTAAATCACAAGCTTTTATTTAACTAGCAATCTCGAGAGATTTAAATACTCGTGTTTACTTAGTTTGAAAATTTAAAAAATTGAAATCAATCACATCAAGTTGTTTAATGTACTTGGCAATTAACTAGTTTGATATACCGCGGCATTGCGCCAAGCAGCAGTTGCTGCCGCTGGAATGTTATCCAACATGGTGGCGTTCATTTATAAATCGGAATGGAAATAATACAGTAAAATGCACAATTTCCGACGTTAGTTTGTTATAAAATAATCTTAAAATATAATTTAATAGTAATTATATATAATGTTCATATAGTATGATTTAATAATAATTATTATTTATAATAATCATATAATATAATTTAATAGTTTGTGACGGGGCTTTCATCACGTTTTCTTTTAACAGTCCTCTTGGGGTTCTTTGGGGCCAGAAGGGCAATTCTTTCCAACCAACTCGAGAAGAACGTGATTATGCAAATTAGGAAACATATATAAAATAGAAGTTTAGCGTGCGCGAGGTGGCTATGTGAGGTTTATGTCTAAGCGTGAAAGTGATTAAGATAGCGTTTAGAAGAATACCAAGTCCGAGAATCAACCTTCCCGTACCTGTATATCCAAGCTAAAGGTGGATACGATACCACAAGGATTACAGCCGGATAAAAGCCACGTCAGTTAGGACAAAAAAAGTAGCTGCTTTAAGATATAGCGGTAAGCGACTTTGATTAAGCTATAAGGAAAGTGCGTATATTAGTGAGATTAAAACTAATCTGTAAAGTTAGATATAGTGGTCAATTACTCGATTATTTGGTAATACGAGTTGTGTCTTATCATTCCAGATCTGCTTACTTTGATTATTATTATTGTGTATTGTGATTAAGTTAAGATCTTAATAAACAAATATTAAGATGAACGATTTGCGTGATTCTTCGCCTTTCCCTTCAGAAACAGGTCGGGTAGATAATACAGAACAAGGGAACCTACGGGCAGGTGCCTCACAAGTTATTATAAAAAAGAATAATCATCGTATTGTAATAAAATAAAAATGCATAAAAATACTCGTATTACATAATAATTATAAATAACATAATAATGATTATATATAAATATGCAATAATATTGGTGAATAAATAAAAAAAAACAATTATTACTAACGAATATTACATGATTATTACATATAGTAATGCATAATTGCATTTTTATATTACATTATTAAAAAAATAATTATGTAATACATATTAAAATCAATAATGAATATCAATTTCAAAGTACTGAAAACTTACAATATTCTTAAAACTCCAAGTTCCTTGAAAGAATTTCGTCGAACAAGGAACGTTAAAAAAGCATTTTTAAAAATAAAATAAAGCAAAAACAAACGATTTATAGCGACAATTAAAAGTACAACATTCATTCTTGTTAAAAAAATACCCTAGTACTCACCCACGATATTAGAAATATCCGTATTCAAATGTAGCACAGAATAAAACAGAAGACGGAAATAATAGAACAATTACACTGAAATTGGTTAAATTTTTAAAGAGATTGAATTAAAATCGTCTGAAATGAATTGAGTTACGTGGGTAAAAAACCATTAAAAGTTATTTCTAATATACATTATCTCCATGGCAACCACATCACCAGACGATAAAAATACCAAGGTAACCATATTGTAATATTATCACCCATCTTGGCGAAAATAAAGAACAGCTTGGCGCGTGCCCGTGATATCAAACTAGCAACTTTACTTGTTTATACAAAGGGAAATCTCGCGCGACATGCTTTTATATCATATAAATTGCGTAATAACGTTATAAGTTGATAGTAAAAAAGTTTGAAAGGAAAAGTTTATTTTATTATTTTAAGGGTACTAAAGTAAAAACTTGTTTTTAAAAAAGTTTTTTTTTACTTTTAAATTATGCCAATTAATTATAGTATTTTATTTGTTTTATGAGAAGGAATACTTGTTAAATTAATTGCTTGTCATTTTAACTTTATCAAATAAAAATAAAGCCAATGTTTCAAAATTAAAGAAAAGTATTCTGTAAAAATATGCTTAAACACACACAAACCATTAAATAGGGTACATTAAGTGTACCCTTTCCAGATGCTGTGAAACAGAAACGGTTTACGACAGAGATTAGCTCAGCAAACTGTGAGGTAGATGTACTCTTAAAGTTTGTGTTTAGGCCCTGGTGGAAATGACGTAAGCAATAGGTGTGCCATAGGACTAGTCATTCAAAATGCTGGTGTCTGCAGTGAAAGAAGCTTTTTTGTGTTATTGAATGAAACTTCAACGGCATTTCCGTTAATGGTTCGGAGAAGATCCTCCAACTAGAGAATCTATCTAACAATGGTATGAAAAATTTAAAACTACGGGCTGTTTATGCAATAGTGAAAGACCTGGATGAAGCTGAAACAGCGTATCACAGCTGCTATGGATAGGCTTGACACCTTAACCAGGGGCGTAGCTACCGCCCACATATCAATGATACCCAATCTACAGGCCCTCAATATGCGTTGTTCTTTTTGCACGCTCCCACTCGCCAGCAGTGCTAGATCAGTTCCATGACTTCATACACTCTAAAAAAAACCCAACACCAGCAAGGGGATCGACAGTAAAATCATTCTTGGTGAGCCCTAGACACTGGAGAATGTAAGCAGGCGAGGCCGACTGAGAAGAACAGTTTATACACATTTCAAAGCTCTTGAATCCTTCGGAAAATTTCATAGATTTAAAAAGACGCCTTCGAAAGCGGGCTAAAATAGTTTGTTCCTGTCTATTAAAACCGTGAGCCAGAGAGCCTCCAGGACGAGAATACTGATATCAATGGTGCTCTGGGGGGGGCAATACAAGTGGTCTTATTCTGGTGTTTAATTTTTGAGAAAATTTCCAGAAAGGTAAGGGATGCTGACGGAAAATATGTGCAACAGGGTTCACATATATGAAGGGCTTTTAAGGATTTTTCATACAGAACCCACGCAGAACTGGCTAGGCCAGTGACCTTAACACGCGTTTCGGTGGATTTGAGAATTAGCTCGATGTATGTGAGGTGACTAAGGGTTTACATATGGAACATCTGTGATTGTGTCTAACAGAACTTAGAGCAATCCCATGCAATTCTGTTACAGATAACATGTATCTTACATTCCTTTTGGTTTATAGTGTGTTGTGAGAAACTGTATTCTTCTTTATAAATCGCCATGTGTAATGTATATGTACTTGCTGCTTTCTTCGAAAAAAATATTTTCTTAAAATTTCTGTATTTTTGTTTTTCCACTACTTATTTTAAATTTTTCCCCAGAGGGAACAAAATGACCAGTAAGGTAGTAGAGAAATAAAAACAGATATATAACCTTATTTTCCTAAATTTTTATTTTATTTCATTTATTTTTTTATTTTGTTTTGAGTCACCACAATGCTCTGAACATTTTTTTTTCTTCCATCAACAAGATTGTTTTTTTAAGCTTACTACAAATGCAGACTCAATACATGGATTGAAGAGTACTTCCTTTTAAAATAAGTTAAGATTCGTGTCCGTTTTGTATCGGATGTATGTTTCTTGGATATATGGATTGCCAATGACAGCAATTCCTGAAGAAAATAGGAATGTAATCGTTTTAGCATCGATTGGGGATGAGCATCTTTAGAATGCTTTTTGGGAAAGAATGAAGTACAATCCAATAGAAAACATAAATCTGTGTGTCATATAACAACTTTCTTAAAAACGGATATCTCAAAAATTCGAAGTAGGAACAATTACGCTTTCAATAAGTACAAATGTACAATGAGATACACTGTGAGTGAGAGTTTATTAGCAACTCCCCATAAAGCAAAGCGAGGACTATAGACGATGAACGTAATAAATTTGAATCTCGGTCGAGGACGACCCTTGAGATTGTGTCCGCCTTTCTAAACGAGCCACCATGCCAACGAAAGGACTTTGCACCTTAATAAATTTAAGAGGACTTAGTACTCCCATAAATGACTGAACTATTGATTTTTTTAATTTTTTTTAATCTTATTCTTTGCATTAGTATCGTTCGATTGATGTATCACTTGTGCGCGCGCATGGCAGAAAGTTAGAAATAGGATAAAACTTCATTTGTAAACAATTTAGGGAATTCGTCCACGCACCTTTTTTAGAACAAAAAAGGTAAAAAAGCGGTTTGATAAAAAAAATCTACTTCACAAAGATGAATAATAACACAAAAAAAGAATGTCCAACACATAAAGCAGGGTATTACTGTGGCAATACCATAATGTACTTTGATTTCTTTGTGAAATGTGTGCATGTAATATTTTGGAATTAAGGCATTTTATATGAATATTTTTATAATTTCATTTCTTATTCCTCGTATGTTTTTCATAGAAATATAATGCTTCAATATTATGCGACGAAAAAAACTAAAATTTCTGTTGTGACAGAATTTTTTTTTAACATTTTTCTTGAATTTTCTTGTGCAATTATTACTCACTAAAAATTGATCATTTATAAAAAATGTATGGGTTGAAAAAATACAAAAATGCAATTTTAAGGAAAAATATATAACTAATACCTTAAAGTGATATTTTAAGTTTATTTAAGCTTATTATAATTTTTTTTCTGTATTATAAACTTTAAAGTGGTTTTTCTCGTTTCTGTTTTTCGAAACATTGGTGCATTCAAAATGCTACTCCTTCCACAATTATTTTTATTTTTTCCTGCATGTTTAATATGAGGCATGTAACAAAATTAAGGATGCATTTTGCTGTAAACTGAATATTTCCTTTAAAAAAATTAAAATGTAAGAGATATTCGCTTTTTCGTTGATTTGTAGCATACATATCAACGTTTATTATTTTTTTCCCCTCCCAAACTAATTAAAATATTGTAAAATCGATTCCTAAAGTTATTTAGAACATCCTTAAGAATATTACAAAAGAATTTCAGCTCAAAAAAGTAATAGTTACAGAAGGTGTAGGACATGAAAAAATTTCCAAATTTTCTTCAAAAAATTTAATTTTTTAAATTTGTGTGAATAATATGTGGAAAATTTCATCTCGTATCCTTTTTTTGAATAGAAACATTATATGAAACGCTAAAATATAATTTTTAAACACATAAAAAAGTTTTGCTCAAAGTGCACCAATTCGTCTTAATGTGTATGGACCTTTTTGCACGGCAGAATTTCAGTCTCCCGGGAGTCGAAACAGAGTCAAATATCGCCGGAATTCCCGAGCTAGAATTTGAGATCTCAGTGTGTTTCAGCGACACTACATCAAGAAAATTATCCGAAAAAGTTGTAAATCAAATGTCTGCTTTAAATACAAGGAATGATGTAGAGTACTCCTGAATTTTGAGTACCTCAGTTCTCAAGATGCATTTGTTTCGTTGCTATTCACTTGCTTTTTTAAATAATCTCTTTAAAAAAACATAATTTAAAAGAGTTACATTCCTTAGAAAAATATGTATTGGTTTCATATATTATTCAGTTCATTTAATTGAATTAATAACAGATTGAAGTTTTTGTATGTTTTTTATTATACATAGATTTACTGCGTTTTTATTACTTAAAAGGGTGATTAAAATATTTAATATGAATTATTTTAAATGGTCATTTTTCAATGCACGATCTACAGTATATACATAGTTAAATAAAATCCCAACAGCAAATTACGATATTTCCAACAAATGAAATGCATCGTTTATATTGTGTGTGTTTTCTTTTACGAACACTCTTTATTTATAGGAAACATGCCTATAATAAAGTGAACATACTCGATACAATTTACATTTTGCATATACTTTATTGTTTGATTTATTTAAGAACTAATTTATTTAAGGAAAACAAAATAGGAAAATGGTATTTCTTTTTAATTCAAACTTAGTGTGATCTGATGAACTTCAAAGAACGTGAATACAAAGTTCTATTAAAGAATTTTTGACTTTCTATATTTTGAGAATTCTAAATCTCAGAACATTGTGTAACATGTATATGTTATGCATTTATAAAAATATTTTTGAACCTTTATAACACATGTTTTTTTCCCAATATATCTTGTCTGAGTAAAAGCGAAGGTACATTGTAATTCTATCTTTCAATAATTTATTCATGAATAATTCCAAAACTTTTTCGCGGTTTTATTTTTTATATATAGTTAGATTTATTATAAAACACATCAAAATAAGTTATAAGTGATCGCAGAAATAATTTTGCAATTAATCCCCTTTTGTCCATGTATTGTAGGACTGTATTACTTTATACAATATATATGCATACAAATTTCTGCTTTTTTCTGTGGCACAAAATCTGAATACGGAATATGCTCTGGATATGATAGAATTTTGTGAATGTATCAAACTAAATTGTATCACTACAAAAGATGTTTAAACCAAATTAACATGAGTCTTTTATATAAAACTACATTTTAAACATAAGTGTCGAAATATGTAAACTGTATCAAGACTACACTTTCATTTGTAGGAAAGATTTTATGTATTGCAAGAAATATACGTCTGGGTATGTTATGTTTCTTTGAAATGTATGTATTATTTTACATAATATTTTATGTAAGATAAATTTGAAATTTTGAGTCCATTTTCTTTGCTATTTTATAAGTATCGCGGGAATATATATATATATTCACATTTATTCCACATTGAATATCAAAGTTACAATATATTTGTACTCCATATGTATACAGGGTGTCCCATAAATAGCGCCAAAACTATGCCCATCTAGGTTCCTTTTTAGAAGTATGTAAAAAATACCCCAAGAATATATTAGCTGTTATAAATAAAAGAAACATGCTTATCAAAATTCATATTTATGGGTACAGTTCAAAAACGGGATTTTTTTTAATGTTGATCGTCCCCGCAAACTTTTTAGGAATTTGTTTCGACAAAACTTCTTACATAATCCGTATTAACAAATGTTTAGCGAGTTTCAAGTCTAAACACAATTAGTTTAAAAATGGTTTTTAAAAAATAAGCCTTAACCCTTAATTGAGAGTCGTTGTTCAAAAACGGAAAATTTTGTATCAATATACAACAGTAATTCCCCTATCCCATACTAGTCGACTGCCTTAAAATCTGGTCTTAGTGGATCTCTATCCAACAAAAAAAAGAAGCATGCTCACCAAATTTCAAGTATACGGATCTAGAAGTTCAAAAACAGAAATTTTTATCTGTCACACCCATTGGGTCAATTTTCGCAAAACCCCTTTTGAAGCGGATCTCTACCCCGTGAAAGGAACATGCCTACCGAAATTCAGGTCATTCTATGCTTATTTTTTGTCAAAATATTCTACTTAAATAATTTTTTATTGTAATAATATTCTTAAAACAATTTTATACACGTATTCTAATCTAAATGACACTAAATATAAATATTATCCATTTATACGCTTTTTCAAAATCACAGTTCCGAACGTAGTCGGATACCTTAAACAAAACTTGGCGTTTAATTTCTGTTTACAGCCATCAACAAAAGTGCAAGTGGAATAAAAGTAATAATATTAGATGCTTTTATTCAGAAGAAGTAAAATTGGCGAGTAATTTTTCCATGTAAAGATATGGAGCGGATGGCGTCAAAGCATGACACTTTGTTTACTTCAAAACTCTTTACTCTCACAGCTGATCGCAGAAACGGTTGTTAGAGACATGCGTGTCTAGATTGCCATCCCCATGCCACACAGGCACTATACAATAAACAACATCCACGCGTTCTCCTGGATTCAAACCGAGGCCGAAACTAGTTTGATATCACGGGGCAAGAGAGACGCCAAGCATTGCTTGGCATGATAAAGGAATCACGCCAAACACCGCTTGTTGTCGCTGGAATGGAATCCAATGATGGTGGCCTAGCGGTTTCAAATAATCAGGGAGTTAATTTTAAGGAATTGTTTTGAAAAACATTGAAATATATTTCGAAATCAATCAACAAATAATGAATATCAATAAAATATAATAAAATGGTACATGTAATAATATTATGCAGTATATAATAATAATCTTATAATTTAATAGTAATTATATATAATATTCATACAGTGATTTAATAATAATTATTATATATAATAATAATCATACATAATTTAAAAGTATTAATACAAAAAAAATAATCTCCGTATTGTAATATACTAAAAAGTATACATAGGAATACTCATATAACAATTATGAATAAGTAACAATTATAAATGAATAACAATATGTAATAATCTTTATAAATAAATATAAAAAGAACTATTATAAATAACGAATATTAACACACATAATAATAATTGTATTTTTACATTATTAATAAAATAATTCAAATGCAAAGAAAGTAGTGAAATTTTTAAAGACATCGAATTAAAATCGTCTGAATTTAATAGGGTTACCACGGGAAAAATCCAACAAAAAGTAATTCTAATATACGTTATCCCCATGGCAACCCATCGCCAGGGAAAAAAATATCAAGGTAACCTTATCGTAATTTATCGCCCTTGTCGAAATAAACAACAATTTGGCGCGTACCCCACGATATCAAACTAGCACATTTTTTGCTTTTGGTCCATCCTTTTAAATAATTTTATCTATTCTATTTGTTGTTTTAAAATGGATTTCGAAGTCAAACTTTCAAACGCTGAAGAATTCTAAATGTTCTCATACTTTTCATTTACGAGTTGATATAAAAAAGGACGAGGAAGCTACTTAACAATTTTTAGTACCTTCAAAGGTATATTTATATTTTAAAGTGTCATACAAATTGTTTAAACTTTTGTTTACACAGATACTAATCTTCCTGTTTCAAAATTCGGTGAATTCACACAGAAGAAAAATGTTACCGTAGCTTTTAAAACTTTATGAAGAGCAAGTAATATAAGGTTGTTACCCTAAAAATAGCTCGTGTGATGCATAACTTAGTAGTAGAAAATGTTAAATTTCTAAACATTTTTTTTTTGTATTCTAATACTGGTTTTTTTCTTTTATATCCCTAAAGATATCCTATCATCCATTCAAAGTCAATACAAGCATTCATATTTTCCAAGCTCTTTAAACTTTGTTTTGTCTTTTAAAACGATCCCTCTAACCCTTTATCTACCGCATTATGACTTACTGCAGTTTTTTTTCATGCAATATTTTTTTTTGAATCCCTACATCGAAAATTAAGGGATATTCATAAACAAAATACTCAACTTTGGGAAATTTAATCTCTTAGAGCTAATTAATTAAAGATATTTCACTGTAATATTAATTATATACACTGTCCACTTAAAATAAAGAGTCAGATCGTTTTCTAAGGTCTTCATTAACATACAAAAAATAAAATGACACTTATCATTTTTAAATTAGCTACTATTTCGCAACAAAAATTACTTTTCGCAATGTCTGCTGAAAACTCAATTTCTGCTATAAAAAATCTATTAGCCTGAACCACTAAAATTCTCATCATAGAACCCTTTCTGACATACATCTTGGAAGAGTGAATTCAAAAGAATATTCCTGCTAAGTATCGTCAGAGTATTTGCAAAAAAATGGTTATTCTATGCCATTTTAAACTGAATGACATTTATAAGTACCGTCGGTAGATAAAGGGTTAAAATATGCATCTTTGGTATATTACATTTACATAGTGCATCAAAAGTAGCGAGGTATAGTGCTTCATTATTTTCTCTAGGCATGTCGTTGTCGTTTTTTTGTTCAACCATTTTTGTGTGATTTTGTGACTAGCAATATTTGGTTTCCGTTTATCTCCTTTCTAAGCATTTGGTTGCCCTGGATCACACACACCGCACCTTATTTAGGTCTCTGACAAGTTCAGTATGCGTGTGGAATCTTCTAGACTCCGCCTTTTTTTCACCTTATCTTTAGTTTTGAGAAACGGGTGGAATATATCAAAAAGAATGGAATATTTTCTACAAATATAAGGTAAAATGTTCTAGGTCCTACAATAGATGGTACAACTTAAATATTTGTAAATAACGTACAAAAGCTATTTTACTCTTAGTTTTCACTCTGAATAGCGTTATTTTTCTTGCTTTTAACTGCTTTCTTTTAATACTTTAATATACTGAAATTATATCAGTTTTTAAAGCCAGATTTACATATAATGTACATTTTATACATATTATTTTGCTTAATTGTTATAATTCAATAATTTTAGACGCTTATCATTTAGTTCTACGTTTTATTTGGATTTTAGAATGGAGTGTAGATTAATGTTTCTCTTGGATTAGGGGATCGTGGTTATTCTAAAATATATTTCAGAAGTATTATGTGTCAGTTGGGAGGGGGTATTTATTTATTTATTTGTTGGATATTCAACAGAATAAGGAATCCTGATTCATTTCAAAGCCTAAATAAGCATCAGTAGTTCACACAAGAGGGGAATGTATCAATGGATCGAGACCCTCCCCCCATTGCCATTAACTTTATACGATTGACTATAATCTTGTGTATGTGTAATACGTAAAACTTATTCAAGAATTTGTTATTAATAATTCATATTATTAAACAATAATAACTATTTATTCAAAAATTTATCTTTTACTGTTTTTTTGTTCCTTGCAGTTGACAGAATGAAAAGAAAGAGTTTGATGGCGTATTGGGATATGATATGAGAATAATGGACTTTTGACCCTCGCCCCCCTCAAAATATCATGTGTGCACCACTGGTCATCATGCATTATTCCAAGAAAACATGAACCGATTCCACCAACACACTTAAAAGAGTATATTTTAAACGGATATTTATAGAGACAGAGAGAAAGATTAAAACGTGTACGGATACTTTGCGTAAAAAAAAGTAGCATTTTGCATGGTAATTAAAACTTTTAACGTAGTTTTGATTTATTTACTCGTTCATGGTGTTTTTTCGTGGTGCATGTATTGAATACATGCTCGCATTTTTTCAATTCCTACACACAAACTATATTATATAGCTCACAATCTCTAGATATTTATTTATTTATCTTAGTGGAACTTTTAATCGGTAATAAAATCCATTTTAAAGCGCTCCATCCAGCTGAAATTTTATATACATGATTATTTTGGATGACAATACAATCATTTAATTATAATTAATAAAAACTAATGGATTTAAAGAATTACAAATACAGCTACATTGGCATCATTTTTGGTGACTTGTGTCAAAACTTGAAAAGGGTTTTTTCTCATGTTTTAATGCATTCAGTTGAACTGAAACCTTATATACACAATTGTTTTGGATGACCATATGATAATTTAATGATAATTAATAAAAATGAATGACCACTTAATGTTGTGATTCTATCATATGTCTATACATTATTATATTAATTGCAACTATTTAATAAAAAGTAGCTAAATAAATTTTCTCTGTTGATCTATGTAGGAATTGACTTAATTTTTTTATACTTGTTTATATATATATATATATATATATATATATATATATATACATACTAGTCGTGGAAGTCTAGATCTATTAAAATGATCTGTATATTATTTTATACATTAAGAAAGCATTACGAAATAAAATTATATATAAATAAAATTTGTACTCGCTGAAATGATTGTGATAAAATTGTTTGAAAAATTATTTTGTAACACGTTACATTCACGAGTTACGTAAGGCGAGAGCGCGTCAAGTTTGCGATTTTTTGAAATCGCGCCACTGAGTAGTCATTTCTTCATTTCCCACCAAAAATTATTTATGTCAATATATTGAATCAAATAAGTTTATTATTTTTAATACCAAGTGCATATATTTGCATTCATTCACTTTAAATACAACTCGCCACGTATGTATTCACGTCTAAAGGAGAGGTTTAACTGAATGCTTCTATTTAAATAGAAACGATACAAAGTTCAATAACAGGTATTTGTTTGCATGCTTGGATTTACAAATGTTTCTTTGCATTTGAACGGTGTTTATTACTTTTAATTCGTGAAATATTTCAATAGAACTAATATAAATGTTACAATTTCAGAAATCATTAAATAATCAAGTCATATGAACGCAAAAAACTAAATTCTAAATAATTTCTGGTAGTGAAGAAAAACACACATCCTAACAATAAATTTCAGATCTCTTCTAATCGTAATTGCTTTCACACCTAGGATCTACCAATAGATTTAATTATTATTCAAACAGTGTCATGTAATATTGAATCGTAATATTTGATTGCTTTGAAATATGTTGCCTCTAATCTTTGTTTTACTAAGATTTTCCGTGTAAAGAATTGGTTTTGTAGAAAAATTTAAATAATGATTTTAAATAATTACTCAGATCAGAAGGTATTCTTCTCTCTCTATTGATTTTTATAAAACAATATACTCTAATAAATAATTATTTAACTCACCACATAAAATCTTTAGAAATGTAAACCATCCTCTTACAATATAAAGATGCGATTTGGTCCACGACGTGGCATTTGGGTCGATTTGGTTGACATAGGATTAACTTTACTTCAAACATTTTCAAATCGCTGGTAGCGAGTGAGTGAACACTAACGTCACGCTGTTTGGCTACACTAAGGATATTGGCGACGGACCTCGTCATTTTGATCCATGGTCAAGTGACAAGGACGACACCTGAGCAGGCATTACCTTTCCTATCTACCACAACACACCAACGGGAGGATATTTGAACCTCAACAGATTTAACGTGTTCCCCTTCACAGCGGTTCTTTAGTGATACCGGGCTCGAACTCGTGACATACCGCGATCCGATACCTTGACCACTAGGCTACCGCGGCCTTAAAATCGCTGTTGGTGATAACTGCTTGTTCGTTATTTTGTGACCACGGTAGCGTAGTGGTTATGAGTTCCAGCCTAGTGCGACTGAAGACACACACCCTGCCTCCCCTCCCCATGTAGAGCAGTGCTCTCCAACCTTTTGATCGTCGCCGACTGGTCAACGCTTGATAATTTTGTTGCAGCCCATTCATGTGGTAACGTTAATTATTTATATTTTACTTCGTTTTGATTTTATAATTATAATTTGGGTATTAGTTTGATATCATGTGGCACGCGCCAAGTTTTTGTTTAAGTTCGCCAAGATGGGTGATAACGTTACAATGTGTGGGTTACCTTGATATATTTGTAGTTTTTAGAATATTGCAAGTTTTCAGTACTTTAAAATTAACATTCCTTATTAATTTTAATATATATTATGTAATTTTTTTATTGATAATATAATATAAAACTACAGTTATTATTATATGTAATCAAACTATTCGATATTCATATTTGTTTTTTATTATATTTATATTACATATGTTATTAATTTATAATTATTATTATGTTTTATATATTTATAATTTTGTTATTCTTTTATATAATTATTAATATATTATTTATTTATAATTATCGCATTATGAGCATTCTTATTTATAATTTTTATAATATCACAGTACGATGATTATATATATATATATATTCTTTTTTATAAGTACTATTAAATTAATAATGATTAATTATCATTATTAAATCATATAGTATGATTTAATAAGGATTATTATATATAAAATTATCATTAAATCATGCTATATGAATATTATATATTATTACTATAAAATTATATTATAATACTATTATACACTGTAATATTATTTGTACATGTTATTTTTTTATTATATTATACTGTTATTCATTTGTTATTGATTGATCTGGGTTATTCTCAATCTATTCCTTATACTCCACTTTTGAAATATATTTAAATGTACTTCAAAAAAATTCTTTAACATTGTCTTCTCGACGATTTGATACCGCTAGACCTCCATCTTGGATTTTATTCCAGCAACAACATGCACTGCCTGGTGTGATTCCTTTTTTCACTCCAAGCAGCGCTTGGCACCTTGACCCGTGATATCAAACTAGTTCCTTAATTTAATTGTATTGAAACATGTCTTCAGATCCAACTACACTTGTACCAAAAATAATTCTGAACTGATTTAATATGGGAAGCAAAGGGATTTCCATGAAAAGTAGCACTAACTCGAGATAAATACACCATAATAAATAAAATAGAAATCATTCCATGTGCTTTGTATGACATTTTACTATTTGATCCAAGAACTGGTACCTGTCCACGGCTCCGGGAACTTGGATCCCACTGATGTAGAGGGCTGATGCACGCTAAATCCATCTAGGCTCGAAGTCCTCCTTCTGACGTGTTTTATTTTCTAGAGAAGGTTGACAGCTCGGGTGTCGTTCTGGTGACTTGAACGTCGTTCGAAATAACGAGGTCCGTCACCAATAGCCCTTGTGTTGTTTTACAGTCGAACGATAATAAACACTCACTCACTCACTTAATGGTATTTCAATTCACACCACTCCCAGTAGATATATGCCGGCAGATTAAGTGCACGCAGTACCATAGTATCATCTTAATATCATCTATTAATAATTAATAGCTTATCTAAAATTAAAATTTGTCATACAGTTTGGTTTGTTTTGCTAAGTAGAATCCAAATCTCAGTTGTGAAAATTAACGGATACACAGGTCCTTTCTTCTATTGACCATCGTGTTTACCTTGCTACAGCACGTTAGAGCAGTTACAAAGCTTCATTTGATGTAGATAATAAGATATTAACTCAGATCTCATTGTATTTAATGTAACAGGAGGTCTATTGGTGACGAACCTCGTAATTTTGATCCACGTTCAAATGACAAAGACGGCCCCTGAGCTTACAACCCACTCTCCCAACTTTTATAACTTGTCAAAATGATGATTTTCACCTGCGACAGATTTAGCATGAATCAGCGTCTCTACACGATGGCTCTTTCCTGGCGTCAGGATTTGAACTTACGACTCAGTAATTGTGTAGATTAGTAAATCATTTTTCAGCAAGTGAGCTTTTATCAAAGTCGTACTTTGCAGTAACATAAGGTGGTCGCGGTAGCCTAGTGGTCCAGGAATCGAATCGCGGCTGGCTTGTCACGAGTTTGACCCCGATAGGAGAGCGCTGCACGTTAAATCTGTCGAGAGCTCAAACGTCCTCCCATTAGTATGGCATGGTAGTTAGGGCAGGAGAGTTTTAGCTCAGGTGTTGTCCTCGTCATTTGACCATGGTTCAAAATGACGAGGAACGTCACCCAAAGCCCTTGGGTAGCTGAACAGTGCGACGTTAATATTCAACCATTCACTCAAGTAACATAAGGGTTATTGGAGACGGACATTTCAGTTTTGAATCATGTTCAAGTGACGAGGCTAAAACCTGAGCTAGCACCCCTTCTCTCCATTCATTACGATTCTCGAAATTTTGAAATGATATTAGTAACGGGGATGATATGAATGAAGTATTGCTTCTATTTGTTAATTCTGCTTCATCTTATGTGAAAGGGCAGGGAACCAATTAAATATAACATTCTGATGTGCTACTTTTTGGTAACCGTGGTAGTATAATTTTCTTAGTCGAGATTTCATAATCGGCGTTGTCGAGTCATGGATTAGAAAACTAAAACGCTGAAGATCCGGCGTAAAGAGTGGCTGATGTTAGTCAAGTCTGTCGATGCGGAAATACCTCTAGTTGGAAAAGTGGGAAAGTGTGTGGATGAGGTATCTTTCTCTTCACCTGGCCATGAATCAAAATTCCAAATTTTTTTTCTCCTACTAATGCCTAATTAATCCCCTATTGCCAAATTAATTAGAATAATTTATATGCATCCCTCCTGCATTTCGTGAGTGAGTGAGTGAGTGAATGAATATTAAAGTCGCACTGTTCAGCTACACGAGGGCTTTTGGCGACGGACCACGTAATTTTGAACCATGGTCAAGTGACGTGGACGACACCTGAGCTGGCACCTCCCTCTCCTAACTACCACACCACACCAACGGGAGGACGTTTCAGCTTTCGACAGATTTAACGTGCATCGCTGCCCTACACGGCGGGTCTTTAGTGGTACTGGGATCGAACTCGTGACCAGGCAAGCCACGATCCGATACCTATACCACTCGGCTACCGCGGTCACTGGCTTGTTGGAGGAGTGGCTTCATTAAGGCAAGGATCAAATCAAATAGGGTAGCTGGTTTCTACTATTGGGGGGCTGCGGTAGCCCAGTGGTTAAGGTATCCAACCATGGCAGGCATGTCATGGGTTCGATCCCAGTACCACTAAAGACCCGCCGTGTAGGGCAGCGATGCACGTTAAATCTGTCGAGAGCTGAAACATTCTCCCGTTGGTGTGGTGTGGTAGTTAGGAGAAGGGGTGCCAGCTCAGGTGTCGTCCACGTCACTTGACCATGGTTCAAAATTACGTGGTCCTTCGCCAAAAGCCCTCGTGTAGTTGTACAGTGCGACGTTAATATTGTGGCCGTGGAAGCCGAGTGGTATATGTATCGGACTGTGGCTTGCTTTGTCACGGGTTCGAGCCCAGTACCACTAAAGACCCGCCGTGTAGGGCAGCGATGCACGTTAAATCTGTCGAGAGCTGAAACATTCTCCCGTTGGTGTGGTGTGGTAGTTAGGAGAGGGGGTGCCAGCTCAGGTGTCGTCCACGTCACTTGACCATGGTTCAAAATTACGTGGTCCTTCGCCAAAAGCCCTCGTGTAGCTGAACAGTGCGACGTTAATATTCAATCAAAGCGACGTTAATATTAACTCACTCACTCAACTCACTCATTCGGCTATTGGGATTAAGCATTGCTATTGGTTGTAGGGTAAGCGTGCGGAGTTTGCCCTTCTCAGAGGAAAAACTTAACTATTGATCTAAAAATACTAAAAAACAAAGAAATTAAAATTAGAAAGAGAAAAATTAAAGAATTAACAATCTAGCAGCGATTTTACAAGTAGAAATGCCTTTTGTCTGGCATCTTTGGATGCTTTAAGAACTGAGAGTAGTGGCAGTAACTTTGTCATTTTTTTTAACACGATCGGAAAAAATTTTAAAAAAATGTTCAATTAAACTAGAAATTTCTGAAATATTTGCTTCAGGGGTAGATGAATCATGGCATTGACTTTGTTCTGTTTTACTATTATTTTCATTTGAGTTTGAGGATTTTATATTATCTTTATTTCCGCTAACAATATTGACGAAGGAAATTCCTTCAATAACATTGTTGCTAGAGAAATTATTTTTATGTACATTTATGGGGGTTCCTTTCTTTGGTTTTGGACGAGATAACTCACAGTATTCCTGATGTTGCTTTATAGTGGAATGTTGTGTGATAGACAATCACTCACCTACTCATTCAAGCTTTGCAACAGCAGGTACTTGAACCCTGATGTCAATAGCAGATGTAAGCCACGCTACATGAAGACTTTGGGAAATGCGTCCTGTCATTTTTTAAGATAAGATTTCTCCAGAATTCTTTTCTTTTTCTTTACCAAACTGATTAGATAACTGAGACCTTCGATGGTCTTTATTCAGAACGCAAACTCCGGTTGTGTGTGAGAATCGCAACTTTAACTGTTTGGTTGCGAAGAATAATTTTCCATCATTTCAAGCATCCAAACCTGTAGTGTAAACATTCCAAGCTAAACTGAACTTTCTCCAATCTTGACGGTCTATCACTGTCTGCTAGTTTCGAAGTTTTTTAGAAAAAAAAAGAAACATTTTTGTAAAAGAGAACAAATGCAAAAAAGTGGCGTATAAATACTCAACAGCAAGACTATACTAAAATCAAAACCACAGAAACAGCTTCGAATTCTATAAATGTCATGTGCTTCGCATCAATGTTTAACATTATCTATAGACATAGAACATCCCATCTTAGAAAAAAAAATTGAGAAACTGATTGAAGATGAGATGCGAGACTCCACTCTTTTATAGTGGTTATGAGAAACTTCATCCCTCACATCAGACTGTCTAGTTGTCTAAAACGGAGTTTTCTCAAGAAATATAGAGATCTTATTCACGAAAATTGAACTTTTTTACGCAATCAAGCGTCGTTGATGTATCAACCATGGTAAGAGCTTCACTTTTTTTAGTACATAAATTAATTTGTCCTTTTTGGTTGAGGTTTTACAAAAAAACTTTTGTTTTTAAAAAGGACTTTGGCTAATAAATACTAGTCATTATAGCTGTTTCAATGTTTGCGATGTAATTTAAAATTGTCCCGTTATCTTACATTACAACACAAAAGCATTTGAAGATAAATTTATTCTCTTAACGTATTCGAACGCGTTCAGAGTATTTTTTAAATAGCATAATAAAACAGAAATACTGTTTTGGGATCAATACCCTTTAATACTATTATTTAATGTGCAAAATTTAAAATAAATACCTAAATGTTACCAAAATCACAATTATAAGTGATATGTAAGCAATTTGTCAAAAAATCCTTAAAACACTTAAAAAAATAATAAACTTATACCAATAAAAGTATCACAAAAATAAGCGAAATACAATTATCAAAATAATGTATTAAAATTTCAAAGTTTTATCAAAATATAAATATTCTAAGCTGATCGAATACAAAATGGGACCTATTATAGGCCATAATTTAAAGAAAATGCTCATACTGTAAGGATTATTTTAGTACATTATTCACAGAAAATAATGTAATCCTCAGGTTCCAAAAGTTTCCTACAAATATAATATTATACATGTATAATATTTCGAGTTATCAGATTAGCCATAATAGATGTTGAACCACATTTAAATGGCCTGAAAGAACCACTTCTAGTTTTTCTAATTTTATGTACTTTATAGTAACTCGGCCTTTATGAAACGTAGAAGAAAATATTGTTTTGTTCAAAATTGGTCTTGTTAATGAGTTCTAATACCTTAAAACTAATTCTTTGATTGCTAGTATTGATGAAAATTAAAATGAGATACGATTTTGCATTGAAATAAATAATAGTTTTAAAAAAATAAATTATGGTTAATTGAACTAAAAAATAATTAATGGTTAATCGAACTAAAAAATAAAAAAATTCACATAAAGAACACATTTTTTTTGTTTCTTGCATTTTTATTAACCATGAGCGTTTTCACTTTAGGGTTGTAACTTAACCTTTTCGTCGTCAAATCAATAAATGGGATATCATTAATCATGATGAGCCTAATGATCCTGATCAGAACGATGGAACAAAATTATGATATTATTATATTGTCATCCATCCTTGTAAAGTGAGCAAAATTTCAAATTAGCTTGATGTTTTATAGTGGGTAAAAATCGAGCTCAAAGATTCCGTTACAAACAGGTAAAGCTAAAAAAAGCGCGACAGAAGTTATTAGAAGTTCAATCTAGTCTGTTCCTCACAGTATACTTTAGAGCATTTTGAATAAAAAGTTATAGCAAATAGAACCTTGTTTTTTACATTTTCGAAGCATTAAGGAAAGAAAGAAAAACCCCAAGATTCTTCAAGTGAAATCATTCCAAAAATCCCATAACGCCAGTTTGAGAAGAAAGTACCCTTTAAAATTTAACGGAGTGCGAAGCAATGCCTGCCTTACAGAACCAGGAGTTCGAGAAACCTTCTCCTTTAACGTGGAAATAAAGTCAGGGAATGAGCAAAATAATGTTAGCTACTAAGAATCTTTAGTGTTCTCTTTCAAACGGTATGTGTTGAACAGAGTAAAATCTGTATTTTTGAATGGATTTTGTACATGGTAAAGAAAGTGATGTTTGGGAGAATTTGATAGTTGATTTAATTTTGTGTTCTTTCTTTTACTATTTTCCAAATATTTTAGGGGTTGGTTACAGACAGAGGTAATAATTCGTAAGTGAATGTTCAAACATACCAAATACGTCGGTGAAAGATCGAATGTTTAGCTATACTATTATGCATTCCGAACCATTGTCAATATACACTTGCTCACAAAAGGAAGTATGCAACTCATAGCTTAAGTGAAAAAGCTCTAGTTCTCAAATAAATATAAGAAAAATATCATTTTAGAGAGTGTTGTTTATAGCTTCTGATTCAAGTCATAAAGTAATGAAAAATAAACCAAATCATTACGTTTTAAAAAAACTTTAATAGTAATTTTGTTAACTACCAGTAGAAATTTTAAATCGCAAAAGTATGTATGCACTCTGAATTTTTGACTTTTAAACAGGTTGAATGAAACTTCTCGAGTGATTTTTCGTATTTCAGTGATAAGTTTAGAAGTGCTGTTACAAAGCTTGTAAGTTTGAGCTTTGAGTACATCAACAATTCACCAATGCCTCTACGTGGAAAAGAATTATCAAAAGATCTAAAGGATGTAATAATAAATGTCTATAAGGAAAGCAAGTACCAAAGACAAATCGCTAAAGTCATAGACAAAAGTCCTGCAACAGTGCAAAAAATCCTTGAAAAGTTCCAGGCTGAGGGAAATACTCTAAACAAGCCAAGAACAGGACAACTGTCAATTTTTACGGATCGAGAAAGGCGAATTATTGTTGGAAATGTGAAATAAAATCCAAAGATTACCGCACCAAAAATGACAACTGATGTGAAAAACAATATTGCAGTCATGCAATCCTGAAACAATTCGCCGTGTGTTACGGAAGGCAGGATACCATGGTCGAAATATGCGAAGAAAACTATTTGTTAGCAAAGTGAATCGCAAAAAGAGAATAGATTTTGCAAAAGAAAATGAAAAGCAGGACAGAAATTTTTGGAATTCCGTGATTTTTTCGGATGACGGGATTAGATGGACACCAAACAGTTTGGAGGAAAGCAAATGCAGCTCTAGAACCAAAGAACATGAGAGGAACTGTAAAACACGGTGGTGGTTCGATTATGGTTTGAGGATGCATGGCAGCAACTGGAGTAGGAAATTTAGTTATAATTGACGGAAAAATGAATCAATATAGCTATTTGAATATTTTAAAGAATAATCTAAGCCAAAGTGCTTCTAAATTGGGACTCGATGGATCCTTCACTTTCCAACAAGATAATGATCCCAAACACACTGCTCGGGTTGTTCGGTAATGGCTCCTATATAACGTGCGAAAACAGGTAAAAACCCCACCACAGTCACCTGATATTAATCCCATTGAACACTTGTGGGATTATCTCGATGGCCAAATTAGAAAGCAAGAGATCAAAACTAAGGCGTGGCAGAAAATACCATCTTCTGTCACTCAAAATTTAGTAAAACAGTGCCATCTAGATTGAGAGCTGTTATTAAAGCCAAAAACTATCCAACCAATTACTTATTTTTTTGAAAAATTGTAAAATTTGCAATATTAATGTCTTTGTTTTTGTTTGCATACTTACTTTTATGATGTGAATTACATCCTATTTTAAGTAAAGCTCATCCTGCTAATTAAATATTTGTATTTTTTAAATATTTTTCATTTTGTAATTAAGCTCGATTTTGCTGTAATCAAAATCAATCGTTAAGTTGAAAACCCTAATATTGCAGGTCTGTTTTCTTTCTCATAGGACATCATCCCATACACTCTGCATACTTACTTTTGTGACTAAGTGTATATCGTGAAGTACATAAGCATCAGGAGAGTTAGAATTACTACTGTTTCATACTGCAAAAAAGTTATCTACACATGTACACTCTGTCGCAAAAAATATATGCACCCAGAAGAAATCAAGCTACAATCACGAAACTCGGCAAGAATGTAGTCTGGTAAGAGATATGCAAATGATTAAAATTTCGAAGCCAATGAGACAAGGCTAAGTGTGCTATGCGCATATTAGTTGCGCAACTGGGAGAGTTTAAAAGCATGAGTACGAGCGCCGTACGGCTATCCAAACGAATCTGATGACTTTGATAGACGATATTGAGACTTAGGATGCCTCTAAGACGTAACCGGCGGCAGTACGAGCAGCTGACGGACTTTGATAGGGGCCGTATAATAGGCCTCAGAGAAGCAGGTTGGTCGAATAGACGTATCGGCCGCCACCTCGGTCGGAGAGATATGGTAGTTGCTCGGTGTTGGCAACAGTGGATCACAGAAGGTAGAGTGTACCGTCGCGGAGGGTCAGGACGTCCCAGGAACACAAATGATCGCGAGGATCGTGCAATCAGAAGAGTGGCCACTTCGGCACCAACAACGTCGCTAGCATCGATTCAACGCCACTTACCTCCTTCCAGACATCCAGTGCCATCAAGAGAAACCATAAGGAGACGACTGACCGAAGTTGGCTTGAGGAGCCGACGTCCGCTAAGACGCTTACCACTGACCCCACATCATAGGCAGTGTCGACTGGATTTTTGCCGACCTCGGGCAACTTGGAGTGTGACAGACTGGAGACGTGTCATCTTCAGTGATGAATCCCGATTCAGTCTCAGTGCTGATGACCACCGCACACGTGTCTGGAGGCGCACCGGCCAGCGGTCCGATCCGGCATTTATTGTCGAGCGGCATACAGCAATTTTACAAGGTGTGACAGTGTGGGAGCAATTTCTTGGGACACACGATCATCTTTAGTGGTCCTTCAAGGCACTTTGACAGCTCGCAGATACGTGGACGATATTTTAACGCCAATTGTGCTACCCATGCTATCAAGTCGCCCAGGTGCCATTTATCAACAGGATAATGCTCGTCCACATACTGCGCGACTCTCCCAACAATGTCTTCAAGGATATGACGTCCTACCATGGCCTGCCAGGACACCAGATCTTTCGCCAATAGAGCATGTCTGGACGCGCTGGGAAGTCAACTGCAGCCGTCCCGAGATACAGGAGAATTAACTGCGCAGATGCAAAGACTATGGCAGGATCTTCCACAGGGGGTCATAAGTGATCTAATTGAATCGATGCCACGCCGAATTTCGGCTTGTATAGCTGCCAGAGGTGGCTTTACTACTTACTGATTTTTAACCTTTTGCAAGCTGTAACCGCTTAATAAAAGGATATTTTGTTCTGAATTTTTAATCATTTGTTTATTTTCATATACACTACATGCATACCAAATTTCGTGAATGTAGCTCAATTTCTTCTGGGTGCATATATTTTTTTGCGACAGAGTGTATAATGATATTTATGCCTCTCTTGAACTTATTTTTTAACTCTATTTAAATTATACCGTAATTATACATACAGCTGACAATTCTTTCCTTTATTATGATCTTTGTTTCAATATTTTTTGTAACTCTTATTTTATCTGATTACTTAATTGATTTGTTGATGTATAATATCTTCTGTTAAAGTTATGTTACTTAAGTTGGCATATTTCTATTCTAAATTTATGTTAGTCTAGTCGGGGAGAAATGGTTTGAAATATTCGTAATCGACGCGCTGGTTCAGTTTAAAACGCAATTAAGTTTTGTATATTTTCAAGGTATTACTAAACATTTGGATGTTTTTTTAATCATTTGACTGATTAGAATAATACACGGCTGAGTGAAATATATGAATTTTATGTACCATTATTCACAGTCACTTAAATGTTAGGCGGTGCACGGGCGTTAAATATTTTTAATAAAACTTAACTCTAAATAAATTAGCGAAACTTAGAGAACGATAATTTCATAAAATATGCAGTCGTTTTTCCTCGAAAATAAGTAACTTTTTTAATGATTCGTTCCAAAAAAAAACATGGCATCCTTGTTTTGATATCCGAATGCTACGCACCAAGTTATTGCTTATGTTCACCGAGATGGACAATAACATTACAATAATGTTTACGTTGATATTTTTGTCCTGTGGTAATGTGGTTGCCATGGAGATAACGTATATTATAGTTAGTTTTCATAGTCTTTTCCCATGGTAACCCTATTAATTTCAGACGATTTTTTAATTCGATTTTTTTAAAAAATTAACCAATTTTAATGCAATTATTCTTCAGCTACTGATTCAGTATTCTGTTGTATTTTGTACCATTTTCGAATATGGATAATTCTAATATAATTGATGAGTACCAGTATATATATATTAAGAATGTAAGGGATGTGCTTTTATTATTTTACTTTTAAATAATGTATTTTTAAACGTTCCTTGTGTTCATTAAAGGCTCTCAATTTTTCTAAAATTTCTACGTTAATATAGCTGTCATTCTCTTACCCCAGTCTTCAAACTTCCACACCAAGCTAACTTGAGGACTTTAAGCATTGACAGATTTAACGTGCATTGTCTCATAAAAATGATGGTTCTGCCGTAGCACATGGACTTGGAATCATAAATTCATGCACATGACCATTTTAATTCAATACATATTATGAAAATAAATAAATTGTACAATATATTATTGCCCATATTTAGGAAAATTGTTTGAAATGAATTCTTATAAATAGCAGAATTTAATTTCGAATAAAAGTGTGGATTAATCAATTGCTATTTCAATCGTATTATCCAAAATTTATACAGTTTCTCAAATTTTGCTGGTAATATCTGAGAAATGTTATACAGGTTTTTATATTTTTTTATTTATTTGCTCAATGGCAAATTTACATTTGAACCGACAAAATATTTAAAAATGTGTCCTTAATCACATTTATGTCAAATTCAATCAATGTATATGAACTCCAAACGGGTACATGATTTATTTTTCTCTGTCTTAAAGAACACGATCAATCAGATTCTTAAATGTATATTCAACTTTCGCTCATAATTAATACAATATAAATCTTTGACTTAAATTTACTTTAGAAAGATAAATTATTTCACATATCTTCGTAGAATGAGTTATAATCTGAAGAAATAGAGTTAAATGAATTAATATTTCAACACACCCATGTTAGATGTTTACATATGCATAATATTTGTGAAATTCCAAAAAAAAAAAATCAAAACGTATACTTAGTCAAGCTATTTTTAGAATCTTGGCCGCACACATGAATTAGAGAAAATTTTCAAACAATGTTATTTTATTGAATTTAAAGCTGCTCACGAGTTTGCTTAAATATGTATTATAATGTAAACAATATTTATTTCATTCATTAAAAAGAAAATATATAACTATGATATTTGCAAATTAGCATTTTGCATGTACATCGAGAAGAAATATGGTATTTGAATTTTTGATTAATACCTTATTATGTTCTTAAATTTTTTTCGCTGAACTTTTGGAAATATTAACCCTAAACGCCGAAAAATCCATTGCGTACTCTTTTTTTTTTTACTTTACTTTGCACATGCACACTTTATGCTTAAGCAATTACGTCATTATTACTTTCAACATATATTTGTCTGGCTTTTTAATTTTTAGATAATAAAATGTATCGCTCTTACCAAAATTCTCACAGCAACATCACATCAAAAATTAATATGTAGAAAAATTTTCTTGCCTTTATTGTTATGAAATTGTCTTATACATCATTCACTGGCTTAGTTCTGCATGTTGTACTCCTAACATGTATACATAAATAAATCCCGCATCCATACATTCCTCTTTAAATGCTAAGCATTTTTCAAGGCTGTCAAATTTCTGAAAAACATTCTAAAGTTTATTCTTTAAAATAGGCTTTGTAAAGAAGAAATGTAATTTTGCAAGTTACTCTGCATTCCCCAGCGGTGGATGTCTCCTAATATGGGGGCTGCGGTAGCCCAGTGGTCAAGGTATCAGATCATGGCAGGCATGTCATGAGTTCGAGCCCAGTAGCACTAAAGACCCGCCGTGTAGGGCAGCGATGCACGCTAAATCTGTCGAGAGCTCAAAAGTCCTCCCGTTGGAGTGGTGTGGTAGTTAGGAGAGGGGGTGTCGTCCACGTCACTTGACCATGGTTCAAAATTACGTGGTCTGTCGCCAAAAGCCCTCGTGTAGCTGAACCGGGCGACGTTAATTTTCAATCAATCAATGTCTCCTAACATAGGTCAGACAGGGTAATCTAAATTATTGACATAGAGTTCTGTATGATGCAATCTTTAGCAGCATTCTTTGGAGAATTCTTTAGTGGGAATTTGTAAGCGAGACGTGTAAATCTTGGAATCAAAATGAAGTTTATTAATTTGCTAAGGAGAGAATAAGGCTAGTTTCTAACTATTCGAGGGATTTCTTTCTGTAGAATTATATATGTAATTTAACATATATTTTCTCGTCATATTTCGTTTGGCATGCAAGAATCTTTCCCTGAAAGTTACGTAATAGAAATAAAGCCTTACTTTATGTGTGAAATACGAAATTTGCGTTCAGAGGAACCACACGCATCTGTATCTTGTTGGATTACGAATATTGTAGACTGAAACAAGTTACAATCGACTAACTAAATAGATAAAAAATGCAGCAATACCTCACTTAAAGAGGGGGGTATAAGTTCCATCAAAGTCGAGCGTAATATGAAACAGCGTTAAACGAGGTTATCTTACGTAAATAATGGGATGAGTGGAAGATGGGTAGAAAATTGGTCAAGCATTTTACCATTAAATTTATTTTGTTTTCAAAACAATAAAACAAAAATTTATTGCTTACAAAATAAAAACATAATAAACTAATATACATATAAAAATAAAATTCTATATAATTCAGTGTGTGTACACTTCAGATCATTCAGTCTCTCTTCTGTATTTCCAATTTTCTGCCTTTTTATCAGGAAGGTATCTAATGCAATTTGCGTTTTCTTTTTGCACTCTGTAAGGAGTTGCTGGTAAGTGAATAAGGCATCCATAATCTTGTCTTTGAACTCCAGTCAAAATATGGACCGTTTTCAATAACTTGGTCCATAAATTCTATTACATATGTAGATCAAACTGGTTTTTAGAAACGCTGTTGAAAATGTTTTTGCTCTTCGGAATCACTGCTTTCAATGTTTTTGTGTTTTTCTTGGTCCGCTAATTCCTTGAGCTCCTCATTAGAAAGACTTGCTGCTGTTTTTGCACTATTTATTCGACATCTTCCACATTTACCTCATTTAAACTGGTTTGTTTCGCTATTTCAACTATTTCTTCCACTATTTCCTTCATTTCGACAGTGTCCCTTTTCACCGCCCTTGCTTAGATCTGGCCAAATGTTCTTTTATACCCCTTTCAAATATTTTTCTGTTCCATCTCATTCCAAGAAAGGTTTGTTTTCTGCAGCATTCATGATACTCTATTTTTTCCAAAACTCTTATTGATTGTTTCTCTTCTCCGTCTGTTTTTTCAAATACCTGTCTAATTGTTCACCGCTGATAATAAACCCTAAAATTTCATATAACACCATGATCCATTGGTTGAATTAAGGCAGTTGTGTTAGGTGGCAAGAGAAACACACACACACACACACTTCCACTGGAATGCATGTTATTAAATCAGATAAATTCGTTGGATGACTTGGATCATTATCAATTAGAAGAAGTGCTCTTGATTCAAGTTTTTAAATTTCGCAATAGCATTTAACAGATGTGCAAAATATTCAGTGAACCAACTCTGGAAAATTTTCATAGTTATCCAAAATTTTTTTTGTTAGACTCCCAAATTATAGGTAAAGATAACTTGGATATTCCTTTCATCACTCTTTGATTTTTGGAATGGTAAATAAGTAGCGGTTTTGATTTGAAACCTCCGCTTGCGTTATCACCCAGTAAGCGATATTTTGCTGCTCTATATCCTGGTGCTCGTTTTTCTTCGTGGTAAAAAATGTTGGCATTCTTTTCCAAAATAGGGCATGTTTTATCATTAAAAACCAATTCTCGATGATAGTTTCCTCGTTCAATTATAGTTTTTGATGGGTTCGCTGGGAAATCAGCCACCAGTTTTGTGCGACCACTTGCTGCTCCTCCTGTAATATGCATGTTATGGAGATTATTTCGAGGTTTAAATCTAGTAAAGCATCCTCGACTTGCAACGAAAGTTTCACTTGCCTCAACCTGAATGTAATTGAAAATTCTTCTTGCTTTTTCCATTATAATAGATTGACTTAGTGGGGTATTGCGTTCAATTAAAAAACATCTTTCCTACATTGCAGTTTTTTAAAACATGCAATAAGTATCTCTGATTCTTTTAAAAAAAACGCATTATTTAAAAGAGTATAGATATTGTCTTATAACTTTGCAAAGTGACAAGGTTTTTAAGGTATCTGAGTACGTTCGGAACCGTGATATAAAAAAAACCCATAAATGGATAATTTTCGTGACATTTACTGTCACTTGGATTAGAATACATGAATAAAATTGTTTTGAGGACATTTTGATAAAAAACATATTTAAACATATTTCTCCAAAAAATTAACTTAGAATAACCTATTTTCAAAAAGTTCTCCTTTTGTGCAATATGCTTCTATTATAATAATATTTTGCCTGTATATAGCTCAGACCTCTGTACAAAGGCTCAGCTATGAATTTTGAAAAATTCCCATTATTTTCAGATTTACAGCCCATTGAAATAATTATCGGCGTTTTTTTCTTAAAATTTCTCCCCTCTGTTGTCATAAAACGTATGCAAATCCATTTCTATATTTCAAAAATTCTATTTGAGCCTCTGTAGAAAGGTCTGAGCTATACAGGCAAAATATTATTATAACAGAACCTTTTTTTACAAAAGGAGAATATTTTGAAAATGGGTCATTCTATATTCATTTTTTTGTCAAAATATTTATTGTAAAGTAGTTTTTTATTGTAATACTATTCTTAAAACAATTTTATTTACATTTTCTTACCTAAGTGACACTAAATATCATAAATATTATCCATTTATACGCTTTTGCAAAATCATGGTTCCGAACGTAGTCGGATACCTTAAAGAAAATGTCATCTTATTAAATGTTGAACTTTTTTTTAATATGGGTTCTTCTTTACAGCACTTTGGTAAAGGAAAACGTTATTAAAAACTTCCGGAAAGGTATTTATCTGTTAAAAATTATGACCTAATGCTTAATAATACAAAATACTTGTTTTGCTTAAGAAATAATGTTTAAGGGTAGATGATGGCTGCGTTAGCCTAATGGTCAAGGTCACGGATTCGTGTCCGAAGTGTCATGGGTTCAAGCCTGGTACGGTTCTACCTGTAGGGGTTCCAACGTTCTCACATTGGTGTAGTGTGTAGTTTGGAAGACTGAGGTTTCTTGCTCAGGTGTCGTCCTCGTCACTAACCATGGTTCAAAAGTACTAGGTCCATCACCAAGAACCCTCATGTAGCTGAAGAGGAAAACTTGAATATTCCCTCACTCCCTTACTCACGAGTTCAAGCTCGAGTGCCACTAAAGACCCACCATGTTAGAGGGGTTGATGCACGTTAAACCTGTTGAGGCTCAGTCTTCGCGTTGGCGTGGTGTGGTAGTTTTAAGAGGTGGGTGAGGGTTCAGGTTATCAATGGATCGAGGTACGAATTACGAGAAATCTGTCGACACGAGTCCTTAGTGCTACATTAATAAACACTATCATTATTTTTAAGGTAGATGTTTGTTATAGGAGGGAAATCTTGAAATATATCTTGAAAATGCCCTTAAATATTTTTTCTTTATTGTAGGGGTAATGAAAAAGATTCGCAGCATCAAGTTACCATTCCAACGAACTCATCTACAGGGACAATGAAATCAAAGGTAGGATTTATGATTCTTATGTTATTTTAAATTAACATACTCGAGATTTTTTTGTTTCGATAACTTTTATAAATGAAAACCATTTTAAAGAATCTAAAGCATGAATTAAAAATTTACGATGTTGACGAGAAAATTTTCTATCCATCAAATCAATTTACTTTACGCAGAAAATTGATTTAAAGTAATTTTTTCAGTCTAATTACGTAAAGGATATTCCAGTCTTTTGATTGATATTATGCCGTTGTGTATGCAAATATTGACATGAGTCGTATTTGTAGAGAATTGTGTTTTGAAAAGGAATATAGTTTGTTTGTGCAATCTATATTGAAGGCTCATTCTTATTGGCCGTTTAGTATAATATATATATTGGGATAATCCTTTTTTTTAAATGTTCTTCTTTATAAACCGGATCTTGTGTAAAAATCAAATTTTTCTTCTGAATTTTGAAATATTTAAAAACAAATTTCTGAGTACTCGCTACCAAAATATTTAAAATGTATAAATACAATTTGATTTTCAAAAATATGATTCAAGATGTAGTTTTATTAGAAATTTCTATATGCTTTTTCATTCATAATGATAGGCATTAAATTGATGCAATTTTTTTAAAAAAAAGAAAATAAGAAAATCCTTTGTTAATACAAACGATTCTCTTCGTTGAGCATTTCATGATGATGTATCACTATGAACTGTTTTTAAGCTGTGTTAAGAGAGATATCTAAGTTTCGAAGCCTTAAACATACTATTGTATTCCAATACATTTTTCTAAGAAAATGTTTACTTTGCATTATTTACATTTTAAATTTGTTTTAAAATATAAGTCTCTGACTCTACCGTTTGAAGAACAAAAGCATTTTTTATGTCCCACCAACAAAAAAAAAAGAATTTTAGAAGCATTTATTTTTAAGTGACTCTCTCAGTCAATATAATCAATTAAATTTTTCAATGAATTATTAAAATTTTCATTATATTAACCTAGGGAAACATTCGTTTAATAGAGAATCGAGAATTGATAAATAATTTATACTTATAACCATTTTCTAAAATATTCTCTTTCGCTAACAGCTACGAGTTATTAATAACGTAACTGTGAAACTTCAAATCTACAGTACTTGAATTTCAAAAGTGGAAATATAAGTATTTTTCAACTTTTATAACCCCCCACACACTTGAAGTACATACCCACAAAACCCGTTTTTGGCGATTCTCTAGACAATTTCATATATATTTCAATTTTGTATGTCTAATACTTAAAAAAGGAAAATTATATTAAATCTACAACGGCATCGCACCTCCCCTTAAAAGTCTATTTTCGTAAGAACATTCCTTAGTGGACCCCCATTGAAAGAAACATGCCATCCTAATTTAAGTCTGTAGATTCGAAGAGATCGTGATGAGTACAGGAATCACTTTTCTCCCTATATATATATATCTGTTTACATAAAAATGGATGTTTGTATATATGACCTCTCTTCACACCAACATTGTTCAATCAATCACTCTGAAAATTGGTGTATGTCTATGTATTTTGTTGTGCAGAAGGGTTTGCGCTATCCTCTTTGTTGCAGCTTCCGAACAGGTGGTGCTATAACATATCAACTTCTGCACCATTCAATCAATCGCCAAGTTGCCAAAAATGATGCCAACTTGCCTCTATCAACAACACTTCGCTATGTTCCCATTGAAACACCATTATACTCTAAGAGACGGAGTTGCTGGCGAATATCACAACTTTAACATAAAACAAATACAGAAAAGTAATATCGACGTATTACACGTCCAGATATAAATTTACACTATTTTTATTCATTACATAAAATTTGTAACAATATGTTATTTTTGTTGAGCAGAGATCCGCTTGGAAAAGTGTTTTCAAAAATCGACCCACAAGGAATTTACGGGGGCGTTATGAAAAAAAAATTATTTATATCAGCTAATATACTTACAGACATAAAACTTAACAAGTATGATATTTTGTTCAGCTCAGATATGCAAAAGCATTTTCTCTTTAATTTGCAACTGACGTAGAATTAACTCATTAAAATTTTTTCATCCTTAATTTTGTATTGTTTAAGGTAACCGACTACTTTTGAAACCGTGATTTTAAAGATAATTTTCGTGACATTTAGTGTCACTTAGATTAGAACACATGTATAAAATTGTTTTATGAAAATTATGACAAAAAATTATTTAAATACAATATTTCGGCAAAAAATTAACTTAGAATAACCTTTTCTCAAAATGTTCTCCTTTTTTATAAAAATGCTTCTATACTAATAATATTTTGCTTATATATAAATTAAAGACTTCTCCAGAAAGTCTGAACTAGAAGTTTTGAAAAAATCACATTAATTTCAGAATTAACACCCATTGAAATGATTATCAGCGCTTTTTTTCTTAAAATTTCTCCCTGTGTTGTCGTGAAATATGGATAAATCCACTTCTAAGTTATATATTTCAAAAATTCTAGCTGAGACTCTGCACACAGGTCTGAGCTGTACACAGGAAAAATATTGTAATAGAAGCCTTTCCCAAAAAAAGGAGAACGCGTTTTGATAATTCGTTATTCTATGCTCATTTTTGGTCAAAATATTGTACTTAAATAATTTTTTACTGTAATAATATTCTTAAAATAATTTTATATACGTTTTCTAATTTAAGTGACACTAAATATCACAAATATTAATCATTTACACGCTTTTGCAAAATCACGGATCCGAACGTAGTCGGATACCTGCATTTTTCGGTTCACCGGTGCGAAGAACGGGTATACCAGCTAGTATATATATATATATATATATATATATATATATATATATATATATATATATATATATATATATATATATATATATATATATGTGTGTGTGTGTAACAAAAAGAGATTTTCACGCTTACTCATCACGAGATCAGATTATTAGATCTACCGACTTAAAATTTGGCACATTTGTCTCTTTTGATGTGGAGAGTTTTATGGAACTCGACTCTCTCGGGTATTTCAAAGCGTATAGGATAATAGATAAAAAAATCCGTTTGTGAGATCTGATATCTAAAACCTTAAAATTTGGTAAGCAATAACGATGGGTTTTGTGAAAATCGTAGAGTAAGAGAATCGTGGTAGGAGTGTAGGAAGGAAGTTTCGATCTGGATACCTTCCGTTCCGAACGCGAGTACTTTATCGACCACGCCAAAACGACCATCGCGTGATGTTTGGTACTATTTTATATAGTTATAACACCGCCACATGCCCCCATGCCAGTGATTCGGCGAATAGGTGAACGAACGATACAATATTTGTTGCGAGCATGTAAGCAGTTGCGTCACTTGGTGGGTTGCGTCATTCGTGCGTGATGGCTTAAGAATTGCGTCATTTGTGTCTGACAGCTTATTTGCTTTTGCAGTTGATGGATGGAGCCTCGACTGTGGCGTGTGAAGAGTGCGGTTCTTTTGCACAGCCGGGTTCACCAGTGTAGGTAGGAAGATTCGATCTGGGTTCCTTCCGTTCCGAACGCGAGTACTTTATCGACCACGCCAAAACAATCGTCGTCGGGTGATGTTTGGTTCTAGTTTATATAGATATCGCACCGTCACGAGAGTGTAAAATATTAGTATTACTCCATTTTTGATCAATTAAAGTCCTTTTCTTAATCAAGAACTGTATTACTTTTGAATACAATTTAAAGCCTAAAGCTAGGACAGAGAATCAATTTATAATTTAAAAACAGTATGTAATCATATGTCATGAATATCCTGGAAAAGCATACGTGTAATAATAGCTGATATTTGTATATATATATATATATATATATATATATATATATTTAAATACAAATGACAACTAATCATCAACGCTCAAAAATCTAATTAGATTTAAAGCTAATAAAGATATTTAAATTATTTTCAAAGTTTAATTCATACATTGATAAAATATTTCGTATGTTTTTTTTAAATAATTTACATGATCATAGATATCTTAGATATATTAAATGAATATAGTTTATAAGTCCTATAATTTGTTAGTTGTTCTTATTTGATGACTACTTTATTCTAGAAGATATTGAAGAATATATAAAATATGTGTGTGAGTCTATTTTTGATAAATCTTAAATGATTCAAAAAGTCAATCCATTGTTATTAAATTCATGCCCCCCCCCAAAAAAAACACAGATGAAAAAAATACTTTTAGGATTTTTCCCAGGCTAACTTTAATAGCCACTTTATTCTCTTTAGAAGAAACATAAAAGAAAAAAAAATGATAAAAAAGGAGCTTCATAGGTATTTTTTAAAAAAAAATTCAAAGATTTTTAGAGAGTATAGATTCTTAGCTTTTTGTGGTCAAACTAGACTAAAGTGGTTGATTCTAGTTTCTTTTTTTGTCCTACATGTTGGTAATTGATTTACGATTTATTGAAAGTTAAGAGAGTTTCTTTAAAGTAAAGCATTTTTTCCCCTTCTATACCATTTACGAACGGAAAAAGGATTATTGAGCTATATGAACTCAAAGTTTTTTTATTGTTGAAAAAAGATACTTTCAAAAACTTTTTCTCTGAAATAAAAAGTACTTTGAGATGCCTACTTAAGGCCTGTGTTTTTAAGTGGGATTCGAGTACACAAAGTTTCATTAACTTTAGAATACGGACTAGTTTATTTTTGTCAAAAGTATAGGTATATTGATGTATTGGGTAAAATGGGCTATTTTTTATCAACAAAAATCCTTGTTCGGATAAGTATGAAGGATATTATAGTTAGCTAATATTTAATGTTATAAACAAAAATAAGTTCAAAAATATCATTGGACTCGCATAAAGACAAAGTTACACGCGAAATCTTTTTAAATAATCAGAAATAGTACTTTGAATTTATTTAAAATTCCTTTGAACAACAATAACATAATGAAAAATATTTTTAATTCAAACTAAATATTTGTGTGTGTGTGTAAAATTTACGAATATTTTTTTTCATACAAGGGACGTTCCGAAAGAAAGCTTTGTCAATTTTTTAAATAGAAGATGGTACACAAAGTAAGAAAGAAAAATGCTTTAAATAACTACATGAGTTTCTATTTTAATGAAGGAATTAGAGTCAACGCGTTTGAAAAAAGACGCATGCTTAGAGCATAGAAGAGACACAGTAGCAGCAAATTGGTGTGCTCAAGGTTATTTGAGTCAAATTCTCGATGGCAGGCCCACTGAAGATCCGCCGTGTAGAGGCGGCTGATGCACGTTAAATCTGTTAAATTTAAAGTGTGATGTGGTAGTTGGGAGAGAGAGGGGTGTCAACTCGATAGTCGTACCCGTCCCTTGACCATGATTCAACATTCCAAGGTCCGTCACCAATAACCCTCCCACAGCTTTTTAGTGCAAAGTTATTATAACTCACTCTTTCTCTCATTCAAACTAATTGCATGCAGAAGCTAATGTCACTGGCGACAATGTCGAAGAATAGTGACGGGTGTACAGTTCTGGAAGCCCATAATGCAAAGGTATGGAACCTATTTACCATCAGACGCTGCATGCAAATTTAGTAATAAAAGAGTAATGTAACTATAATTGCGACTTTTATAAAATTATTCTTTTTTATATAGGTTTAAGAATTTTGAGTATTATATTGAAAGATTATATGTGTAAAAAATCGATCCTTATGTATGTATTATTTGACATAAAAAGTTACAATATAAAATATTTTTGTATGGGTAAAAACTTATTTTAACATCCATCATCGATTATTATTTTTCTATAAATTTATTAAATTCAGAGATAATGTTGTAACTTTCTATATTTCAGTGTTGATATTTTTATTTATATAAAAATATATTTATATACAGGTGAACCTGTTTTTGAGCGGTAGATAGGGACCGCATGAAAATAAACGCAAAAAAAATATTCAAAAATTTCATAAATTCTTACATATAACAAATTAATTCGTAGAAATACTGCAGAATTTTTTTTATGAGGTGGATAGGGACCACATAAAAAAGTCGCATTTATTAAAAATGCCAATTATTTACAAATTTTTTGTAAGAGTACTTCCATAACCAAATAAATAATTAAATATTACACATGGAAACGTTTTAAAAACATAATGTCTCATTGTATACACGGATAAATTTTCAAAACGCACATACATAATTCATTGCTACTCGTCGTAATCCAAAGCCCTGGGATTAATAAGTTCAAAATCGCTTTCTTCACTTGATGGTACAATTTTAATTGATTTATTTTTTGGCAACATAAAGTAAGAGATAAGTTTTTTTGAAGAAGGTCGAGTGGTCAGTTGCTTGTAAATGCCACAATAACCAGATATACATGATTGAAGCCCTTTTTGTAATTTTATAATCCTTTCTTAATTGGTATCTGCTTTAAGAAAATGATTTTCCAATTTGTTGGAAAGCTGGATCTTTTCATATTTTTATCCGCTCTCAAAGACTCTGGTTCTTGTCAAAATTAACTGAGCGATTTGAGGTGTTTATGTTTCAGTGGCGTAACGTACACTCCTGCTTCACGTGGGGGGTGACTCTAGGGGCCCAAGTCCTGAGTAACGCTAAATATGTATTAAACCAATTTATAAAATAATTAAGGCAAAACCTGACTTTCAAGAGGAGGGATCCTAACATTCTCAGTTACACCACTTTTAAATAGAGAGAAAACATTGCAGTGGTGCCAAAGTCATTGAAATTCATACACCACATAAAAAAATCACACAAAAATAAAATCGCATAAAAAAGACCACACAAAAACAGGTTCTTCTGTATACATATATATATATATATATATATATATATATATATATATATATATATATATATAAAAGAAATGTATTATTTATCAAAAACAAGAAATAATAGATAAAGAACATAACAAGAAATAGCATAATAAAAATATAACAGCAGAACATGAACAAAATTATAGAGAAATAAAAGAACTACAAAAAAGCAGAACCTAGCGAGTCAGAAAGCAATTTCGGACTTAGGACCGAATAAGTGGGGTTAAACTAGTTTAAAGGCGCCAACCTTCCCCCTTTGCAACTCGGTAGGAAAACCAAATGAAATAAAATAAACAAAACTTCAGAGAACATGATAAAACCAATCACTACTATTATGTAACAAACTCTCCCAAAACTCTTAATGCAGAAAAATCACAAAATCACAAAATAATTATGTAAGAAAAGTAGAAAAATGCTAAAACAATTACATAAGAAAAGTATCATTCAAAAATTAATTTAACAAAATTTCTTTACTCACAAAGCTTTTACGAAGAGAAACAAGCATCTTGCCATTAATGGAAAATCAAATATTCACTAAGTTAAAAAATTCGAAAATACATAACCACATCTTTTGAGCTGACTTTTAAACCAGCCAGAAAAGACAAGTACAAAATGACGACAATCAAATATGGTAAAATTTGAATTGGTTGATTGTCAAAAATGTAAATTTGCTAGGCTCTAATTTGGTTGGTTGTCAACAATGTGTAAGATGTTCAAAATGTGTGTGGAAAAAATGTAAACTGTGATATGAGTGTTATGATATAATCTTCACAGCAAGACCACTAACATGCTGACTTTGAAAAACCTATTGTTGTGTGGTGGATTTGGAATTCGAAGTAGCAAGCCAGTTAATGTATTTGTGATGAATATAAGATCTCAAGAAATATTAAAAGGGTATTCATGATCTAAACAACATTGAAATTTTTTTTTATATTATTGTATTTATCTATTTTGTGGGTAGTTAAGTTATCATTTCTAAATAAAAAATTCAAAATGATATTTCTGTAAATTGATATATGTAAATTACTGTTCCATACGGGAATTTTAATTATATGGAACTTAAACGAATCACTTTTGTCAAAAATGTTACTGACTACATTATTGTTAATAAGATGCAAGTCTAAATCCAAGAATTCCACCCTATTAGAGTTGAAGTTAGTTTTAAGGAGCTTGAGATAATCAGGGTAGAATGTAATATTTGGTTTGTATTCACTATTTTTACCAAAAATTATTATATCATCTATATAACGATAAATTAAGTAAGAATCATTTACAACATGATCTATTTCAAAAAAATGTAAATATAGGTTCGCTAAACAATTACTAGCTGGACAACCCTGAGGTAATCCTTTGATCTGTTTATAAAGATTCTGATCAAATGTAATGATCAAATGATCAAATGTAATAAGTTAATCTAATTTTGTAAATTTTGATCCATTTTGTACTTTTGAGTCTCACGCGGTGTAAAATATTGATTGTCATATTTCTGAAAAATATTCCACTTTATATTTTTTTATAACTTTTTTAACTTTTCTCCAGTTCTGAGGAAACTTTTGAAGTAGTGTAAATATATATGATTATCATGTAGTAAAAATTTGAAATTATTGTTTTGTTTTATTGCTAAATTAAATTGGTTCGAAGAAGGATGTTTTTTCGAGTACACTGTTATCGGTTTATGGGTCATGAAACCCCTACTAAATTCAGGCTGGCTGTAGAAATTGTGTATAAAAGAGAGAGAGAGAGAGAGAGAGAGAGATAAATCTTTAAGCTTATTTTTATTGCGCATAATGTAAGAATCACTGAATCTGCATTATATTGCATTAGTTATCTCGACTTTGTGACCTGACTAATGTAGTTGTTCTTTTTTAATCATTTGTTTCTATTTATTTACATTTTTAGACCTAATATCAGATGATCATAAATCCAAAAGTATTATATTTTGCTTTACTCTACAATTTAATTCAAATATGTAACATTTTTACTGTAATAATTTATCTAGTTAATAATATGGAATCCACAACAAGATAACTTGAATTTTTGGGTTTTTTTTTATTACTAACTATTATTGAGAGAATTAAGTAACCCCAAGACTAGAGTTACTTTGAACTGAGATCTTAATTCAATAAATAACAAAATTTTTGGACAAATTAACAGTATGTGTTTTCTAATTCGATATCCAATTAGAAAAATAAGTTAAATGTAATATTTCTGTAGAAACATCAGAAAAAAAATCTCTTAACCTCCTTAAACTGAGAAGTAAGTGATACATGTTAACTTTCAAAGTTTTTTTTTCACCAGTTATTGAATTGTTGACTCTACTTGGAAAAAAATCTTTTAAAATAAGGTCATATGACTAGTTAACAGTTATAAGACGCACTTATTATAAATATTACTTATATTTATTCCTGAGATATTAAATATTACGCCGTAATTTGATCTTCAATAAATGCAATTCTAAAACAAGTTTAAATTGGTTAGAATTTATTGTACTTAACTATTAAAAACGAAAGAAAAAGAAAATAAACGTGCGATCAATTTAATTTTGTGTCTAGACGGCAAAGTAAACATGGTTTTTTTCCATTTCATTTGAACAATTTTATTTGGGAACCTTATTGTAAAAGGGAACTTAAAACATTTATCTACAGTGTTTCTTTTATTTGATTCTTAAAATATGTTTTCAGTAGTATTTGACTTCTCACGTCTGTGTTCGTACAGCAGAAATTTAAAATCCCTGCAATACTAACAAAAAAATTTTTAAAATGTATCTATTCCACTTTATATGTATTTAATTTAACCAAATAAAAATTGAAATAATTAGTTCACTATTATTCTTAATGACATATTAAATGGATTTAAAGTTTGATATTTATAAAAATATACATAAGGCTTCAAGCATATTGTTAATATTTGATATAATACTAAAAATCATTCCTATTAATTTATTTTATTTAATTCATTTTAGTTGATCATTGATTCTTTTATTACTTTTTTACAGTTTAAAGGAATGTGATTTTCAATTCTTCAAGATGTATGTATACTAGCCATTACGCACCAGCTAACCTGGGTACACCATGATGTTGTATGAATATACACTATATATATATATATATATATATATATATATATATATATATATATATATATATATATATATAATGTACAAATTTTATTGATATCCCACTTCTTTCATTATTCGTTCGTTGGTATTTAAGAACACTCTTACGACTATCACTTCATAATTCAAAAAAGAAAGGATTTGAATATCTAAAATTCATGTAGAGTTATTTTTAAGTTTTCGTAACCCACTCTCAATAAGTAGATTTGCACAAACCCCATTTTTAAGCGATCCTCTATTCAATAAAATAAACATAGCTACCTAATTGCAAGTTTAACAATAAAATTTCAAACAAATATTTTTTTATTAATATGCCCCACAATCCCCCTTTGTGAGTAAATTTCCGTATTACCTTTTGTTAGTGGATTTCAACAATAACACAAAATAATATTCTTAGGAAATATTCATTATTTTAGGACTAATAGCTTGAAATTGGGATGCATAACGTCCTCTTTTCTCGCAACCCCTTTCGTAGTTCCTTAACTCAAAACCCGTTATTAAAGGACCACTCAATAAACAAACACGCTCGCCAAATTTCACATTTGTAGATCTCAAAGTTCATTATCTGGAATTTTTGTCTACAATACCCCCTTAACCAATCCTACCTTGAAATTCGATTTTCGCAAAACTCGTAAGTAGCAGATCTCTACTTCATTACTCCATGAAAGGAACTTGCCTGCCAAATTTCAAGACTAAGGCCCTCAGGGGGCTCACCTTCTTTAGGTGAGTCCGGGTGTCACAATCTCGAGGTACCCTAGTTATCTTTTCCTTTACCCAAGGTGTTTACTGTCTTTGGTAAGCACGGGCTTCACAAATCCGGAGTACTCTAGTGATCCTTCTATATTTTTGACTCCTCTTTCTTGTCATTCCATTTAATCTTTTCTTCTTTTCTCGTTTAGACCACAGATAAATATTTTAAAATTCACATGGATGCAATTATTAATTTTTTTTCCTTTTTGAAAAATTGACCAATTTATTAATTATAAAATATTTAGGTTTAAATTTTGATTTCGTTAATTTTGTTTCTATTCATTTTCTTTAAATATTTTGATTATGTTGATTTTGATTTTAAATTTCTTTAGATTGTTTGATTTTTAGCTAACACTGCTGTTTAACCATCCTGCATGCTTGCCATGTGCGGCGTTCCGTAAGGAGAGAAATCGTACCCTGGGAATACCTTTGCGTTTCCCTTTGGCCCACGCTTAGCTGTAGATGAGTGGCAAAAGTGAGCCCACTCCGTTCAATCGGCTGGAGATACCTCTCTACGGTGTCACCATAGAGACCTTACTGTAGGGTTAGTGCTGCAGATAAGGTGTAGCGGGGTTACCCGTTGCATCCTCGACCTGATGTTGTAGCACTATATTCTGCGTGTACTCTAGGTAAGCACCGTGCTTGGCTTTTGACAGATAATCGGCATACTACCTCCCCTGTTGGACTCCCTGGTGAGTGGAGGCACTCCAGGACGAAGTTGTTTATCGCACTTATCGATCCAATGCTGCTGTGCCCGCGTAAAGGCCTTCGCTTACCCGCATTGAAAGTACGAAATATCAAATAATACCACATTTGTACCAATTTTGTTAGGACGCCCCCTTCCTCCTTCCCCTCCTTGATTATCAGCGTGAGCTAGAAGTGTAGGAATAAGAGAAGAACTAGAAGCTGCCATGATCTTAATACGACTTTATTAAGATCTTAACTTAAACTTCTAACAGATTAGATAATAATATGATATGTGAGAGAATCTACTCTGGCTAAACACACAATATGTATAATACCGAAATAGCGTAACCCGGACACTAACTCGCCTAAGATCGATTCCTAGACTATCACAGATCCGAATATTAAATAGTCACTCCTACCTTAATGTCGAATGAAGTAGTGATCAGTATAATCCTAGTTGAAGTTGCGGTTTACTGGAGTGCAATGGTATGCACCTTGACCTAGGGGCTCTCTGTCACGGATAACTTCTGTTGGCTGTTACTTAACCTTTTACACTTGAATCACGGATTACCATAAAATGCCTCAAATTACCACCCCGCTTACTCTAAATTCTGATATTTAAAAGCTTCCTAATTTGCATCTTTCCTTCACGCTTCACTTCTTGGGTTTGGTTGGAAAAGAGTTGCCATTAATTCTGGCCCCAAAGAACCCAAATGACATATTAAATGAAAATACCCTCTCCAGGAAGAAAAACGTGATTTTTTTTCCAGGGTCTTAATGGCCCTTAAGAAATTGCATGTCTAAATTGTATTTTTCTGAATTTCTAACTTTCATTGTTCTATTTAGCTTCGAATAGCCACTTTAGAACTTTTTTGTATTCCTCTCATACTTGAACTCCCGAGAGCTACAATAATTACTTAAATAACTAGACCAACATTATCAGTTATGTATTTTAATCACAGTAGATTCTCTTGTATATTAAAATTGGCGTGCCCTATTCAGGCAACGGGACCGGGGAAAAACCATATACGTCTTAGTTGGAAAAACCGTGGCCACACAACTCTTAACTAACTTAATTCTACTTAATACTACTTAAAAACTATTACAATCTTCTTCCATACTACATATCACTTTCATCCTGTCAGATTAAGAATGCGATTTGAAAAAAAAAATCTGCTTCTTTTACAATCTTCTGTCTAAAATATGTTTTTTCCCCATCCTGTTGGATTTATAATGTCTGAAAAAAATCTGCTTCCTGTCAAGAATTCCGGGTTAGTCACCCTGAAATAAAAACTCTAAGTCACGTGGAGTAACACTTTCACATAATGGCATCACATTATACACATTACCTACTTTATATACAGAGTGTTTTTTTTCCAGGTATAGAAGTTTAAGTTGGCATTACTTTCCAAGATGGCAACCGATTTAACAGCTGTCAAGTGATTTATTCTAAGTTTGGTTTGGCAATTCATCATGAATAGACTCACGACTGAACAACGCTTTCAAGTTGTGCAATTTTATTTCGAAAATAATGATCGATATTCATAAGCGAATTTTGTTTAGCGATGAAGCGCACTTCTGGTTGAATGGCTACGTCAATAAACAAAACTGCCGCAATTGGAGTGAAGCTAATCCACAAGTGTACGTCGAAACACCGTTACATCCAGAAAAACTGACTGTTTGGTGCGCCTTATGGGCTGGTGGAATCCTTCTTCAAAAACGATGAAGGCCACAACGTTACATTCAATGGTGATAAGTATAGAGCCATGATTACTAACTTTTTCATTCCTGAATTGAACAATCATGATGTCCAGGAGCTGTGGTTCCAACAAGACGGCGCAACATGTCACACAGCTCGTGCCACAATCGATTTATTGAAAGACACGTTTGGTGACCGCCTAATTTCACGTTTTGGACCTGTGAATTGGCCTCCAAGATCATGTGATTTAACACCGCTAGACTATTTTCTGTGAGGCAATGTAAAGTCATTGGTCTATGCGGATAAGCCACAAACGCTTGACCATTTGGAAGACAACATTCGCCGTGTTATTGCCGATATAAGGCCACAAATGTTGGAAAAAGTCATCGAAAATTGGAGTCCAGATTAGACTACATCCGAGGAGCCAGCCGTGGCAGTCCTATGCCAGAAATCATATTTAAAATGTAATGCCACAAGATTATCTTTCGAATAAAAAAATTTCATGTCAATCGAACAATACATCGTTGTTTTATTGCAATTTAAAGTTCTGTACCTCTAAAAAAACACCTTTTACCATCCAACTAATTTTCCTATATACACCTCGTCTGGGTTTTTTTAAAAATAAACTTCCCCTCTAATCGAGCATCGCTGTTAGTGTTATTGTTAATAATCTGTCTACGCCTCGTTCCCCCAAACCAGATGTATACTAATATTAATCAATATAACATATATATGCATTATACAATTACAAACATTTTTTCAATAAACCATTAAAACAAACAACCAAAGGAATTGTCGTGTCTCAGCGAAGTAGTAAACAAATGCATATTTACAAATGTTTTTCTCCGAATTTTGAAATAAAAATTTACAAGTAAAAAGCTCATTTTTGATGTTCTAGAAAAATGCACTCATTGTAGTGTCAACCTTTGCTTGACGATGAAAATTTTAAACAAACTAACATGACTTGCTTCTTTGCAATAATTCTTCCGACCACTTGTTCGAAAGAATATATAATGAAACGATACAACCTGATTTTTATGACTTGTAGTTGACGTCTCCTACTAGGACCTCCAGGGAGATGGATCTGTTGCCTTTCCTCTCCTGGCAATTCTGTTGTTGACTACTTCTGCTTATGGTATTTCTGCTGCTTGACCTTGCTTGCCCTTCGATGTAGGCGCTGTAGTGATATTCTCGGCTTCTTCTGGCTTGAACTGGTCCTTCTTGTTGTGTCCTCTTCTTATTGGTTGGTCAGGACTCCACTTTTGCTCCTCTTGGTCTGAGGTTGTACTCACTGGTACTTGGCATTAGTGTTTCCTTTGTTCGGACTTTCTTTCTAAATTGGGGTAAATTATTATTATTATTCGAAGACAATGTTCTTTTATCAACTCTATGTCCTATACTCTTTCTAATCTTCCTCTCTGGTCCTCCAGACCCAGATTCAAGCGATCACTTATACGCACCTGACCAAGGGCCGGGTGGTGATTTGATAAGTGGTTCGCGTTTATTGGTCGTACCTGTGCGTCTCTCACCCTGATATTTCTTTAAAAAAAAAACTTATCCCTTTTTCCTCTAATTTACACTTTACACTTGAACCCTTCTTTCTACTATACTGCGACTCATTTGATCTCCATTGAACTCTTTCAAAATTACTCGATTTATGGCGTGAACTATTCCTATCCGAACTACCGGTTCTTATCTCTATCTCGTCCCTTTTCCTATGATGATATATTCTAACTTGATCGACATTCACATTTAACCTTTTTCCCGATCTCCATATCACTAAATTATTGTGTTTTACTTCTAACCAGTGGCGCACACAGGAATTTTTCAAGGGGGTCCGTGGTCGAAAGTTCACCATTCTTATATCATGCTCCTTTTGATTTTGTCGATTTTCGGGAACAAACACAGTAAAAACCTAGTTTTTGAATAAATAGTTAGCATTAATTAATAAAATTAATCATTAATAGCAAATAATTAAGTAAATTTTACGTACTAAAGGGTTTTTTTAGAGGTATAGAACATTAAAATGCAATAAAACAACGACGTATTATTCGATTGACATCAATTTTTTTTATTCGAAAGATAATCTTGTGGCATTACATTTTAAATATGATTTCTGGCATATGACTGCCACGGCTGGTAGGGTTGTAGTCTAATCTGGACGTCCAATTTTCGATAACTTTTTCCAACATTTGTGGCCGTATATCGGCAATAACACGTCTTCCAAATGGTCAAGCGTTTATGGATTATCCGCATAGACCAATGAATTTACATAGCCCCACAGAAAATAGTCTAGCGGTGTTAAATCACAAGATCTTGGAGGCCAATTCACAGGTCCAAAACGTGAAGTTAGGCGGTCACCAAACGTGTCTTTCAATAAATCGATTGTGGCACGAGCTGTGTGACATGCTGCGCCGTCTTGTTGGAACCATAGCTCCTGGACATCATGATTGTTCAATTCCGGAATGAAAAGGCTAGTAATCATGGCTCTATACCGATCACCATTGACTGTAACATTGTGGCATTCATCGGTTTTGAAGAAAAATTCCATCAGCCCATAAAGCGCACCAAACAGTCAGTTTTTCTGGATGTAACGGTGTTTCGACATACACTTGTGGATTAGCTTCACTCCAAATGCGGCAGTTTTGTATGTTGAAGTAGCCATTTAACCAGAAGTGCGCTTCATCGCTAAACAAATTTTACTTATGAAAACCGACCATTATTTTCGAAATAAAATTGCAGAATTTGAAAGCGTTGTTCAGGCGTGAGTTTATTCATGATGAATTGCCAAACCAAACTGAGAATAAATCACTTGACAGCTGTTAAATCGGTTGCCATCTTGGAAAGTAATACCAACTTTAACTTCTGTACCTGTAAAAAAAACACTCTGTATATACTTAGAATTATAATCAATCGGGAAAAAAATCAAGGGCTTTGGGGGGGGGTCCGGACCACCAGGACCCCCCCTTGTGTGCGCCACTGATTCTAACACTCTATAACGACCTTCAAACTTTGGTTTAAATTTAGCTATACTACTTTCTATGTTGCTGAACTTAAAGGATGCGTTTTTATCAATTTTAATTTTTAATTCTTAATTTGCACATCGCGCCTGCGTCTACCGTAATATTTCGCCCACTTTTAATGCTTAGCCTCTGTGCTTTGTCTAGCTTCATGAAACAATCTCTCAATATTCCCTACTGCAAATTCAGTTCCATCCGATACCATCACTAATTTCTGAAATGGGGTAATCAACTTTCGATCTAAAATTAATTCTGCAGGGGTGTTTCCCGTCGTTTCATTCACTGCCGTACGAAGAGAATAAACAAACTCACTTAAGAACTGGTGCCATGTATCATGTTGATCATTCACATAATTTGCAATCATTTGCACAAGATCGTGATTTACGCGTTCGGTTCTATTTGCTTGAAGTTACTTTACTTTGCCTGTTACTATATACATCATTCACATGCCTTATGCCTAATCTATCACTTAAATGTTCAAAATTATTGGATATAAATTGGGAACGGTTATCACTTATTAATTTCACTAGACCTCGAAAACGCGGGGTATGATTTCAGCTCACTTGCTGAAATGATCCGTAATTACTAAAACATATCAGTTACGTCTCAGTCTCGACACAGGGTACACAGACCTAACAAATCTAACGTAACTATCTCATTTGGATAATTTGATATAATCGGAATCAAGCAACCAGCTGGTAACGCGTTTTTACAATTATTAACTTGGCACATGTGGCATGTAGACACATATTGATCAATAAATTTTTCATATACGGGAAATAACAAACGTCCATTATTTTATGGTAAGTCTTAAAGCGTCCTAAAGGAGCAGCTATGGGCTTGTCGTGAAATTCTCTCATTATTTCATTTCTTACGGACTTTGGAATGTATACTCGCATTTCACCCAGCGATGTTGTGTATTTCGCATAAAAGAACAAGCCCTCAATTAAGAAGTCTCAGGGGTGTTAAAACTGTTTCGAGAGCACAAAATATAAACAATTTTCGATTAGAAATAATTCTTTGAGGTTAAAATGAAATTATTTGAATATTTTACACATTTTTTATAAAGGAATAAAATTTCAAAAAAGTATAAAATGTCTAAAATATAATCATAATTTTAAAAATAATCAGCACATAAAAATAAGAAAATTTTTGTAAGAAACAAATAATAAGTTTTACGATGCGCATGATATTTTCTGCAATAATTCTAATTACTAGCAATAAGTTGATTTATAAAGTCAAATAGATCCTTATTACATTGAAGCCTATTTTATATAAATAGAATACAAAATAATATTTTTAAAAATTAAAAAGTACATTTTTAAATAAAAATTTAAAAAATTCAACTATTTTGAAATTTTTCAAAAAATTAAAAATGTATACTATAAATAGCTAGGATTTGAAGATTATGATAGAGTTTATAATTTTGTAAAGTTTTATACATCAAAGTATGATAACTTTGGAAACGCAATGCGCGCGTAAGTAAAAAAAAAACCCAAACTGAGAAAAAAGGCTTTAAAGATTTAAATTGAATTTGAGAAAATAAATTTTAAAACTTACATACTAAAAATAATCCATGATCATAAGATATGCCTTCCTGTTGCTCAAACAGCTCAATTTCTTTAGTCTTTTTAACTTTTTTAGCTCTGAGAGCTTCAAAAGATGATGCTAAGTTCCTCTTTCTTGACGTAAAGATTCGACAGTTGTAACGTTCAGCCAGGGACACAAAAACATTGTTGTTAATTTTTAAGCCAGAATTCTCTAAAATTGTAATAAGTATTTGATTTCCATCATTAAAAATGCTAGTTGCTAGATTTGCAGCAATCTCTGCAATCTGAAGACTAGAACCAATCGTCTTAGGACAAAACTTCTGGATTAATGATTTTAAACTTTCATTACGATTCTGTGCCTTACCTCCTAAACATTTCTTCAGAAGTGCCGGATGAGATAAGTCTGCAAGTACAGCCTTAATTACATCTCAAACATCTTTAGCAAATGAGGGTTTGTGTTTTTAATTTTGTAAATTATTATTAATTGCAGAATTATACTTACACCATGTATTTGGATTTGTAGGACAAATCCAGTACATCGGTTCATCATCAGTGCTGCAAGAATGACCCCAACGAGCCCAAATGGTTTCCCGCATTTCATTTACACTAGTAGAATTGCATCGAATAGCATTAACATAGTAATGCACAAGCTTATCAATTAAACTATCAGTTAACCTACCTTTACCGCCTATAGTTTTACCATCAGATAATTTCTTTTTACCATATACTAATTTAAGCTTGATAAGTCTTGTACCCATTCTCTTTTGCACATGGCCTACACATTCTATTTTCTGAATAAGATGGTCATCGCCGGATGGCTTGTTTTTAGAAAGGGCATTGAATGTTTTTGTGTCGCCATCTCCTATGTAGTTCGAATATTTCAGGATGTTCCTCAACATCCCGTCAGCCTCCATCTTACCAGCAGAGCCAGAATAATTTTTTCTACATGAAGTCTTATGCGCTCTTTGCCATTTACTGCACTTGATACCAAACTTTACCCCTTTATAACTGTAGCATCCGTTGCAAAATGAGGACACTACTTTCCTATTCAAAACCTTACCTGTTTCGGCCCCTATTATAGTACATACTCCAAGCAACGGTATCCAAGCAAAGGTATATCCTCTCATCTTCCAGATCCCATCACAACTTACCGTTGAAAGGTTATCAGGTGACGAAGAATTTTCTTCAACAGCTGCCCTTTTCATGCTTTCTTCGGCGACTTGCTTCATAACACAAATTAAAATTTATTATTAATAACATGATATGATTTTTGTCCACAGGATTAGGAAAACTCATTACAGCACAAAAGACTCTAAACCTTGGCCTATGCATCTCATTGCTAAAATAGATTTTCTGTTAATTTCTGGAGCATTACTTTTATTCCCAGTGTTTTTACAGCTTGGAAAAGTACAAACACCCCCACAGTTTTTACAATGTAGTTCAAAATTCGAACATATACCACGAATGGACTTTTCATTAATTGTTAATGGTTCATGATATTTTAAACAGCATGATACTGACAAAATAGAGCTAAAGGTTGAAATAAAATCAAAAATATGTGTGTGTGTGTGTGTGATCTCACTAACCTTAAAAAGATTTGACTTTAATGAAGTCTGAATTCCTGAGATTTTATTACTGGAAGCACACACACCTGTATCTCTCCTTTCTGCAACATTTGTATGAGGACACATCATCATGAATTGGTTCCCTCCAAATCTTCCTTTCTTAGGACGTTTACCTGAAGGTCTACGATGTGTATTTTCCATTTCAAATCAAGAGGTAAATAATTTTTTGAATTTCGATAAACGATTTCAATTAATGTTGTTTTGAATTTCGATATGTTATTTCAAACAACGTGCTAGCATTACCACAAAAGAATGAAAACACATTAGAAAGAATGTGTTGAGTTGCAAGCTTCCTTCTCATTCACCCAAGTGTTTAAAATATTTCATGAGGCTTTTTAAAAACAAACATGAAACGTATGCGGAAATCAAGAATAAGTGGGCGTGGCATGTATGCATTTAAACGCTATTATTACTAAATTGCTGTTTGGAATTTTTTGAATAACTTTCGAAGTTTTTGTAGTACAATCAATGGTTGGTATCAAAATGTTCAAAAGAAATTGAGGAGAGAAACACCTGGTGGCTTATCTCCCGTGTCAATTTCATGATACAAAACATGTGTGAGACATCCCGCAACTCCTGCTTCTGTTTTTCTTCCAACTTTGTCTTAGAAAGATCAATTTCTACATTTCCTTCCTCAATAGTTCTTAACCACTGTATCAATTTGTGAATCAGGAATCACCACCGATTTTCGAACAAAGTCTAAAATAATATTTGATCCACTTATGAAATCCACCCCGAGAATACATGGGTATTCTAAATCTGCCAACACATGAAGCAAACAAGGCTTTTCAAACTCCCTAATTCGAACATTGAATTCCACAATTCCTACATTCTGACAATTAGCTCCCTGTGCCGTGATCACCTAAACACGCGATTTTTTACTTGCTTATAAAAAATATTTTTGGTATATCTCCTCCGATATAAATGATTTCTCCGTGCCTGTGTCCCATAACACTTTCGCCCAGTACCACTAAAGACCCGCCGTGTAGGGCAGCGATGCACGTTAAATCTGTCGAAAGCTGAAACGTCCTCCCGTTGGTGTGGTGTGGTAGTTAGGAGAGGGGGTGCCAGCTCAGGTGTCGTCCACGTTACTTGACCATGGTTCAAAATTACGTGGTCCGTCGCCAAAAGCCCTCGTGTAGATTAACAGTGCGACGTTAATATTCAATCAATCAATCAACCCATAACACTTTCGTAAAAGTATCATTTAACAAAATAGAAACATATCGAAGATCCACTGGAGACATGCATATTGCAGAAAGTTTAATTGGTACCTCATTTGCCGACTGTGTGTGTCTCTGATCATTTTGATCATCTCTAACCTTCAAAACATTTAATCGACCTCTATTCCTCCTATCGCCTCGACTAAAATTCTCACTCGAACCTCTATTTCTGCGGTCCCCTCGACTAAAATCTTCATTTTGACCCCCATTTCTAAATTGGTACCCTCTATCGTTAAATCTTCGATCATCCCTCTGAAATCTATTCCTCCTGTCAAACCACTGATTTCCTTGACGGTCATTCTCGTAATTACCCCTACAATCATTTCTGCCGTTACTCGGTCTATGCAAAACTTCCGATTTCCTCCAATTTCTCCAGTTATTATCACCCTTAGGCATCCTACGCTCATTCCAACCTCGTCTTTTAACATTATCGCTATTCCTCGAACCTCACATTGTTTTGAACGAATATCTTTCCGTAAACTTAAATAAAACTTCTAACAGTTTAACCGTGTTTTGCGGATTTCGAACCTCCTCATAATCTTGGACTTGTGGTTCGAGTCTAACGAAAATATGGTCTACTAAAGCTTCCTCAGAGACATCCCCAGTTCTAGTTGTTTATGCAGCTTCAACAGATCATAAATAAAATCTGTTGGCTCCTGGTCCCTTCTCTGTTGAGGCGAATAAAACTTAATTTCTGTTGTTGTTGTTTTCTAATGCCACCTGTCTGACGTAGTCAGATCGAGGCCCACGAAATTCATCGTGGCATGGGCAAGAGGTACGTCTGCCGTTGGCCTTGAGCACCATACAGGTGACGTGGCCGCGGTAGCCGAGTGGTATAGGTATCGGACCGTGGCTTGCTTTGTCACGGGTTCGAACCCTGTACCACTAAAGACCCGCCGTGTAGGGCAGCGATGCACGTGAAATCTGTCGAGAGCTGAAACGTCCTCCCGTTGGTGTGGTAGATAGGAGAGGGGGTGCTAGCTCAGGTGTCGTCCATGTTACTTGACCATGGTTCAAAATGACGTGGTTGGTCCGTCACCAAAAGCCCTCGTGTAGCTGAACAGTGCGACGTTAATATTCAATCAACCATACAGGTGACAGTACGATTTAGCTCGGCGAAACTCCCCGAAGGGACGATAGATGGCGACACGACCTCTATCTCCACCTCCACAATTTCTGCATGTAAACTGAAGGGGAGGAAAATATTCTCCAGTCCCTGCGCTCGTGATTCAGCCCACAAGACTACGGACCCACTGATTTAACGAGCACGTACTCCTTGTGTACTCGGAGGGTGTTTGGTGGCATCGGGCATCGAACCCAGGCCTTCCGGTCTGGAGTCCGATGCTCTAACCACTAGGCCACCCTAGGCTACCCCCTTAATTTCTAAATATTTCTTATTACGGATAGCAGGGAATGCTTTTGACAAAGCCGCCTTTAACTGCGCAAAGTCCGTTTCTGTTTTCTGCACGAACATTGACTCGAATGTCTGATACCAATCTTGAACGCTCCCCAGGAGAGGACATTTCAAATAAGCACGTGATAAATCACTGGGTATCTCAAGGAATCGCATTGGATTGTCGATACCTTCCAAATACTCGGTAACATTCTCGGACCCAGAAAAGTACACTTCTGGCAAAACACTAAACCCGTTCGTGCCTTTTACCTTCGGGGTTATATAAATTAAATTTCGTTGGGCGCCAATGTAAGAACGTCCCCCTCGGGTGCCCTTCTAGAGTATCAGCGTGAGCTAGAGGTGTAGGAATAAGTGAAGAACTAGAAGCTGCCATGATCTTACAATGACTTCATTAAGATTAACTTAATCCTTTAACACAGATTAAATAATAATATGATATGTGAGAGAATCTACTCTGGCTAAACACACAATATATAATACCGAAATAACGTTACTCGGACCACTATCAATAACTAACTCGCCTAAGCTTAATTCCTATGCGATCACAGATCCGAATATTTAAATAGTCACTCCTATCTTTATCGCCCAACGAAGTATCAATCTATTTAATCCTAGTTGAAGTTGCGGTTCACTGGCGTGCAATGGCATGCACCTTGACCTAAGGGCTCTCTGTCTCCGGGTAACTTCTATTGGCTGTCACTTAACCTCTTAAAACCTCTTCACACTTGAAATACGGATAATCATAACATTCCCGAAATGCCACCTAGCTTACTCTAAACTGCTGTTATTTAAAAGCTTCCTAATTTGCATCTTTCCTTCAAGCTTTACTTCTTGGGTTGGTTGGAAAAGAATTGCCATTCATTCCGGCCCCGAAGAAACAAAGAGGACATGTTAATAAAAAAACGAGTGAGCCCGTCACAACTAATTATGAAGGAATTAATTTTTGTTTTTGTTTTTGTATAGTTATTGTTACTATATATTTTTTTTGGTGTTATGTTTCTCTTATTTTTTTATTTTCTATGGTGTTATTGCATCTTACTCCATTACTGGTGGCATCTTTCCGATGTAAATGGGGAAACATGCCACAATTAAATGAATTTCTTTAACATTAAATTTTGTATTTAATTTTATAGGAAGAAGAGAATATTAACTTATATACATAACCAATTAAATATTGAAAAATGAGTATTTTTTTCAACGTCTTGTTATTTAAATTTTCAATGTACTAATTGAAAAATCCTTAAAAATGTGGCAACCTCTGATTTACCTTACTTATAAATGTATTAGTACTGCAAAAGTATTTGATGATTAATTTAGAAATACTTAATTGAAAACAAGTTTAGTAATTACTAGTGATTTTCATAGGTTTGTTATATACAAAATTGTATTTCAAATTTAATAGTTAACTTGATAATTTGTACGGTTTATAATCAAGGTACATTTTTTGTTGCCTTTAATACCTTGATTTTGTAAGAAAGGGGCGTGATGGAAATTATGACTGAAAAATTAGAAAGCAAATATTGAAAGTTTGAGAAGCATTGTTTACTTGCAAGAAAGAAAGACACCTTATTTCGATAAAGCCCCAGAATAGGTATAAGAACTACAACTTTAAGACCATTACCACGGTACAAGTTTGACATATGATATATATAAAATATATATTATATATATTATATATTATATTATATATATTATATATTATATTATATATATTATATATTATATTATATATATATATATATTATATTATATTATATATATATATTATATTATATTATATATATATATTATATTATATATATATATAATATATATATATATAATATAATATATATATATATAATATAATATATATATATATAATATAATATATATATATATAATATAATATATATATATATAATATAATATATATATATATATATATATATATGTCGCAGTCATATTTTTACAAAGATTAATAGTAAGAAATTCGTATTTGCAGGTAAGTCAGGTAACATGTGTGGTAACATACACTGGTGTGCAAAAATTAAGGACGAAGTCGAAAAATTAGCATATCAGCTGAACGAAGAGGCAGAGCGGACAGAAAGACCAATCAGGCGATTAAGTAAGGTGATGTACGGTACCACCTGCGCAGATATGCAGGTAGACGTAATGGGGGAGTGTCTGAGTAGTATAAAGCATGTTGTCGGTGTAATATCAGTATTTCTGGCAAAGAGATTGCACGCCGTATAGCAGTTAAATTCACACCGAGTTGCTGACTCAGCGAGAAATGGCGAATAATCAATCTGTTAGACGAGATCTGGATGCTTTTACCCGAGGTCGAATCATTGGGAAGTTGGAGGAAGGCCGAAGTGTGACAAGTGTGGCTGCAGAGTTCGGAATTGCTCACAGCATCGTTTCACGACTTTGGAGACAATTTCAAACTACAGGATCAGCTATCCGAGAGTTCAGTAGTGGTCGTTCACAAGGAACCACACCCTCAGATGACCGGTACATTGTCTTACAGGCCAGAAGAAACAGGCGGCAGACAGCGGGAGAAATCGCTAGACACACGACACAAGCGACTGGACGACCGATATCGCGCTTTACCGTGGCCAGAAGACTGCACGGTGGTGGTCTGTTTGCACAATGCCCTGTACGGTGTGTATCTTTAACGCCTGCCCATCGGAGAAGGCGTTCTCTGTGGTGCCGGGAACACCGGAATTGGAGAGATAATGAATGGGGACGAGTACTCTTTACAGATGAGAGCAGATTCAGTTTGAGTAGCGATTCTCATCGCATACTCATCTGGAGAGAGCGGGGAAGCCGCAATCATCCCTCGAACATCATTGAAAGGAACAGGTATGGAGGTCACGGTGTTCTCGTTTGGGGAGGCATCATGCTTGGTAGTCGTACAGACCTTCACATCTTCGACGCAGGTTCAGTCAACGGGACCCGTTATTGTAACGAGATTCTTCTTCCATATGTGCGTCTTTTTAGAGGCGCTATTGGTCTGCAGTTCCTTTTTATGGACGACAATGCACCATGTCATCGCACAGTAGCTGCCGAACAGCTCTTAGAGAGTGAGGATATTGAACGTACTGATTGGCCGGCATGATCTCCGGATCTCAATCCCATCGAGCATGTATAGGATTTTCTAGGCAGACGCTTGGCAGCTCGTACCTTACCACCAGTAACGATTCGGGAGCTTCGATTGGCGCTGCACGACGAATGGGCAGCAATGCCTCAAAAACTCATTGACACCCTCATTCTCAGCATGGGCAGACGCTGTGAAACCTGCCTAGCAGTCAGGGGAGATCATATCCCCTACTAAAGACCGGATGTTTCTTGCTGGACACCCATCACAGGGAGGGTTCGGCCTTCAGTCGCATTTTGCGCTCCATGCTACTTTTTCAATCAAGCTTCTTTTTATCCCTCTGATTTCTCTTTTAGTAAGTGTTGCTTACATTACACATGTCCTTACGTATTGGGGATCTTACGGTATTAAATGTGTTGATTTGGAAAGCTTTTGTACAAAGGTATATTGAAAAAACCGTCTCGTCCTTAATTTTTGCACACCAGTGTAGTTGTGTGTGTATGTGTGTGTGCACGCGCGCTAGATAAGATGTTGTTTTGTGGCTGGCTACAACCATCAGTTTCAACCACTTATGCCATTCTGTTATACAATTCTAAAAGTTTTAAAATTTTTACCGTCTAAATAAATGCATCGAATAGCACCAGATCGAGTTTTCATGAAGGCTTAAAATGTTAAGCATGGAGGTCGCTGCTCCTCCATCCACCGTTATAGAAGCTGAAATAAACCATAAGCTGGGAATTTGAAATGATTTTAAGAGAATACAGATACGATATAAAATATGTACTAACATACTTGAATGTTTTAATAAAATCCTTGTGTAAACTTATCTTACTATATATCCAGTTAAACTTTCATATGCGTTATTTTACCCCTCCCCCCATAGACGCTATAAGCACGTATAGCAATAAATTATATTTTTAACGTACACAGATATTTCACAGTATGCGTGTCTTTATTCACGGTTACGCGAAATACAATTACAAAGTTCTTTCTTACCGTCTTCTCTCTGTTCAGGCGATAAACCTTTATTCATCGCCGACTTCAAAACTAGCAGTAGAAGTTCGTCCATAATTAATACAAAACAAACATTCTTTGACTACATCGAAACTTATTATAAGCCTTTGGCAGCCTGACCTCATATAATGAGCTCTGATATCAAGGGAGATGTCTGAATAAATAAATAATTCCCCGGCCTCTTTTACCGGTGTCACTGTTTACACACTCTTCACTGCCGATGAATAAATATCTAAAGAAGATCGAGAAGTTTTGATGTAGCTATTCTCCAAACTCTGCTCCAATTAGTTGGAGGAATCGCTTCTTCTAGATCCAATAAAGTGCTGCTATCGCTGAGATGGTAAATGTAATACCCTAGAGGAATTTTCAAAAATAAGAATCGCCTTGAATGTGTCGCGATCCGGGCACTTTGCAGAAAATTTTTCTGGAAAAATGACTGAAGTTGGCATTGTTTTAAAAAGTCTGTGTTGCGAGATAATAATTCTAATTAATAGTTACCGTATTCAAGAGACTTTTTTTAAAACAATAACTGTCGAAAAGAAAGAAAAGAATTGTAGAATTTTTACGTTGCCTAATATTGTGTATACAAAATGTTGCTAACCAAATCTAGCGCCGTGAGGTGGTTTATAAATTTAGCAGTTTATTAAAAAAGACACAGAAGATATTTTTGGAATCAGTTCTAATTTGATTATTAATTTGTTTTTGCTTAAGCATGCGACATGAGCTTAAATGTCGTTTTATTTTCAATCTTCAAAAGATAAAATAATCGTAGCCTATTTAGGAGTGTCAATGGAAATTTGAGAAATTGGTTTGATGATGTTGACTTTTAAAATATATTTTGTTACTTTCTGTGTTCGCAATCCCATACTGATGGAGGGCCGCGGTAGCCGAGTGGTATAGGTATCGGACTGTGGCTTGCTTTGTCACAGGTTCGAGCCCAGTACCACTAAAGACCCGCCGTGTAGGGCAGCGATGCACGTTAAATCTGTCGAGAGCTGAAACGTCCTCCCGTTGGTGTGGTGTGGTAGTTAGGAGAGGGGGGTGCCAGCTCAGGTGTCGTCCACGTCACTTGACCATGGTTCAAAATTACGTGGTCCGTCGCCAAAAGCCCTCGTGTAGCTGAACAGTGCGACGTTAATATTCAATCAATCAATCAACCCATACTGATGGAGAATTTTTTAGTTCCTTTTATGAATTCTTTTATAAAAGATACTTCCAATTTTACTATAAAAATAGAAATTAGTATATATATATATAATATGGAATTTTTAGATTTTGCTTTGTTTTTTTAACATGAAAATGATCATATTTTTACATTTTGTATAAATACTTAGATTTATTATTTATTTACGCTATGCTTTAATTTTGAAAAAAAAATGAAAGTAACTTGTGTTAGAATGACTGAGTTTATTTTCAAAAGATTTGCAGAATTTCATTTGATTTTTTGCATAAATAATAACCTTTTGATGTGTTTTGTACTGTGGGATAATTTGTGTGTTCTTATATGTAATGTGAAGGAAATTTCTGTTCAAACTGATCGTTAATTATTATTTTTACATTTCAAAACTTCCTTTGTGCTTGGCTTAGCAAAATACAATTAGTCTTTAATTGAACACTGAGATGTTTAATGCTCTCTTTTTTAGTCTTCTATAGGAGGAGGGGGCACAGTGTGATTCAATTGACAAAAATTGGTCAAAAAATCAAATGAATGTTTTCTGCCCTAAACTGTTTATTTTTCAATCATCTCACAAAATTTGAAAGCTCCAATATAGAAAAACGTAGAATTATATTTTTCATGTTCGTATCTATTCATATGCCAAAGGTAAGTAAAAAAAATAACTGATTTATCTCAGAGAAAATATCACAGGTCTTTCTTCATTTCAAACGCTAAATTCTTTGATGTTTTATTTCTAATTATTGTTCTTAATACAGTGTTTCTCAAACTGTGGGGCGCGCCCCCGTGGGGGGGGGCGCGATAACCCTACAAGGGGGGCGCGAGCATATCGAAAATAGAAGATTTAAAAATAATTAATTTATACTGGAATGAATTAAAACAAAATACTTTCAGACATATTAAAAAATGCACTTTTACTCAGATATAATTTATAGGTACGCGATATTAAGTCATCAAAAATAAAAACTTCTTCAATACCTAATTAGCTATCTTTGATCTTATAACCAAATAAAAAAAAACTTTTATTTGATTTGCTGTAATCCCATGATGAGAGATTTTTTTTACTACGCTTTCTTTTTAAGCCTAACATATAACTCTTTCAGAGTAAAAACAGATCCCAGACCCAGAATCGAAGAAATTTAGGAACATAAAAAATTCATCACTGTCATTATTTTTGAAATACTGCACATTATAGCTGTAATCTGTATGACCTTCTAAGTTATTGGTACAGTTAGTTATGACCCCTCTTTAAGAGGTGTTTGTTTCTCATTTAGGGAAGTTGTAAGTAATGTATTTCTCTGTTGCGCTTTTTTCCATGCAAAAAAACGTTTTACACAATATTTTTAGCAGTAACATACATATTATCATGATGAATACAATTTTTACCTGGAAGTGATCGCGCGGGACACACAGATTACGAAATCGTTAATTCTGGCAAAACTGTTTATTTGTTACCAAAGAAAAATTGAAAGTTCTTGAAAGTAGGTAAGTAAACTTTCTCTTAGTTAAATTATTCACTGAAATCACGATGTGTATCGTGTACAATAAAATAATTATAAAAAAGAAGATTGGGTGACTGAATAGCCCCGCTCGACCGTATCGAGTGAGCGCCTGTTCCCGGGTTAAAACATGTTGAAGTCTTTTCGCTTTAAATATTAAAAATAATACAATTATTCTTCATCGGAAATTTATATTATAGTTCATTATTTAACATCAATTATAAATGCTAATTCTGTGAGGCTTAAAATTACAATTCGCTTAAAACTAATTATAATTTGAGCAACCATTTTAAAAAGATCATTTTACATTTTTGTAAACATTATCGAGCACTTGGCTTTGCGCTCTCCTTACAATTCAGCTATTATATCAAGAATGTTTTATTTTCTTACAAATAAACTCGGGCAAAGAGCGCGCACTTCAGCCGGTATACTTTTAATGTATCAGTGTTGCACAGAGTATTTTATAACTAATGAATTAATACTAAATTAAGAACAAGTTTAATAATTATTAACGACTTCCATGGGCTTGTCTTGCAAAGCAAAGTTTTTATAAGGAATGCTTATGATTAGAATTTGACCCTCTAAATTATTTTTCTATGTTTAGCAGATATCTATATTTTGTCTTCTACGCAGCCACCGGATTTTACAATATGTTCAATTTAAAAATTAACATAATAATTATCCTATTATTTTATTTATTTATTTATTTATTTTTGCTTAAAAGTAGTATACAAAATTTAAAAATTATGTTACTAATTTGTATGGTTTATAATTAAGATCACCTATTCTAGCTTTAGCTTCAAAGTGCATTATTATTGCATTCAGTACATTATTAATGTATAAGGGGGGCGCGATAAAAATTGTGACCGAAAAGGAGGGCGCGATAAAAATTGTGACCGAAAAGGGGGGCGCCAGTATTGAAAGTTTGAGAAGCACTGTCTTAATAGAACGTTGAGTAAAAAGTTTTTCGACAAAAAAAAGCTTGTAAAAGTATAAATACATACAGAATCAGTAACGCTAATGAAGATGGTAATCTTTATTCAAATCTACAATGGTCTGTCAGCGTTTTGGCAACTTTTCAATCCTTTTTGCGAAAAACTGTGGCGAATTACTGGAAGAATTCCTTTATGACCTCGTCATTTGAATGGTAGATTGAGCCTTCAAGATACAGCTGCAGATATAAAAACGGATAGTAATCCGAAGGCGCCATTTCTTGACTGTAGGTGGATGTTGCATTAATTCTCATTCAAGCGTGTATAGTGCCCAACCTATCATTGTACTAACATGTGGCCGGGCGTTATAATGAAAGAGAACCATCTTCTTTCTTAACGATCTTCGCGAATGGCATCGCTGACTTTGATTATTGTATTGCTGTATATTGTACTGTTGATAGTCTGACCGCTTTTCAAGTAATATTTTTAGATAATTCCACGACATCCCACCAGATACAAAGAAGCAGTTTTTTGTTAGTTCCCGTTCCGTTTTACAACCGAACCTGCTGATTCATCGGGTGCTAACCAACCTTTTTTACGGCTATGTTGTTGTAGTACATCCATTTTCATCACAAGTCCCAGTTCTGTCCAGAATGTTCTTTTTCCTTTGATCTCTGATTAGATGACGCTTTTCTCTTGCACTTGTCTTCAGCAGTCAATTCGTGAGACACCCAGCGGTTTAACTTAAACGTTAGATTTATGCGTTTGAGAGCCTTAAGTATTGTTTTGTGACAAAAGACAAGCTCTAACGCATTAGTTCGTGTTGAAACATTTCTGTCCAGATTAATGATTTGCCTGAGTTGGTTACAGCAGTGCTTCTCAAACTGTCAATGTTCGCGACCCAATATTCAATCATTTTCATCGTGCTCACTTCCATACAATAACAACGTATTGAATTCAATAATACTATACTTTGACACTAAAGCTACCACACGACTTTAACCTCTTATGTTCTACCGATGTATATAAACACCTCACTTAGCCAAAACCTTAATTTTCTTGACGTCTATATGTGTCTTTGCGAAAAATGATCTTGTATATCTATTGATATCCATAAAATTATCCCGAAGGCTTTGAAATGCAATAAAAGGATCTTTTCAGTGTTTGCGCAGGATTTACTTATTTCGGAGGATTTGCTTATATATATATTTATGTATATATATACGTATATTCTATTGTCTTTCTCATCCCCTTCCCTAAAAAAACCCATCAAAATACGGGCGTCTACATGGAAAACGGTGACATTAGGGAGCGAATCGCGTAACTTTTAATCGGCAGTTTTGGAAATGATTATAGACCGTACAAATTATCCAGATAGGTGTTAATACAAGCCCATGGAGTCCCTCGTAGTTATCCAACTTATTCTTAACTTGGTATTGTTAAATTAATAATAAAATATACTATACTGTACTGATACACTGATAAGTGTAAAATACCACTGTAAATGTGTATTTTATATTTTATTTTATTATGAGAAAGTATTTTGTTTGTTTACTTTCTGCAAAAAACAAATTTTTAAATTATCCTTAGTTTTCAATTTTTCAATGTTCTCGCGCCCCTTCGTAGAGATATCCCGCCCCCCAAGGGGGCGCACCCCACAGTTTGAGAAACACTGGGTTACAACCAATCTGAATAGAGTGGCAAGAACGTAGTTCATCTTCAATGTCGAAGCTTTAAACTTTACTGTATCATAAGAAACAGCATCAAAACCTAAATTTTCACACATTTTTTGTGGCATTCAGTGGCATTGAGTTTATTTCGGATAGTACCAAATCGTTCTGATCTGTTGACGTGATAGCTTCATTTTAAACACTTTCTTGATGCACAAGATAATAAAATTTGGTCAAACAAATTACGTAGTCGTGTATTTCCGACTTTCAGATTTAGAATGCATAAACCCGTTGGGTGAAAGGTTAACTCCCACGGAAACAGCCGCTGTTGGAGTGGAGGCGTCTCCCATTGGCCGAAAACGTTTTACTCACCCTGATACATGTTACAAAAGTCAGTCTGCACATCTTTCAATGAACTCTCCATCTTCATTCGTACAATACAAAACATTTTACAAATATCAGTTATGTTATTACAAGACTCATACTAACTTTTGAAATACGTAGTTTGAAGTAAAGGATGTTTTTTTTAAAGGTATAAAACTATAAATTGCAATAAAACAACGATGTATTATTCGATTGACATGATTTTTTTTATTCGAAAGATAATCTTGTAGCATTACATTTTAAATATGATTTCTGGCTCGGATGTAGTCCAATCTGGACGTCCAATTTTCGATGACTTTTTCCAACATTTGTGGCCGTATATCGGCAATAACACGGCGAATGTTGTCTTCCAAATGGTCAAGCGTTTGTGGCTTATCCGCATAGACCAGTGACTTTACGTAACCCCACAGAAAATAGTCTAGCGGTGATAAATCACAAGATCTTGGAGGCCAATTCACAGGTCCAAAACGTGAAATTAGGTGGTAACCAAACGTGTCTTTCAATAAATCGATTGTGGCACGAGCTGTGTGACATGTTGCGCCGTCTTGTTGGAACCACAGCTCCTGGACATCATGATTGTTCAATTCAGGAATGAAAAAGTTCGTAATCATGGCTCTATACCGATCACCATTGACTGTAACGTTGTGGCCTTCCTCGTTTTTGAAGAAGTATTCCACCAGCCCATAAAGCGCACCAAACAGTCAGTTTTTCTGGATGTAACGATGTTTCGGCATACACTTGTGGAATAGCTTCACTCCACATGCGGCAGTTTTGTTTGTTGACGTAGCCATTCAACCAGAAGTGCGCTTCATCGCTAAACAAAATTCACTTATGAAAATCGGGAGCAACGGCCATCTCGTTTTGGGCCCATTCGACGAATCTACGCCTTGCTGGATGATCGTTTGGATGAATTGTTAAACCGAACTGAGAATAAATCCCTTGACAGCTGTTGAATCGGTCGTCATCTTGGAAAGTAATGGCAACTTACACTTCTATACCTGGAAAAAGAACACTCTTTACTATGAAATCGAATTTATGGAGCTTACGTCAATTATTGCAGGAGTAGCATTTTAAAATCCTTGCCCAGTAATTTTTAAATGCTTCTTTAAAAAATTAAGTATCTCGCTTTTTGTGATATTTTTTTGACCTCAGAAACTGTCTTAAATTATACATATTCATAGAGGGCAACTAAAAATGTGTAGAAAAGCAAAAATTTAATCAAGGAATTTTTGTCAATCTTGTCTTGACTCCTTAAATGAATTTTATGTTTGTTTCATACAACACAATTAACAATTACATGAATAAGATTTGAATCTAAGGTATCCAGAAGAATTCGAGTCGAACACTTCCCAATAAAATCGAATTCTTTATTATAAAAATTCAAAAATAAAAATATAGAATTTGTTTTGAAATTCCAACATCTCGACAATCTTGCCGGTATTTCCTTTCGCTTTAACAAAAGTAATCTATTTACTGGAAGATCTAAAAATTTGGTCAAACAATTTCGAATGAGAGTAAGCACAATATCATGGAAAACAAAACAAAAAAACTTCTAGAAACACAAAATTTGAAAAATTTATTTGTTTGTGAAATTCTTTCACTTGAAAACAATAGAATATTAATTGATTTTGTCATCCCAAACTGGAAAACCAGTTATTATTAAACAAAAATTCATTTTGCATTATAAAATGGATATTAATAAAAAGAAGATAGTTCTCTCTTAGCTAGAAATGAAAAAAGTTTGTGTACCGAAAAATGAATATTTCCAGATAGTTTCAGTATCTTCAATATGGTTTAGATTAACAGAATTTTGGAAAATAAAATCTGTACGGTATTGTCATAACTTGTGTTTTTAAGTCCGGTAATAAACCTTTTTGTATGTATATAGCGAGCTGGAGAATATATATATATATATATATATATATATATATATATATATATATATATATATATTTAATAAAGATTTTTTTTCATATTAAAATAAGAGTTAAAATTATATAAGATCTGAAACACATCTTAGAGTTGCTTGTCTACGCCTGAATCACAATCAAAACTTTTCACAAGGAACCTAAGATATTCAATTTTAATAAGCACATTACATGCACATTCCTATTGGTCAATTAATGCTATAAAATATATAATTTTCAAAATTGTTCTTTATTATAGTTCTTCACAAAACCCTGTTGTGAATTTTTATAAGATCATTTACACAGTATGTTTCAACGTGTGCCCTCTTGATCATTCGGTTACTATGCATGTGGTATTTTAGTTTAGTTTAGTGTTCTTTAACATGTCTTCCACTGCGTTCTCTGTTTCTTTAAACATTTCATACCCAGGAATTCAACCGCTAGCGAAGAAATCCCTCAAATTAACGACGAAAAAAGCAATGATAATTCCTTTGGATTCAAAGGCGCAATAGTTGAAAATTTTTCCTCAATTACCCGTTCCTCTTGGAATTGGGCAGACAGTTCAGAGATGCAAAACGCGACGAGAGGATTTATATCTTTTATTAACATCTCGTTAATAGCTATGATCAAAAGACCTAAGATTTCTTCTCGGGCTTCTTACTTTTAGATGTTTTAAACCCTAAAGATCAAATTTTTTTCAAACCATTCGCGTGAGAATCTGTTCCTTCTCTCTGTCAACACCCCCTTTTCTCCGAGCAGTTTGTTCTTCCAATGGGAAACGAGCTGCCTGGCCAATGGGGAGAGTTCCTCTCCTGCCTTCAGATTGCATCTCTTCCCTGCTTATATTAATTCCAAGAGCAACTCGAAAGCTCGCTCGTCTATTGGTCAAGAAAGTCTCGATCATTGGTCTAGCGAGTCACTCCAAAAGATTCTCGATCGTCTCAACGGCCCCTACGAATTAGCAATCCAGTACTTCTTATTACTTTAATTTTTAACAAGGGCAAGTAAAGAATTCAATGCTATTCCCCAAGTGTTACGACAGGAAATTTAGGAAATGTGTCAACGTCTTAAACATTTCATATCATCGCGTAATTGATTTTGCAAATGGGCATTCATAACAATGGCGAAATTTACGATAGATATTAATGGGCGAATTTGTTTCGTAAAATCATAGAACAAATGGGGTTTTCTCTTCAATCGACACCATTTTGACGGAAATGATGTGTTCCTTACAAGTGCACACATGCATCGATTGCACACACAAAAAAACACCCTGACCTATCCAGTGATTTTAACGTTACATTATTGTATTAAACGTGTATTTTGCATTTAATTTTTATAATTAGGACACGACCTCTTTGGTTTACCCTGTATAGTATACTCACTCACACATTAGTACTATTTTGAATAAGATCTAACATAAATCTATAAAAGAAAAGAACGAAAGCTATCTACCTAAAATTAACAGGTATTTTTCACATTATTTATACAATGAAAACGTTGTGAGCATTATAGATTTATAAAATTATTAAAATATTAGATGTCCCATCATTTCGCAATTCATAATTTATTAAGATTATTTCCATATTTCATTATAGGTGAATCCTTTAAATTGGTAATCCTTACTTACCTTTTAAAAGATTATATATTAAATAGCATTTAATACATTTATTCCGTATTCGCAACTAAACATATTTGAAATTTATTGAAATGCAGTTTTCGAAATAAAGTAGATGTTACAAAACTGTTTTATTAATTAGAAATCCCCTGATAATACCATTACAAATAATACTGTCATTTTAACTTTCCTATATGCATTTTTAGTATATTTCTTGCGAAATATTTAAATAAATCTTTGGTATATATTAAATTAAGACGTCTGGATAGAGAGAGAGTGAAAGAAGATTTTTGATCAATTCATTGTAAAAAAACCCCAACTTTTTTAAAAACCTTTTATGCTGAAATAAACAAACATGTTCCTTGATTTTGTATTTAATGAATCGAGTCAATTTTTTCTGGTCGTGTTTTAGAAAGGAGTTTTTTTCTTTCAAAAATGTTATAACAACGTTGTACAATATTATTCATTACAATTCGGGATACTTGATAACAAATGCAAATAATATAATAATGGCCAAAAACAACGCCTAACTCTGCATAGCTGAATCCTCATTTGAAAGAGAGCCCAAAGAACTGAAGAATCGTACCTGTACGCATGCGAGATCCATAGTTAACGAGAGAAATACGAAAAACAAACTATGACTACGCAAGGAAGAAACACCGTATTGGGCACATCAGAAGTAGTATTTACAAATATTAGGTTGATGAAATAAAATTCATTATTTTAACTTGAAGACTTTATTTAAGGGGTCACATACCTTTTAAAAAGTTGAAAATGGTTAAAAATAGTGAGCTCTTTAAAGCTCTATAATTTTTTTATTATTGTTTCCTGGAATGTAAATTTTGGAGGAATAAACAAATAGATATTACTTTACTTAAAACATAACCAACAAACACAGTGCTAATTAGGATAAATATTTTTAATTAGATAATTACAAAAAAAGAAATTTTTGTTTTCTTTTCGCAAGTGATATGCATTACGCGCAGCTTTATAAAAAAAGTTACCAATATTTTTTGATGAAATTTTTGCTGCTCAGTGTTGAAAATTGTGTTATCTTTAAAATGACGAAGCATGAAACACTGATTTAAAATTTTTAGTAAACTATAACAATTTAAAATTTAACTATTAAAATTTTTAAAATTTTTTTTTTGCTATTTTATATTTGTAATTTTAAATTTTTCATTAAAAATTCAAACTGGTTCGTTATTTTAAGTACAGATATGATCAGAATCTACACTAAAAATTTTATCATTTTCCATGGCACGGTGTTGAAAATATCATGCGCGTAATGAGTAAAAATGACGTTCTGAGAAAATTGACATCAAACGTAAAATTTACCACAGTTTTATATATATATTATTCTGGTTACTCAAACAACAACTAAATTTAAATTAAAACTAATGTGAAGTTTTTAGTCAATAAACTTCAATTTATTAAAATTATTATAACTAAAAACATATATTATACCAATGCAGTACAAGCATCGAAACAATATCAAAAGCTACAAAATAATCAAAATGCCACAAAGTGATTCATTTCTCCAAAATAAAGTTAAAAATTTATAAATATTACTTAAAAACAATCAATACCTTAATTAACAACTACTTATTATAAATATTAAACAATTTGTGATATGAATGCAGTGTATTACTATGATTCTAAAATGCTAAAATTCGCCACATGCATATGATGTTCCCTCTTTTTTCAGTTAATTTCTTACAAGTAGTTTTAAATTGCATTCTTTTAGCCTGTCGTACTTCTTTTGTGCGGAGATTAAAATGTACTTCTGCAGTCTGAATTATTTTTATATCTACAAGTGTAACAAATTTATGTGCAAATTGACCAACAGTCAGACCAAGCGATTGCATAATTTTTAGTCTGCCTTGATTGCCATCATTAAAAATGACAATTGCCTCATTTGTAGATATATCAACAATCTTTCTACCACAACCTAAAGTTTTTGGGCATAATTTCCATATTAATGAGTTAATGGATTCATTATTATTTTGGGTTTTACCCCTAGACATTTTGTAGAAGTTTAGCTTGTGATAGATCATTAAACACAGGTTTTATGGCATCCATTACTGTCACTGGCAATTTGTTACTGTGTCTAAAAGTTTCCACACTGCCCTCTACTACTTGATTTTGATATTTACACCAAGAATTAGGACCTACGGGACAAAAACTGTGCAATGGTTCTTCGTTGCTTGAACGTATATGGCAAATATACAGCCCAAACAGCTTTTTGCATATCTGACAGGCATGTTTTATTTTATCGGATTGCATTTCAATAGTACGTTGTAATCAAATCGATCATTCTGTCGGTCAACCTTCCCTTTCCCCCAATCGACTTCCCATCATTTTGTTTTTGTTTTAATTTTCGTTAACGAGATCCCATTCTTTTTTGAACATGTCCAACACATTCAATTTTTGAAACTGTGATATCTTCTCCATACGGATTGGATGCAGTAATAGATGAGAATGTTTTGGAATCGCCATCCCCGATGTAAGATGTATATCTCACAGAACGATGACTTAATGAACGCTGAAATATACGAACCATTCCCACAGTCTCCATCATGCCAGCTGAACCATTGTGGTTCTTCAAACATTCTTTAACGTGAAGAATTTTCCACTTTTTGTAAGCAGGTGACCCCTTTCTTCGTTTCCAAGAATCACATCCTTTACAGAAAGAAGACATCACTTCCGCATCAATACACTTTCCTGTTTTGTCTCCTATAACAGCACACACACCAACACGAGAAGAATAGCCACGGGTTTTCTATGTTCCATCTCCACTAATTATTATATCGGAAGAATTTGTCAAAGTTACCTCTTCCAAAGCTGCACTTTGCATTGAAGCTTCTGCGACTTTTTTACTACACAATTGTAGTTTGTTTATAATGTTATTATAGGATTTTTCAGCAACTGGAGGAGGAAAGTCCATGACACCACAGAAAGTTGTCATTGCTGCATGACCCTGTCCGATTGTCCTCATTGCGTATACAAAACGTCTGTTTATTTCTGGAATATTTTTTCTTTTACCCAGCATTTTTGAATTTCTAAACGAACACAAGTCTTTACAGTTCTTGCATTCAATCGAAAAAACACTAGACAAACCTCTAACACAATTTTCTGAAAGTTTAATATCACCACCACATTTTTTGCAAGAAGCAAAGTTTTGAATGTTTGTAAACATGATAGTTTTATCAAACACTCTATAGCCATCAAAACAGTCATCATGTTCAATAAAAGATGAATGAACATCTTGCAGCCGAATCTTTTTTCCAGATGCACTGTTGTTTAGTGATTCATCCACACTGTGTACAGCTTTGCATCTCGTATGCATATTACCAGTAAAATTCCTTTTTTTTGGACGTTTACCAGATGGTCTTTTAGCAGATTCAGTCGAATTCATCCTTCACAAGTTTCTAACAAAAATAATACTTCTCCTAAAACTTATCTTAGAATAAGATACGGTATGAAAATCAAAAACGAGCGAGTATAAATTCAAGATTCACTTTATCAAAACAAAGTAGAAGTAGAAGTTTATAAAGTTAGTAGAAGTTGTAGTTAATATATTCAGAACAACAATATTAATATTTGAGGCTTAGATTCAAGCATTTGATAATAATTAGAATGAAAATATTAGAAACAGAGAAACGCAGCTGTCACCAGCGACATGACAGCTGTCACCCTGGAGCCAAAATGTAAACAATATGTAAATCGCCTTTTCTACTCTTTTTTATTTTCTTAATAACGTCCGTTCTATTGGGAATATCTGCATGCGGTTTCTTTTAGAACACTCAGAAAGGTTTACTCTATAAAATAAAATAATAATAAAAAAATCGATTTTCAGGAAATTTTAAAAGGTATATGACCCCTTAACATATTTCCGATTACCAATTTTAGTCAAGTAAATGTCACAGGGAAATAATGACATTAGGATTTTTATCAAATCTCCCTAAAGCAGGTGATCAATTCACGGAAGATGTTGAAATGAGAACTCTGTGAGGTGATTTCCCTAAGAAAAGTAAGTGATTTGATCGAATCCCTTACCGGCTTCAGTGAAATGATGAAATATTATTGTCAAGATTTTAAAAGTGTTTATTTTGCAAATAGTGTGTATTATTAAAAGTAGAGTAAGTACTATTAAATAATCATTGAATTACAAATTATTCTTTCAGAATTAAATAACAGAATAATTAGATAATAATGCTCGTATTTTTTGCTTGACAAAATATTTAAATATTATATTTTTATGGAAAACATATGATGAATAAGAACTGAAATTATAAAATTATTTATACAAAGTGATTTAAAAGAAAATTAAAAGTACACATTTCAAAAGAAATAAAAATTATATTAATGTAATACTTCACACAGAAATATAACCTGCATTATTTGTAGCAACTTTCTTTTTTAGTTATTATTTCGCTTTTTTTATCAAAGGCTCTTTCTTTTAGCCTTTTTTTTTTTATCTAAAAAGCGGGTGTGGTCAAATTCCCTCACTTGTTTGTTTACATATTTTTCAACTGAAATTTTCTTCAACTTCCAATTTTCAAGAATACAAAAGTGATGTATGAATCGAAAGATAATAATGAAAAGAATGTAACGAAATTTTTAAAAAAAATAATGTTTAGGTCTTTTTGTGTTGTGTGCGTCACGTCAGAAGCTCGGAGCTGACTGGCACGAATAAGAAGAGATGGAAGGTAAAAGGGAATGGTAACAAGCGAAAACACAGCTCTGCAAATGCTGACTTGTTCATCTCATCATTTCTCATCATCATTTGATCCTCTCCCTTAGGAATTTGATGTAATCCCTAAATTCGTCATTTCCCTGCGACATAAATAAAGTTCGAATGAAATAGGATACGAAGCACATGGTTGCAAATTCAGCACCTACAACATGTGCGGAATCGAGGTTACCAATTTGATGAATTGTCTTGGAAGTTCCCATGGTTGCGATACCCTATTTTCTTATAAATCATAATTTTTTCTAGTATACGTGCTGAGATACTCCAATCATGTAACATTCCATATCATTTTAAAGACTCAATCACCTCATCTCCAACCGAATCATTCCATGCTCTCGTTTAAAAGACCCTTTATCGTTTGTGGATAGCAAACCTAATCCTCTGTTTGGAACGGTTTTTCGTTAATAATCTTTTACTATCTCTATCTTCAAGTACATAACAAATACCAAACACTTACAATAACTTCCGATTTTACGACTTTTCTCACCATTTGCAGTCTTAGAAATATTAGTGCCTTTTTATAGAACATTATTATATCAGTTACTTAAAAAGATATTTTCTTACGGTGTAGCATTGTGGGATTACCAGGATTCTTTTGAAGTGTAAATACTTAGTTACTTGGATGTTTGAAACGGCTTTTTAAACAAAGTTTCTTACTGACTATATAGAATATTTATTTTACGTTTCTGGATTGGAGCAAAATAATGCAAGATTTCCTAAGTTGTAATGCATGAATATTTTTACGTAAACTATATTTTTATAACATATTCTTATACAAAAAGGACAAAAGAAATATGCGAGAAATTGATTTAAACTGGAATTGTATTCTAGCCGTTACCTACCCCGCTTCGTTGGGTATTGAAGGCTAATGTATTATTTTGAAAATTATTAATACCTTAGCATTTAGCTTTCCATGATTTTCAAAAGTATTGATGTCACTCTCTACGTTTTTATTAAAAAAATAACTTGAATTTCTAAAATTGGGTTTTTTTTATTTTTTAGACTCTCTTTATAGCTCTTGTAAGTCAAAATCCACAAAACCTGTAAAGTCGTGATAGCCACGGACTGGTGTATTATGAGTTCGAACCTAGTACCGCTGAAGATCCGACATGTACAAGAGGCAAATGCAAGTTAAATCTGTCGAGGCTCGAACGTCCTCCCGTTTGTGCGGAGTAAAAGTTAGAGGAGGAAGCTCAGCGATAACGTCGTTGCTTGACCAGGGCTCAGAATAACGAATTTAGTCGCCAATAGCTCGCTTGCCGCTTTGTAGTGCAATGCAAATATAACTCTTCAAAACCTGTTCTTAGGCAGTTTGTACTGAATAAAAGATAGATATGAACATGCCGAATTTCAAGTCTGTATGTTTAATAAATAGAAAACGGACGCTTTTACCCATAATGTCCCATCCTCCCCTTGGAAGTCGATTTCCGCAAAATCCGTTATTCAATGTTGCCAAATCAGATCGTCAGAGATGTAGCAATTGTTTTTTAAACATAAGAGCGAAAGATTTTCGACTATTGTCTGAACATCACGTTATTCGGCGAATAAATTTGGTATCCTTAACAATTAGATGTAATAAACTTTTCTTGATGTAAAGCCATCAATAATTAAAGACATTATTATTTTTTTAACTACAATCATAGCTTTAAGAATATTATTACAGTGTCAAATATATATATATACCCATGATGAAAAGATGTATTCATTTTGAGAATTAGACTTTAGTCGTGACAATTCATAATTCAGCATATTTATCAATTTAGTTAATTTTAACAACACATTGAGAGGGGCTAACCCATCTCTCATATACATCTAGATATGTGGGAAGTAGAGAAGAAACACTCGTCATGGTCCAATCAATCTATTTATTGATCACACAAGAAAACGAAGCAAATTCAATTAATAATAGTAAGCGAATGTCTCGCGGTGCTAACCGCGAAAGTGGAACAACGACGGTAATACATTAAAGATTAGGAAACTATCAAACTTGATCCTTACTTTATAAAGGATCTAATCTATCAACCGATTTACTCTGTAATATCAATTTAATCTCATTGTACAATCGTCACTTTAAAGCTCTCTTCTAATAAGTTTTTAACAACAATATTTCAAATAGAATACCTGTCAGTAGCAATCTCCTCTGATTCGTATTTATCTGCTTTCATCACTATTCTAGCTGGAAAACTATATATAGTCGTATATAATAAGTTAATTTGAATATCCTAATTTTCTTCTTCCAAAGATTTAGTTGTGAATTACGCGAATTGATAGCCCCACGATTTCCCAAGAGGATTAATAGAAGGATCGTGGATAGGTCCGTCACAGCATTCCAATGTTGAGCATCTTCGATTCTACAATGTCAGGCAAGGATGACAGTCCTTTCAGTTTTGCCGATAACTAAAATAAATTTCTTCTATTAAGTGAATGTTTACGATATCGAACAGTAAATTTTTTTGCATTTATGCCCTTTTTTGTTACTTGTTTCCGTTTTGTCATAGTATAATTAAGATTTTTATTTTCATATTGCTATTACAATTCCCAATATTTTCTTCCCTTTTTTTCCATTTTTTTATTCCTACATCTTATTCACTCGGATTTTCCATTGCAGAAATCAATTTATTTCTTCTGGTTCATAGTCTTGCAGACATAAATTCATTTGTATTAACAATACTTAAATCTTATCATCTGCGCGTGAGTGTTTAAAATGACAATGAATGAAATGTAAATTTAAATTTTCTTTCACTTACGAAGACATATTATCCTAAGAGTGACTAAATTATCAAATTTATTTTCATAATTTTAATTTTGTGACTTTTCTAAACATGTGTAAAAAATTTGCAGTTCTAGCTATAGTATTTAGCCAGTTCCTTAACATTTAAAAAAGTATGTCAAAGCGAAAACCAGAAATTGGACACGAAATTATTAATTTGCTGTATTAGACTTAGGAAAATTTCGTACTTCATGGGATATATTTATATACTGTAACGTCATGATAAAGTAGCGTAGAAATAAAACATCACAGCAAGGTTGTGGGAGTAAAAAATACTTTTAATTTTTTTCTCCAACAGGGTTATTAGATTAAATTAGATTAAGAATTAAATTGTCTCTGTGCCTAGCCAGTATGGTAGCCTCTTTTTCAAGCCGTTCTCTCCACATCTTGTCTCGGTACAGTCCGCAAGGCGTTTTTTCTTATCCGTGTCCAGGACTCATCATCAGCATCACGATCCAAAACTCCGAGATCCCTCCTTTTCCGCTTTCCGAAAACGACCAGCCCTCGTCTTTTTCGATGTTTTTTTCTTTTTTTCCTTCGGTTTTTCCAGACCTTTTAAAACATCAGGGTAGACCATTTCTCCTCCCCTCATGCTTTCTTATTGGTGGGTCCAAATGAGTCGATCCCTGATCATCGACTCATTAAAGCCCATTGGCGCATAATCCACCAATCGTCCTCCCCCCTGGTTTCTTCACAAACCTGAAGGTGTCCGACACATACTCCGAATACCACTGTTGCCATTTTACCGTCTTTGATGATAATTCGCCATTGAATATGTAAGGCGACAGTCAGCTGCCCCGGAAGCGATCTCGTCTACTGTAGCATGGCCAGACTATTGTATGTCCAGTCACACTGGCACCAAGGTCCAAACTCTAAATAAACGATAATGAGCCCCAGCTGCACGTTCACCAAAATTCAGTCTAGTATTATTCTGAAAGAGTGAAAGTCGTTTCGAAAGGGGGACATGTATAGTGTTATAAGAGATATGTCAGATATGTCATTGCTGGCTTTTAATGAGACATGTCTATTTTTTCAAATTAGTGGTTTGTGATTATCTTTAAAACATTTGAAAACTAATATTTTTTGATATTTTTAAAGAATCTACAATATCATTTATGAATCAGTTCATCTTAATCAATAAAAATTATCAATTGTACAACTGATACAATAGTTTTAATTTAATCTAGATTTATTTTGTTCTTTCTTTCTGTGACCCAATACCATACACATGCACACTCCCGTTCATTCAAACACGAAATCCAATGACGTCAGAGAATAGCACCAAGTAATGCTAAAGTGCATTTTGATCATCCCACATAAACAAAATAAAGCGTAAAAATGTATCGCCACTTGTTTGGCACATTGGTCTTGTTTCCTATCACAATGCTCAGCAGTGAAAAGAAAAATCATCTTTGCTTCTACAGCTCGAGCTGCTTCCAAAGTAATCACTCAGTTGAATGCGAATTTCCTTCTTTAGTAACAACGCGTAGTTGGTTTGGCGACAATGCTTTTGGAATAAATGGCACATGTTTTTGGTACATGGTTTTTTCTTTAGAATTAGTAAAGTAATGAATTATATTAACTGTTTATTCTTTAACGAAATTGCCTGTAAGAACTAAAGAATTCGTTAATATAGACCTGGATGTATAACGCAACATTAGATTAAAAGAATAAGAATAATAAAAAATTATTTTAATGTTATATAACCGAAAAAAATAATAATTTATTAATGTACCAAAAATCATTCAATTAGGACTTTAAGCGAATGCACATTATTTTCAATATTTTAGTACAATTTTTTCTGTTTTAATTTCATTAATTTAAGTAGTTTTCCTTCAATTTTAATAATTAAAAAAGACTAATCTTGAGAGTTTTTTTATAGAAAATATTGATGTTTTATCAATGCTAAATAGTATTATGAATTTAAAATAATGAGCATTGGTTCTCACTACATACTGGGCCGTGATAGCCGAGTGGTGTAGGTATCGGACCGTGGCTTGCCTTGTCACGAGTTCGAGTCCAGTACCACTAAAGACCCGTTGTGTAGGGCATTGATTCATGTTAAATCTGTCGAGAGATGAAAAGTCCTCCCGTTGGTGTGGTGTGGTAGTTAGGAGAGAGGGTACCAGCTCAGGTGTCGTCCACGTCACTTGACCATGGTTCAAAATTACGCGGTCAGTCGCCAAAAGCCCTCGTGTAGCTGAACAGTGCGACATTATTATTCAATCAATCGATCTCACTACATACTTTTCATTAAAAAAAAACTCTTCATGAGAGATAATATCTTAAGGAGGCACATTACTCTATTTCCTTTTCCCGACATTTTATTTTTCAGAATGATTATTTTGTTAAGCAATAGTTTTGAAACTTTTTCTGATTGTTTCGTATAATACACTTGATGTATCTGTGAATGGAATATTAGAAGAATAGTTATACATGCAAAGTGTTAGATAGACTCCTTTTTTTAATGTTTTTTGTTGTGCAGGACAGTGGTTCTCAAACTTTCACTACTGGCGACCCAATTTTCAATCATAATTTTCATCGCCCCCCACCCTCCACACAAATAATAATGTATTGAATGCAATAATAATGCACTTTGAGTGTTAAATTTTGTATACGTTACTTTTAGGAAATATATATATGTTAAGCAAATTACTTTTAAGTAATAGTTATAATGTTATATAATTTTTCATTTCTCTTATTTTTTAAATTGGAACAGATTGCAAAATGACATTTAATTAAAGATTTATTTCCTACATCATGCATTTCTAAAAGTAAAAATATCATTAGAACGAGTAATATAAAAAATAAATTTTTAAGTCAATTCCTACTTAGGCCAACAAAAAAAACTTATTTTAGTTACTTTTTATTAAATAGTTACAATTAATACAAATATGTAATACATATGACAGAAACACAATGTTAAGCAACAAAAGAGAAAGCGATTTTCCTTGCAATTTTTCCTTTTCCTTTCTATATATGGGGTATTGGACTATTCTTTTTTGTTACTATGTATTCATTAATTAAACTTAATTAGTGTAAGAAAATAGTGTATAGTAAAGAAGAAATCATACACATTCTCAGAAATTAGGCCATCTCAGATGGAATTCGAACTACCGTCCTTCAGATTAGAAGGCGTGGACGCGGTAGCCGAGTGGTATAGGTATCGGACCGTGGCTTGCTTTGTCACGGGTTCGAGCCCAGTACCACTAAAGACCCGCCGTGTAGGGCAGCGATGCACGTTAAATCTGTCGAGAGCTGAAACGTCCTCCCGTTGGTGTGGTGTGGTAGTTAGGAGAGAGGGGTGCCAGCTCAGGTGTCGTCCACGTCACTTGACCATGGTTCAAAATTACGTGGTCCGTCGCCAAAAGCCCTCGTGTAGCTGAACAGTGCGACGTTAATATTCAATCAATCAATCAGATTAGAAGGCCAGTGCGCTATTCATTGCGTTACAGGGGACAACACGAAAAGTTTTCCTTTCTATAAATGTTTTTGGGCTATAATTTTTGTTACTATTTATTCATTTTTTAATTTAATTAATGAATTAAAATTTGGAAGAACTGTATTAACATAAAGTGTCACCCACTACAAGTTTTAAAAAATGTATTTGAACTTGAATGAATGAATAGAAAGTATTTTATCAACGATTGAAAATTTGAACAAGATATATATGAGAGAGTTGGATTATAGTAGAAATTTTGAAAAATAGTCTACGTTATGTTGCGCTCTATCATATGCATCACATCTGACATTCTCGCGAGCGTCTGCGTGAGTCTGGCCAAACTATCGGACGTCTGCGCAAAACATGTAATAATACATGTTTTGCAATACATGCGTACAATTCCAGTCAGTCTTGGTCGATTCAATGCTTCTATAGCTACCAAATCTATCTTGAATGTACATTTTATAATTTGCGCGTTAGTTGTAATCCACACTATTAGGTATTACTGCAGAAGATTGGAACAAAAAAAATCATGGGTACATTTTTAAGTCGTAAGTGAACATTCGACGATAATAAATCAACAAGTGCACAGACGAGCATAGTTCCGGAAATTAAATCAAGGTAATATTCTCAAGAATACTTAAATTTTGGATTTACGACTACTGAAGTAAATGGAGAAGAAAAGTTCCTGCGTATTATTAGCTCAAAAATATTGGCAGCAGACAGGATGAAACCTAATAAACTTAAAAGACATTTCGAAACGCTTCATGGTGAGTACATTAACAAACCTCGAGAGTTTTTTTAGTCAAAATTAAAATCATATGAAAAACAAAAAACATTTAAAAAATAACTTTGTCAGTGAATAAAAACGTTTTACTTACATTTTACAAAGTATCATATAAAATAGCCAGATGTAAAAAGCCTCACACTATTGCCGAAGAGCTTATTTTGCCTACAGCAATTGAGATCGTAGAAACTATGTTTGGAGACAATTTTGCTAAAGATTTACAATCCATACCCCTATCAAATGATACTGTTTCCCATCGAATTGATGATATCGATGAAGATGTAGAGCAACAGCTTCTCGGTAAGTTGCGGGATAAATTGTTTTCAATTCAGCTTGACGAGGCAACAGATAGCAAAAAAAGATGCTCATTTCATTGCGTATGTTCGATTTTGGGATGGTATGTCAGCAGCAGAACTACTTTTTTGCAGATCAATAAAACTTAGAGCAACAGCATTAGTATTATTTGATATTTTAAATAATTTTATAAACGAGGCAAATATAGAGTAGAAACATTGTGTCGGAATATGCTCCGATGGTGCTCGTACAATGTCAGGAAGATTAAAAAGTATACAAGCACTTGTGAAACAAAAATCTCCACTGTGCATCTGGACATATTGCATGATCAACAGAGAAGCTCTGGCTTCCAAAGAAATGAGTCCTGGTCTGAATATTGAGCTAATGACAGTTGTGACTGTAGTAAATTACATAAAAATGAGACCCCCTAAAATCAAGAATATTTTCAGGACTTTGCAAAGACATGGATGCAGTGTACTTTCATCGTTGCTATTTTATTGCGAAGCAAGATGGTTATCACGCGGTAAATTTTTGCAACGTGTTTATGAATGAAATTACTATTTTTCTAGAAGAGGAAAACCTACCGGAAGCTGAGAAATTTAGAGATGGTTTATTTCTGATGAAGTTGAGCTACTTAGTCGATAAATTTAAGAAATTAAATACATTGAATCTTCAACTTCAAGGATCAAATGTGCATATGTTTGACACGAGTGATAAAATTAATGCTTTTTGTAGAAAATTAGAATTATAGAGTCGAAATATATTTAAAGCAAAAAACCTAGAAATGTTTGAAAATGCGGATAAATGTGTATAAACTTACAAAACTGAAGAACCCCATGTGGAAGTTGTTTATAAAATTAATGAATATCATTTATCTATGTTGGCAAAAAAATTTTAAAAATATTTTTTTGGTGAGGACAACTTGATAGCAAGCTACGAATGGGTTAGAGATCCATTTCAAAAATACCCCACAAGGGCTCTCAACTACCGAAGAAGAAATTTTCATAGATTTCACATCTAGTGGCGAAATTAAAAGACAATTTTGTAATAAAACTCTTTCAATTTTGGGCAGAAATAGATGATGAATTTTCTGAACTGATAACAAAAGCATTTCGTATACTATTACCATTTTCAACATCGTACCTTTGTGAAACCGGATTTTATGCGGTGGCTGCTTTGAAGACAAAAAATAGATCTCAGCTAAATATAGAAAAATAACTCAGAGTGTCAATTTCTAATATTAAGCCTTCATTTGAAAACCTTTGGTCTGCAAGACAAGCCCATGGAAGTCACTAATAATAAATAAACTTGTTCTTAAAAATTAGTATTAATAAATTAGTTATAAAATACATTATGCAGTACTGATATATTTATAAGTACACTGGCTGAAGTATTCCTCATTCTGCGATTATTTCTTTTAAAAAAAATAATACATTATTCTTGATATAATAGCTTAATTATAACGAGATTAAAACCAAGTGCACAATAATGCATACAAAAATATAAAATTTTTTTAAATGAATGTTCTTATTATAAATAGTTTAAATAAACCTCACAAAATTAGCATTTAGAATTAATATTAAATAAGGAAAACGAATGCAAAATTCCAATGAAGAATACTTGTGTTATTTTTAGTATTTACAGCGAGAAACCTTCAAAATGTTTTAACCCGGGAGCAGGCGCCCACTCTTCACTAACGTTAATAGTCGCGCGGTGGGACTATAAGTCACCCCAATTCTTTTTTTATAATTATTTTTACTATGCGCGATAAAAATCACAATTCCAGTGAATAATTTAATTAAAAGAAAACATACTTACCTACTTTCAAGGACTTTTTAATTTTTCTTTGATGATTTTAGAAAAAATCCAATAAAACTAAAGAAACATTTCCAAATGTGCGTGACCTTAATAAAGAATATAAATCACAGACACTCTTTTCACTAACAATACAAGACCGTTATTTGCAATCAAAACTGTCATATTTTGCTCACGTTATTGTAATTTTGCTGTTCTTTGATGATCTATAAATAGCATGTTGAACCTTTACTTGTTTGTGTCTTTTTGACAAGGCGAAGTGTTACATTTATGGCTTCTTAGTTTTCTTGATAGAGCTGTTTAGGCAGCATTTGAAAACTTCAATTCAACTCAAACGTTTCATGTTTATCACTTTTGTCATATTTGCTTTCGCTATCACGATTAATATGCATTATTTCATCAGGTTCTTCAATTGCTTGATCAGTTTCATCTTCCTTCAATAAAGAGATCACAAATGCCCATTTTTTTATATTCTGCTCATTTACATTTATAAACCATAATAAGTCGTACAACACAGCAATCAAAACCACAAAGTTAATCATAGGGGAAAGTATAGCATATTCATAGAAAATATTTTTGAACAAAAGTGGTCGTGCAGGAAACTCGATCAAAACAAGTACCTTGATTGTAAAAATTGTTTGCCCCTCTCAAAAAAGATGCATACATGTGACAAATTCATTTTAGTTTCCATTAAGATAGTGATATCGAAGGATACTGTCAAGGTCACTGTTAACGAATAAACAGTTTTATCACACACTGAATTTGGAGTGATTCAGCTCCTCATGCGACCGCTCCCATGTAAAAAATGTATTCGATACAAAAACATCGATGTCAGTTATAAAAACAATTGTGTAAAACGTTTTTAATTATGCATTATATGTTTCAGATTACTCATAAAAGTACATCTTGGCCAAATAATCCTTGAAAGTGCTAAATATGCTTATCCATATAACATAAAACTCATTTAAATGGGGGGAAAAGCAACATAAAAATATTATTTACAACTTTCGTAAAAGAAAAGGTGACAGATTTAAATATACCAGTAAGTTTGAAGGTCAAAGAGATGATAATGAAAAGTAGTATTTCAGGGGTCAAGAAACGTAATAAAAAAATCTCTCATCGTAGGATTACAGCAAATCAAACAAAATATCTATTTTTTTTGTTTTAGGATCAAAGATGGCTAATGAGCGTTTGAAGTGGAATCTTTTGAAAGTGGAAAACCATATGTTATATATAAATTATATCAGTGTAAATGTGTGTTTTTTATTTTGTCAGAAACCATTTTGTTTTACTTCCTTCCAAAAAATAATTTTTTAAGCCTTTTATATTTTCAATATGCTCGCGCCCCCAGGGGGGGGGGCGCCCCACAGTTTGAGAAACACTGGCTTAAAACTAACTTTTGAGTCACGGTATCAAAAAAATTAAGCCTTAATTTTGATGAAATTACCATAACCAGCCGCTGAACAAACAAATACCCGCGGAAAATCTTAAGTATGAAAAATTGAAACAAAAATAAGTATTATGATTGGCAAGTATTTGACATGGGTCCAAGAATATACATAACACATCAAACTTGTACTCTAGATTGTAGGAATAGGCAGCATTTTCTTTATCTTTCCAAACAGTCATTCTTTAAGAGCATGTGACATTTCTCTGATGTTCAAGTCCCCCTTCTCGATCTTCAGCAGTTTCAGAGATCTTTCCTTGCATCATTTGTAATCAATTGGACCAATGCCAACATTCAAAATTTTGCATGTGTTGTACGTGCTAAATTATGGCAACCATGCGCTTCGTTTCATGTAATGTCGACAATAGGTTGGGATAATATGTAAGAACCGAAATGTCATAGGAAGACTTTGTACTTATGTATAGTTAATTGCCATTTCTATTAATAATTCGCCAAGTTGGCAACTGCCATTTCATATGTGTCGTCTACACTGAATTAGCAACAGTGTGTTTTTTTTCATATAATGCCGATTATAAGCTGCGATAATACATAAATACTTATTTTTTTTACCAAATGGTCATGCTATGCAGTTGGAAGTAGGCAAGAAGTAACGCTTAAATGTACCAATATTCAGGTGGTAACTTAGTTTTACGCTATACTTATTAATGAGCTGGGTACAGATGGATTGCAGCCTAAGTACGCTAATACATAAGTACCACATAATCTAAACTTCTGTTTAAAAAAAGCTTCACAAATCCTTTTTTAGCTTATTGGCACCTCACAAATCGCGTCATTTTCCGACAAAATCTAACCGATTTTATATAAAATACACTGCTGGACAATTGCTAAGGACCGATAACACTATCATCCATAGCAACCACAAAATGAAAGGAAGCAAAATGTGGAAAATTAGAATAAGTGCGGGATATTAGTAAGAAGAAGTATGAGTATGCAAATTTTTTCCCCACGTCTGTTCATCACGTGATAGCGTTCATAAGAGCTTTAAAGGTTTTGACGCGTGTGGACAGTTGTTGTTTCAAGTCAAAGTTTTACAGGAAAGATTTAATAGACGAACTTAAAATTTTTGGCATGTCTTCCCGACATCACATAGATGATTTTATGCGTGGCCGAATTATTGGAAAGATCGAAGAAGGGCGAAAAATAACAGATGTTGCCAGGGAGTTCGACATCGCTCACAACGTTGTTACGCGGCTGTGGAAGTCATTTAAAACTACTGGAATGTGTAGTAGACGGCACAGGGGAGGTCGTGTAAGAAGTACGACGCCTGCAGAAGACAGATATATCGTCCTATATCAGCAAAAAGGAACAGGCGCACCACAGTTCAGCAGGTGGCAAATCAGTTTCTTGCTGCCTCAGGAAAGCAGATCTCCCGAAAAACTTTTGCCAGACGCTTGAGTGGAGGAGGACTATACGCACGCAGACCTGTTGTGTGTGTCCCATTGACCAGATAGCACCGTACTGCCCGTTTGCAATGGTGTCGTGAGCATCACAATTGGACTGAACAGGACTGGGCATGCGTACTATTCTCAGATGAGAGTAGGTTCAGTCTGTCATCGGATTGTAGACGCCTGGTACTGCTTATCGTTCAGAAAATATCCAGGAAAAGGACCGAAATCCGACATGCAGTATCATGGTGTGGCCCGGCATCATGTTCAATGGCCGCACGTGCCTACATGTGGTTGCGAATGGGACTATGACGGACCAACAATACATTGATGAAGTTCTACTTCCTCATGTTCGTCTTTTCCGTGGTGCTGTCGGTGATAAATTTGTTTTTATGGACGACAACGCAACATGTCATCTAACACTCGCTGTTCAGGATTGTCTAGACAGCGAGGTTATTAAACGTCTCGTATGGCCAGCGCGTTCTCCAGATCTAAACCCCCGCATTGAAAATGTGTCGGATGCTTTGGGGGAGGCAAGTTGCTGGTCGAAACTATCCTCCGACAAACAAGAACACCCTCATCCGTGCACTCCCAGAGGAATGGGATAAATTGCCTCGACAGCTGCTGGATAATGTTGTGCAAACTATGATACGACGTGTGGAATGTTGCATCACACTCCACGGTGGACATATCCCGTACTGATACCCTTTCTTTAAGGTGCCTGCTGACTTTTAGATGCATTGTTCCATTTCTCCGTACGCCAGATCAAATGAACATTTTTTTTTCAGATGTTTCACAGATTTTGTACTTTCCAGAACAATAAATATTCTTTATTCTAATGTCTGAACAGTGTGGCAACTATATTGTATCCTACTAGGCCTAATGTCTCGCTTAATGTTATGCTACATAGCAATTTGTGATCCGTCCTTAGCAATTGTCCAGCAGTGTAATTGATTCGCTTTACAATCGCTTTGAAATAGTTCTATCCCTCATTTAGAGGGTCTAAAGTACATTTAATCTTTCAAAAATCAGTCTTCACAACGTTTCGGAACCGAAAATAGATGCGTCAGCCTACATGGCACCCCCCTCACCTGATCATGTGTAGTTTCCTTCGTTTTGGTTCAGTGTGTTACGTGTGTAGCACCAATCAATGAATTGAACCGGCTTCAGACGACGAAATTTTTAATGCAACGTTAAATTTATAAAGGAGATGATCTCACAAAACTTCCCTTTTAAGAAACTAATCTGTAGGTTTGTTTGCTGTTACTGAGCTTTAGGTATCAACTTTTTATGCGAGCTATATCCGTGCTATAACTTCCATTACAATGGTAAAGGAGTTAAAATTAAAGCTTTTATAATCAAATTTATAAAATTAAATTTAACATTGAACTTTTTATTCAAATGGGTCATTTTATAACTTCACACCGCTTTTTGTATGTGACTACTGAAAATTCTCAGTTTTGTTTACTACAAGATTTCTTTTTTAAAAAGAATTGAAATTTTCAGAAAATTTATTTTTTTAAATGTTATTCAGAATGGTTATAAAGAAAATTTAGTTTTTATATCGAGTCTAGACTGTACTCTAATCCCCTGTATATATATATATATATATATATATATATATATATATATATATGTGTGTGTGTGTGTGTGTGTGAGTGTGTGTGTTTGTTTGTGTGAATTTTTATTTCACTTTTTGTGAAAAAGTAACATTAGTAATTTGTAAAAAATTGAGTTATCTTGCATAAAAATTGACATATTTCAAAACTTTCAAAAGTAATGCAAATCTTATAGCTCTAAACACGTATAATGACGCTAATTATGTACTGTATAAGTATTATTTGAATATATTAATTAGAATTGTTAATACAAGGTTTACCATAACAGCATTTTTTCACTAAAATTTCACACTTTACATCCAAAATTTGATTTTTAATTTTGTGGAAATTGTTCTTGAATACCCAGTTTTGTGCCCCGTTTCAAATAAAAGTGTTTATTTGGTTCAACATTTATAAATTTTCAAAAAGAGTGCTCCGAAAGGTTGTCGCATACCGTAAGTTTATTTGTCTTATCATCTACCGAAGTACATACTACCTTCATGGGATTTTCATCGCTGCTTTCCTTCAAGATAATTTAAAATTAATTCTATTGGAAAACCGATTTGGCCCACAATTGTTTCCAATACTATAGATGTATGGCTCTAAAACTGGGGTCCATGGACCCCTGGGGAACCGCAGTGCTTTTCTATGAAGTATCTCATAGAACGAAGGTATTTCCCTGTTTTACAGATTCTGAAAGTCCTCGTGGAAAAAGGAAAAGAGATGCCATACTAGACTATATCAGTAAATTCCACCCAATGAAAAACTCTTTGACCAACTGATGGAGACATCTGCTCATGCACCTCAGAGCCCAATGATCACGTATAATGGAATGGGCACAGTGGGTCCTGGTTCCCCCTGGGCTATTGCACCACTGATTTTGAGTTTTTAGTTTGAAAAAAACTCTTGCTAGACCAGGTATTCTGTGATGAAGAATATTAAGTCGTGGAGGTTTACGATATGATGCTGATACATAAAGCGATCGAAAGTTTAAAAATAGATGACATAGATTATATTTGTATGGTCATAAATCTGGACAGAGAGAGAGAGCCGGAAGAGCAATCTTGGTTTCTATGGAGTCCGGCACATTCTCTTTGAAACGCCTCTGTAACGTATTTATCTTAGTAACAGGGAGCTGATCGCTTTGAGACAATTTCCATAGGTAACAATACACCAAAATAATACGAAGGCTTGATGGGGAGCTATGCACGTAACTTACTTTTTCTTTATCTTCTTCAGAATGCCTTACGTATACATAGCCATTATAGTGGTTTAAAGGATTCTTCAACGTCAAAACTTTCTCGTTCATGTGTAAAATTCGTGCCTGTCCGTTATGGGGGTACCGCTACAGCAGTGCTTTATTTTAAGGTAACTCTGGCTCTTTTTTTATACTTTTGAAAGAAAATGGACAGATTTTTTCGATAACCTCTTGAATTAAAGGCGTTATTACGCACGCATGTCTCAAAAAACCACTTCAGAAAATTTTTCGAGCAGCTTTGAGGGTAAAGGTTTGCCGTAACCAAAACGATACACTCTGACGTCAACCGCACCCCCTATCTTCACATTGAAAAAGTTACTGACCAATTTTTTTTTCTGCTTTGCAAAACAAATATGCAGCATTGTTTCTTTCATTCCGCTATCCGCTTGGGTTGATGGTAATAAATCAAATTGAGCGCCATTTTGTTTGCAATATTAAGCACCATTTAAGTATTGTACATTATTTCTGATACGTTTAATGAAATTAAGGCTGCCATCTTTACCACCACATCTTTTTCATGACTTAGGAAAAGTTGTTGTTAGTGGCCTTAGCGGGTTGAAATTGCTCAAAAGGGGTTGCTTGAAAGGAAAATTGCTCCAAATATATACGTGTAATAAGGCTTGAATGTTTTCATTTTCTATTTAAAACATGGTTCACGTTTTGACACATTCATCTATTTAGAAAGAGGCCAAATTTTTAGTTGTATCTCAAACAATAACCCTTGCAATAAGAAAAGCTAAATCGTCCTCAACTTTTTTATAATATGCAATGCTTGAAGTGGCAATTTGAGCAATAATTGAAAATAACATTCATTACCTTTGGAAATTTTATCATTTGCGAAGTTGTATAAAGGAAGTGAAATTTCGATACGATATAAATATTATCGAGTAGTTATTTCTTTCTTTTCTTGAATGAGGAGTGTATAATACCGAGAGTTATATATATAAAAGAAGCAATATTCCTAAAAAGTATATTAATATATTAACTATAACAGAAAAGAGATCATTAAATTTAGAACAAACAATACTTTTAAATTGTTACATCTAAATATAAACCTTTTTGTGTGTTTTTAAAATCATTAATTATTAAAAATAAAGAAAAAATATTACTTTTTCCATTTTTTAAAAAAAACATTGAAATCTTCTAACTTATATTAAGAAAATTTGTCTATTCATACGTAGCTTAGGTACTTTATTGGAGATCGTAAAGAAATGAATTGAGGACATTAAAGGTAGAGGAAACTCTCATTCCACCACCTTTGAAATTTTTGTAGTACTATGTTCCGTATCAAAATCCTTACACAATTTTTTTTCCCTGAAACCCTCCACAGTCTTGGATAGAAGCGAAACAAATCAAAAACCACGAAAACAGGAAAGAGAAGGGAATGCAAAGATTCGAACACGTAAATCAGAATTGAGCTTATTTGGGAGGAATGAAAAAAAAAAAAATATTCCCATTTATCGACCTCAAAGAGATTGCCAGGTTAACATTTAGGGTAAACACACTCGGAGAAGAGACAAAAATATATTTTTGTCAACTAAAATATGTTTTAAGATTGAAAAACTGGTTTTCCCCTTCCCAAGAAAAAAAAAATTATAAAGTTGGTACGCGTAAGAATGTTTCGAACTTTTAATAGTTGGAACTTTTAATATTGAATATATAACACCGCATATATTCCGAAAACTGTATTTTTAATCAAATAGTCTGGAATGGTTTCGATACATCTTCCTAATGAGATTTTAATGCACAGATGCCTGTCTTTAGAAACAATATACTCTGATATTAAATTTTTCGGAGAGATAGACTATTCAATTTCATACTGTGTAGCTGGTAAAAACTACGTCAGGAAGAAGTATTTGGTTGTGCCAATTAATAAGTTGTTGTTGTTGCTTATACCCTTTTCTAGCTTTAGTTAGACGAGATCTCTGAGTTTATTCACCCTCAAAAAATCTATACAATCATACTAAGACTTAGTAATTCATCTTAGGAAGAACCCAGGCATCTAAGAATACGAGCAGGGGAAACTTTCTCGATGTTACATTTTGGACGAATCGGGTGGGTTTTAAGGCCACCCTGAAAGGCAAGACTTCTTAAATGACCAAATGTCCACTAAGTTATCTGGAAACTGGCGTCAGGGGTAATCTTTCGCAATTCACATAGCAATAGATCCACCAGGGGAATCAGCTCGATACCAAGTATGAACCGGGAGGGGGGATGAGTTGGGTCTTTTTATCCAATATGTTTTCTGACAGAGTACAGCTCAAAATAAAGTCAGGATATTAGAGGTAGCCGGAGCCTCTGTGGCACCCTCCTTCGCCAAGGCATCCGCCTCCTCATTGCCCCATATATCTGCATGCGAGGGGATCCCACTGAAAGTGCACATCTCAAGAGGATGAGACTTGTTTTAATTTATTAAGAATAGAGAGAGAGAGAGAGAGATGTTCCAGTTTTATCACCAACGCTACTGCAGTTTGGCAATTGTTGGATGGCACTTCGACTATCAGACAGATTCAGATGGATTTAGAGTCTAATATAATTCATCGAGATAGTGACGAGTTCACTTTTAAAACTGAACTAAAATCAGGATTTCTTTTTCTTTATTCTAACAATCCAACTGGTGTATTTAATAATTGCTCCACTACTAGGTGAAAATCCTTGTCTTTGTTACCAGTCAGTATATACACACGCTTAGTGCCTTCTGGAGTGTAATTTGTAAATTCCACAGCAAATTGCTGAGCATCTCTGAGCAAATTTTCTTAGAAACCATAGAAAAAAATTCAGTATGTAAATTAACCCTTGGAAGACCAAAAAAGTCAATGCATTGCTTCAAAAAGCACCATTCCACCTTAGGGCCGAGCAAATTATTGTAATCTATCTGGCTAAAAGGACTGCGTTTTTTAAATCTTTCGTTTTTATGCCAGTGCTGCAGTAAATCAGAGGTCAAATTTTAGGATCCCGTAGCTGGAAACTTTGTTATAATACTTCTGAACTTTGAGAGTTCCTTCTAAGACTCAATGGCGGGAGGTCTGCCTCAAACCGCAGCTATCATTTAGGCACCTATTACGCAAACTAGTGTGACACTAAGCGGCACTTTCTCTCCAATTTTTTGGAGGTTAGTTGTGGAAGCCTAGCAGTATATAGGAAGTCCATAGTGTAGAATGGGACATATAATAGCCAAAAAAGTAGCTCTTAAAGTTCCTGCATCAGCACCTCAATCACGTTGCTTTCTACTCTTCAGCTCCAGCGCTTCAACATGCCTGTTACTAGTGAATTCTGGATTCAGAGTAAAGGCAAATATTTTGGATGCTTCTACTCATATTTGAGATGCAAATCTGCCATAAAAACATTTGGTTGATAATTATATAACCAATTATTAGTGGAAAAAAGCTAACTATTGATTTAGATGGTTAAAACACAGTTTATGTTCCCTTAGAAAAGCCCCACAGGCCAGCAAGTGTGAAATTAATAATAGATACAATTTGGGAGGGCGACTTCCCGCTTGAAGTCGCTCGCTCCCTCACTGCCTAAGGGTGGGAGGAAACAAATCATGACTAGAAACTTCCATTATAATTATTATTTTTATCAAACACACCTAATCCGGCAAAGTTAAACCACAAGAGGAAGCCCTAAGTGATATAAATAAAGCTTGCTAAAGTCTAAGTGAATAAGCACAAGTTAACAGTTCGAGTAAAACCTAATTAATCTTGACCTAAATTCCCAATCCGCTAATTGAGTATAGTGGCAAACTCCGTTCTTAACTGAAGTTGCGTAAGTTAATTAAATCTCACCTTCGTAACGAAATTTATCGTTTCTTCTGTTTCTTACAATTACCTCAGTCTGACTTTATATAATTCCATTAATCAATTATCCAGGTTTCTTCTTGAGAGGTATGGCTGTAAATTAAACGCTGATATGCTAGCCAAAAGTTTCTCAAGCAAGGATTAATTACGCGAAGAGTCACGTAGACCGGCTTTTTAATTTTGTTCACGTTTGAGTTAAGAACTCCACACGAGTTATAGGTATTAAGTAAGTGACAGGCTTGCCAATTTTTAGTATTTTCGTTCAATTTCTTTTAGTGTAATGGCACGAGTATAATAGACGCAATTAGATAAGTTTCCATCTGAAAGCTTTCGAAGGATCATTTTCACAGCTATTTAGGGGTATTGCACGTGCTTCATTTGTAGGGGAAAAAACAACCGATCAAATGTTTCAAATTAATGTTGCCATTTTCGATCGCTAACAATATTTAATTTTCTCGAATTGTCTGGTTATATTACCTGAAGCCTTTGAAGCATTATTACGAAATTTATACCCGTAGAAAAAACTTCACGAATATCTGTTGAATTCATATTGTTACGAAATTCGAAACAAACTACAAAGTGAAACACTGTTGAGAAACTCTTCTTTGTTGAAATGTGACAGTGGCAATGACCCTATGATTATAAACGAAGGTCTAAATGTGAGAAAAATAATTACAAAATTGAGAAACAAACGTTCATGTGTAAAGAAAATCCGACAACCATTCCTTCACGCACTTGAAAAATGGCATCTTGTTCTCTCGATGGCTTACATGACAGTCAACCATGTTTCAGAAAAGAATATTTCATTTGCTGCAATTACATTTTGTAATAGTTAGCACCATTCTTTGCAGAACTGCCTTCAGGAAATATGTGATGCATGAATAATGTCTCGAATGAAACAGAATCAGCGTACTTCTGAAATATGATGTATTGGTTTCGTAAAATTGACCGATGTATTTGAAATCTCTTGAAGCTCAAAGAGTCTTCACGTTAGAGCCATGCATAAGTTTCGAAAGAGGGGGTGCATCTGATGTTGCGATGTAACGAGAGCTTCTCAAAGTTTAAATATTCGCGACTCAATATTCAATCATAATTTTAATCGCGCCCTTTCCATATAATAACAATGTATTGAATTCAATAGTACGATACTTTTGATGCTAAAGCTACAATTCGACTTTTACCTCTTAAGTGCCACCGACGTATATAAACGTCTCACTCATTCAAAACGTTAATTACCCCGGACGTATATATCCGAAGTATGATTTTTTTGTGCTCTGTTATCCATAACATTATTTCGAAGGCTTTAGAATGTAATAAAAGGACCTCGACAATGTTTACAAAGGATTTACTTGTTTCAGAGAATTTTCTTATTTACTCCCTTATCCCCCCCAATTCATGACACATGCGCCTACGTGGAAAGAAGTGGCAATAGGGGAGATAACCGCGTATCTTTTAATCAACAGTTAAGGAGTTAATTATATACCGTATATATATATATATATATATATATATATATATATATAAATTATCAAGATAAATGTTTTATATATGACAAGGTCATATGGGGACACTGGTAATGATTAAACTTGTTCCTAACTTAGTATTGTTAAATAAATTATAATATACATTGTGCAATACTGATACACAGTTATAAGTGCATTATATCAGAATAAGTGTGTATTTTATTTTTTTATAATGTCAGAATGTATTTTGTTTGTTTACTTTCGGAAAATTAATATTTTTTAAATAATCCTTTGTTTTCGACTTTTCAATGCCCCCGTTGTCGAGTTATCATGACCCCTTAAAGGAGCATACCTCACAGTTGGAGAAACGCTGACTTGGACGAGTATTTTCCCATTGAATTATTGCTTTTTCAACAATATCCTTTGAACTGAACTTTTACGGTAAGTACTGCAGCTAAATTATCAACTTTAAATCTTATTTCTCACTTTTCCAAAATCATTTCTAGCTGAAAAACTTTGTTCAACTTCTGCATTAGTTCTAGGCAGTACAATGCAAATTCAACTACAATAAATAAATTATCATATGAAAAGCGTTCATTTTTATAATGGTTAAGTATTTCCACCCATATTTTGTGAATTTCAGCATGCTGATTTTCCAATTGTTCCATTATATTAGAATTTAAGGTATCCGTACACCTTCAAAACGTCATTTTCGTCAAATTTTTCGATTTTTTAATTTAAATGTTATTTGAAAATATGAACTTTTTTCTTTAAAATGGTGTTTAAATTTTGTTTCTATCTTATTTAGAACTTAAGTTATGGGGATTTGAGTTTCATTCGATAGCACCTTTTGAACCCGGAAGTACAAGTCTGCATTGCGAAGTAGAAAAATGTTTGTTGACATTTTTATTTTTCAAAGTATCGTTTAAATATGCAATAGTGAGAAATTTAAACTTTTTAAAATATGAATTTGAGTTTTTCAGAATTATCAAGAATATAATTGGCAGCAGGTTTTTGTTTATATTTTTATCCCCAAAAATCTGGCAGAAAATAGAGTGCTCTTTACTGTTTGTTTACATTTGCTTTATGATTTAGCGTAGCTCTTTATAAACTTTTGTTTTAATCCTTTTTATAGCAGAAAATTTTTTAAGTTTTGTCATTTTAAAGGCCGGGTAATGCTAAACGTAGAGTTAGTGCAAAGAGAAAACGCTAATTTCCACAAGTAAATGGATCTAACATTAAACATTCAAAAAAATAGCAGCGCAACATCTACCAACGCCTGATCTTCAAAAATTAAATACCTGCTGCCTTTGTTGATGAAGAAATAGCAGAATATCAACGTAAACCTTTACTGGTAACAGAATAATTGATATGGAAGTCCTCTTTTAAATTTGTTTTTACAACTTGCTGCCCAAGATGTTTCCAGAGGTATCCTGCTTTCTGAGGATTCCACATATGGTTTTGTGCTCAAATTTTGTTATCAGGTGTAAACATTTATGACTTTTTTACTCAGGGTTTTTCTAGTTCAAAGAAAACTTTAAACTATCTGGTAAATACAAGATTTGTGTATGGTATATGAACAAATTGGGAAAGGTTTTTCTGCTGGGTTTAAATTATGTGGTACGTTAAATTTGCAGGCTCGAGTAAAACTGCGCACACTAATCATGAGATAAACTCATGTTAGTGAACTATCAATGCAAAAAAGCAGCTTCTGAGGAGAGAGACTATTGGTGCTACATCCTACTAAAAAATAAAATTGTTGAATGTGGCATTTCGGAGTTGATGGAACGTGGCAGCGTAGAGGTTACTCTTCCATGAATGGGTGTGTCGCAGCTTTTTGTTGACACTGGTAAAGTAGTAGACATTGAAATATATATAAATATATAATGTCGTCATATTTGTCCCACCTGCAAAAAGATTTCTAAAATGCCTAAAACATGAGTCGGAACTTTACGCAGATCACGTGTGCCATATGAGATTTTCAAGGTTTTACGTTAAAAATGGAAGCTGTTGGTGCTACGAGAATCTTCAACGTTCTATTGTCAAACGGGCTTTTAAATATGCACATTATTATGGTGATGGAGACTGTAAAGGAGGGCTTTTATATCAGTGTCAAAAGATAGCATGGGAAGGACAGCGTCACAAAATATGAATGCATTGGTCATCATATTCAAAAAGAATAGGTGCGAGATTGCGCAAACTAAAGTCTAAAAATAAAAATCTGTCTGGTAAAGGCAAACTCACCGACTCTTTTATTGGCCGATTGCAAAACTATATGGGATTGCTGTTCGTAGCAATGTTGAAACCTATCCGGTCCTCAGCAAAATGTTATTGCGGCTTTGTTTCATTGCTTTCATCAAGTGTCGAGAAACGATGCATGGGCAGTGTCCCATCGGAAAAAAAGATAGTTGGTGCTACTACCAGCGAGCACAAAAAGCCAAACGAAAAATATAAAGGCTTATCAAATGAAGTACTAAACACGATTAAGCCTACATATTTACAGAAGTTGTGTACCAAAGAACTGCTTACTAAATGCCTGCACGGCAAAACACAAGAATTCAAACGAGTGTTTAATGGCGTTATATGGCAGAAAGTACCCAGGAAGTTTTCGTGTGCCCTCAAAATTTTTAAAATCTGGTGCATTGGATGCTGTGATCAATTTAATGATGGATACAAGGGTTGTGTTGAAATTTTTAAAAAACTTAATATAACTCCTGGTTATTTTTTTACTTTAAAAGCATACAAACATCTTGACATCAATAGAATTAACGACGCAGAACGACATTCACGCAAATGTAAAAAGCAGCGTAGAAAACTTTTAAGAGCTACAAGGAAAAAAAAATCAATGTTTTAGAGAATAAAAGAAGGTGTTATTTTATAAATCAGGGAGCATTTTAAGTATATCAAATTGTGTTTAATATTAAAATTTTGCAGTTCAAAGTTTTATTTCTGATTTATCTCAAAATGAATTTGTTTAAGGTATTGACATCTGACAACGTAAATATCAGAAAAGTTGTGAACCAAATTAGTTGAAATTTTATAAATATATTTGTTTTATAGATTTAAAAGAACCCATACTACTTTCTTAATTATATAGTTGATATGTTTTTAGTAACTAAGGTATATGTCATGCTCGCAATAATTTTTAAGGATTTTCAATGTTCTTTTACTCGAAACTTGATAAAAATTATAATAAATTGATTATCATCAGGAAAATAGTACCAGCCCTAAAAAATGTTATAATGATCATCATCAAATTGACAGAAAAAGGGATATTTTTGTTTACATTTGAGTTATGTGCGTTATTCTAATAATCAATTTAATTACTATTTACACTATGCTTTACTTCTAAAATTTTTTTATGTACTACAAGTAACATATTAAATGTATTTTCATAGTTTTTAAGTTATATTTCATCAGTAAAAAATATTTTTAATAGCAAATATTACAGTTTTTAAAAAATTTTTCTTCGAAGGTGTACGGATACCTTAAATATGTGCATTTATCTTTTAATTTTTTCAAACAGAACCAATCGCATCGATTTTAATATCGAATATTTCTTTCGTTGGAAAAACTGAACACAATTTTTTATATTTGCCCAACTTTCTTGCGATCAAGTAAAGAAATACCCTTGAAAACTGTTATTTCCTCTGCTGTTTGTTTCAGACCCTTCTTCGATATATTGGAAACATGTTTGGGTTCATCTCTGAATAGAGATTAATAAATGAGTTTTAAAAAAATATTGAAAAGGGAGAACACTTTTCGAAGGCAGGACAGAATATACGAAAGGATGATTGTCCTCACTAAAGGAGGACGATTGTGTGGTCATCTTACCTAGGTCAAGCTTTGGGGTCCGTTCTGGGTCACCATTGGTTCTTTCAGCACAACTTCAGTCTGGCTCACGCTCAATTTTGTGCCAAGTTTTTAAAAATCATTGGGAAATAAGTGCACTTCCTTTCCAACTCGCAATTCTTGACTTTTATTTTCGAATTAGCAGACCATCTTTCCCACATTTATAAAGCATGACCACGTGTTAAATGAAAAAAAATTAAAGGGCATTTGAAGGTGACAGAGGTGCGACAAGGTCAGTTAGTTTGTCTTTTTCTGGAATACCGGGAGACTAAAGTCACGTTACGATGCAATATATATATATAGTCTAGGTTTGAGGAGGAAAACAGAATTTTAGTAGAATTATTATTACGATCATATGAACTTAAAATGGTCATTGGAGAGGATGTCTTAAGCTCTGTTGTATTTTTTTAATGATTTAACGTATAAATTTAATTTCACGTAGGTAATTGTTTGATGAATAAGTAATACTGTTAATCTATAATGAGACCTTTTTGTAAAATAATTTAAAGCGTGTTTCACTGACTTGATTATATACTTATTAAACTTTTCATAAAAATATGAAAGCTTTCTTACCATTTTATACAATAAATATATTGATTTGACGTTGTAAATTGTACAAAATTTATCTATATAGTTATACGAAAAAAGTATACATGTATCAATTGGAACACATTGTGAGTGACTTACCCCTGAAGTTGCTTCCTCACCGTCTTGCCTAGCTAAGAGTGTGAGAGGAGTAAAAGCAGAACATTCCATTATAACAATTATTTATTTAACTCAAGCACACTAATCAACAACAGCTTAATCTTTCAGTGAATGCCCTAGGATTGATATAGAAAGCAATAAATATTAAGCGAACAAGCGCAAGTAACCCATTTAATAACCTAATCTATCGTTGACTACAAATCCCCAATCCCACTAATTTAATACAGTGGCAAACACTGCTCATAATCTTAATCTGCGAAAAATCAACTTTCCTTTATCTCACTTGCGTGGCGAATGTAACAGCTTCTCGGTTCCTTCTTACAATTACAAAAATTCAGACTTTATATAGTCAAACTAATCTACATATCCAAGGTTTCTTCATGAGAGGGATGGCAGTGAATTAAGCGTGAATTGCTAGCCCAAAGATTCCCAAAGTGCGTTAATGTGAAGATCGCGTAAAGACCCGTCACAACATGAAGTATATATTTCTGAAGAAAAACACCATTGTAATACCAACAATTATTTTAATTTTTAACAGAATTTAAATATATAGTTCATACTACTTTCACTCACCACATCTAGAAATCTAAATATTTTTTGAACAATTTTTTTCTAATATTCTTATAGGTGTTTTTCACAATTTTGTGCACTGATTTGGTATTGCAGAGTGAAACTTGTATTTTTTTAAACAAAATACAAATTTCGAGTCGGACGCTATAAAACGATACAAAAAAACTAAATCGAACTTTGATGATTTTTTAAAAGTAACTGTTCTCTTCTAAATCCTTATTCCTGCACAGAATTTTAAAACATATTATGTAAAACAAAGAAAAAAGAAAATTCAAAACTTTAGATTGAATATAAAAAAAAAGCCTTAGCATTTTAAATACACGATTATCCAAAAAAATAAATAAAAACCGTAGAAAAAAGAAATTATAAAAGTTAAAATCTCAGTAAATAAATCGGAGGTCGATGCAGGCTTCAAGTATCTAGTTTCAGTTTTTAGTTCGACGAACTTTTTAAAAAAGTTCAAAAACTGGCTAAAGTAATACATCTAGAATACAAATGTTGCACATAAATTTAGAAAAAGTCACACAATTAAAAATGATGTAATTTAAAAATTCCGTATTTTGGTGCTTTTGTAGGGTAATGAGGGGCCCTTAAATGAAAATTTTGCTTAGGTTCCATCTCCATTCGTTCTCTTCATATTCTTTAACAAAAGATTCAGTAATTCTTTTTCGGTATTCATATAGTTTGTTTCACAATTTAATTTATTTTTTGTATGGTAAATGCAAATTATTCCTTTTAAGTCAGATATATACTTCATACGACACATTTGTATGTAGCGAAATATTTAGCTGTTCCCAAACGTAATTCAACTTATCTCAATCACTCCAACGTATTCAAATATTTGCATCTGTAGACAAACCGTCATCTTGTATGAGGAGATATTAATAATTCATCTTGTTTAGTGATATATTGTATCCACATTAATAGCCATATTGGAAGAAGGAAAGATTAATGGTCCACAGTGTAAATTTTATTTTGCCAAAAGCCTATTCAAACCGAATAATTGTTAAAATGTATATCGGTAATATAAGAGTGAATAACAGGGAACTGTATTCAGGAATGTGGAGTTATTCGAAGACTGAGCAGTGGATATGTAATGAGTTATACTATAAAACAATAAATTAAACCAAATCTATATTAATGGATAAACTAATAATCTATGTTCAAAAAAATAGTATCTCCCGCACAGAATTACGTAAGTTGCAATCAAAACAATTGGAACTCCGTAGATTTATAAGGAATCCTTTATTATTATGATGTAGGATCCACACCTTTGGGGCATGTAATAATGCTTTGATTTGCCTGCAAGTTCTACTGCAATCTACAAAAAGTGCTGAATTTTTAGAGGAATATTATACCATTTTTTCATGATGTTCTGGGAGAGAAAGCTGGTAGGGGAATTTGATTCTATATTTACGTTCTAACAAAAGACTAAGACGGTTCAATTATATTGAAGTCGGACGATTGTAAGGGTCAAGGTACATATTTAACTTCATCCTCGTGTTTATCAAACTATAATTGGAAAAGTCCCGTTGAGTAGAAAGATGCATTATCATCCTGTAAACAAGAATTTGTATGAAGCTGGTCATCTAAAATTACTCCCGCAGTGATTCTTCTTTTCTAGGTTACGATTGGTCCGGCAGAAAAAACACGACATAGCTGTCCCCTATCGCTGACAGATCCACATCCATGCTTTACGTATGGAAGGAGACAATCACGATATACACTTGTGCAAGTGTCTTCCAAAACGAACACCTAACCTGTCGTAGGGGGAAAAGTGCAGAAGAGGATTCTCTTCCAGACCATATTACTTCTTTCACTACCAATCAACCAGGTTTTTTGTGATTGTGACTCTCCTGTCGAGATGACGTTCTGTAATGTGCTTAACATCTGTGACAAGTGACTTGGAAATACTACTGTTCGGCAGCAAATGTTCTATTTATGAAAGGTGCCTCTCTAACTGAAATCATTGATATTGGAGAATCCAAATACAAACTGAGCTCTGTGATCACTTTTGCTACAGTTGTTCGTTTTTAGTCATTACACACAGTATGTATGCTTTCATGACTTTAGAAACCGTAACTATAGAAACGTTTAGAAGTTAGGATGTTTCAGTTAGACGGCTCTTATAATTTGGCATCTTTAGGGTTCACGACTAGTGCAAAATCGTCAATTTTGATGTGATAATGAAAATTACTTTTATTTCATATTTTCATCTTAAATTTTTTTAAAAATTATCTCAGTTTTTTTTGTACTTCAAATATTTACGAAGTTATAGCAATATATATATGTCAAGTGAGAATGACAAAAACCAACCGGAAGATAGAAATCAAAACCGGATGTGTCATCAACTTGAAAGATTTGTACTCCTTTTTAAAGTTTTATTGAATTTATTTATAAAATATTAATTTAGGTAATATTAAAATTGGATATGGTGATATTATTTAAAATTAGTTAATAATTTTTGGTAAAATTTGGCAAAAACTTCACAGGTTTGTTGTCATTTTTCGATTTGTTTATGTTTTAGCTACTCGTTTTCTTGCTCCACATTTAATTTAGACGGGCTCACGCGTCTTTTCTTTAGCATGCCCATTGGGTTCTTTGGGCCAGAGTTAATGGCAACTCTTTTCCAACCAAATCCAAGAAGTGAAGTGTGAATGAAAGATTCAAATTAACAAGCTTTTAAATATCGGAACTTAGAGTAAGCGAGTCGGCAATTTGGGCAGTTGGTGGCAAGTAGAGGAATGTTAATATAGTTCGTGGTTCAAGTTTGGATAAGGTTACGTGGTGGTGATTAGAAGTTATAATTGATAAAGAAATAGAGAAATCCAAGGTGCATATCAGTGCACGCAAATGAATACAAGATTGGTGATCGATTCCTTCAGACTGCAACAAGGTAGGATTGAATATTTAATGTTAGAATCAGTGGTTGTATTAGAATTGAATTTAGGTGATTCAGTTATTGATAGTGGCCCAAGTTAGGTTAAGTCGTTATTATCTATAGATATTGGGTGTTGCGTATTTTTCCATCGTAGATTATCTCACATTAATTACTATAATTTAATTTGTTAGAAGCGTAAGTTGAAAATCTTAATAAAGATTATATGTATGCCTCGAATACTTCCGTTAATCGCACTGATACTCCGAGAGATATTCCCCCGAGGGGGGGGGATATCACAACTTCTTATTTTGATAAAAGAAACCTGTCTTTTGAAAGACAAAATATTGATTAATTATGGCTAAATTGAGATCTCGGATGTCTAAGAAGCGCGGATTTAATAGAAATCGTTATACCATTGGTGCTACCATCAGTGGGAATGATAAAACGTCTGAGCCCAGTACTACTAAGTCCTCAAGTTCCCAAAAATCAGAATCAAGTCATAAAAGTTTGGAAATTTTCTCAGAAAGCAAGTTTTAAGCTTATCAAAGTAATAGAATTGTCATCTTGAAAAATTGAATTCCATTGCTTGCCATAGTTTGCTGTCCTGATTGTTTTTCTCAAGGCTTGGAACTTAAAGAAGACTCTGTAAATCTATTATGCTCAAAGATGAACCTATAAAGGACAAATACTGTTCCTTCTTTAAATATCTCCCTACTACAAGGAGGAGCAGTTCTTGCCTTATAAACTCTTCAATTGTTTTGGGGTTAAGAATAATCGGTAAAGGATTTTCAGCTGGCAAGTATTTGTGTTTTCCTTCGTTTACCTTTCCTGCCAAAACTTGCTTTCCGCAATCAAGAAAGGAAACTGTTAAAAGTAATTGAACGTGTTGCTCATGAACACATCAACGATGCCATGGGCGAAATCAAAGGCTTAAATAACTTCACTAAATGTTGAATATCTATTAATGGGGTGCTTGGAAACGAAGAAAATACTTATCTTTAAATGGATGTGTAAGTGCCATATCAGTTAACACCTAAAATTTGTACATTGAAGTAATAACGACCTTAATGCCCCAAATGTGCAGATGGCAAGAGCCAGCCATCGAAACATTCATGTTCGAATTATAAAGGTTCCGCTAAAAACATGGAGGTTGTTGAGGCCACATACTACTGTAATTTATGCATTTTATTTATAAAAGAACTGGTATCTTTTATTATATTTAAAGGGGTCCGTCAGAATTCGAAGACCTTCACCAACAGCCCTTGTGTTGATTTGTAGTGCGACGTTAATGGACCCTCATTCACCCAACACAGGAAGTTTTTTTGTTACGATAACTTCCAAACTTAGCTTGTGACAGAATACCAATACATTCTCAGATTATTTTATGTTTAAAATAACATCTGTAAATATGAGTTGATATCCATTCTGATAAAATCGAATATATTAAATTTAAATACAATGTACTAATTAAATAGCTAAATTTTTATTATAAAGAATAAAAAAGTAATACGGGCAAATTTAGTTTTCTATCGATCTAGCAATCTATTTAAAAGCTTCTTTTCCAAAGTGATAGGGAATAAAATTATACGCTTTACTCTTCGAAAGCGCCATAAGAAAGAACATTAAAGTCCTCCAGAAAAGGCCCTTACAAAATCCCGTAAAGCTAGTTTGAGAACTAGTGACAAAGAAAACGTACTTTAAAATTTAACGCTATGTTCGAGGGTAAAAAAACGTCTGTGTTTTCACACAATGGCTGGAATCTCACCTTCTTTAAAGAGAAGTAGAAACGAGTGAAGTAATGTTAACTTTTGAAGGAAGATCGTGTGTTTTTACGGAACAATGATTATTTGGAGGAACTCTATACACTAGAGTAGAATTGTCTTATTTCTTGAATCGTGTTGTGGATGGGATTGAGAAGAAGAAAAACAGTTTCATGGAGTTAGATTATTAGTTTAGTTACACCTTACATATTTTTTATCGTTGACTAGCTCATTTTGTTCAGTGTGCTCCTGTTGTTGTCGTGCCCTTCCCGAAGGGAAGGAATGAAAGTTGCCAGAGCCTGAGACGCATGTTGTACTTTTATATTCCACCCAATTTTCAGGTGGAACACCCTGGGGGTTCTCCCACCTCTCTTCCCCTTCTATCAACCTTACGAGAGGACTTCTGGCTTGACGGCAATTTATAGTACTTTTATGCCGCAAAGGCACTGTATATTCATAGACATCCATGTCTTCTCTGGGATTCGAACCCAGGCCCTACGGCACAGCAGTCAGCGTCGCTAACCACTATACCGGATGGGCGACACAGTTGCTCTTGATGGACATAAAATACTGAAAAATTCGCCACGTTATGTCACATTTTAAGTCTTGCATAAAACTGAAAATTTAAATTGTTTCAGATTTAATTAAAAACAATTGCGTCACCTTTTAATTTCTTCAGAGTTAAACTGCGAAACTTCTCTAGGCATGTTTTAAACTAAGAAAATAATTTGTTGAAAAAATACTTGCATAGATTTTAATAGCTTTCAAGATATAAATAAATTTGAAAATAATTTTCTCGTGTGGAATATCGAGGCATGAAGTTAGGTAAGGTTCATTTACTTGCTAGTTAGGGTTGTAAGAAGTGGTTGCTGCCCGAAAGTTTTTTTTTAAATGAAAATGAAAATTCTAAAATTCGAGTCGTTAAAACACATATATTACTTTAGAAACACATTACCGTAAAAATTATGGAAATGCCTAGTTTTTATTACATCTTAAATGTGCAACTTTTCTAAATATGTGTACAAAATTTCGTAGCTCTAGCTTCGTTACTTAGCCAGCTATTTAACTTTCTTTATCAGCATGCCGAAACGAAAACTGAAATTGCAGCACGTAACATATGCATCTAGCTCCTTCATTTATTTTACTGACCATTAAAATTTTAAATAATTTTTCTGAGGTTTATATTTTTCATGAAAATCGTGTATTTAAAACGCTGACTTTTTATGTTCAATATAAAAACATATTTTTCTTATTTAAAATAAAAATTTGAAACTTTTCTAATTGTTTTGCGTGTGTGATGATTCTGTGGACGGGATAAGGATTTAAGTAAATAGTAATTTTTTTGAAAAAAATCGTCAATATTTTTGCTATATTTATTGTTCTTATGGGGTCTGGCACGAAAGAATTATGAAAGCAAAAGTATCACTCGTAATATCAGTCTGATGTACAGAATTGTAAAGATCACTTTTAAGAAGATTAGAAGAAAAAAAATGTTCAAAAATTGTTAAAATTTGTAAAAATGAGAAATTTTAATATTGAAATATTTTTTAAAAGTTTAAAATTTTCAATAGTTGTTTATTTAAAAATGGCGTTTTCTCCTGAAATGTATACTTCATGTATGTTCAAATAGCGTACACGTAAGAATTTTTTATGATAAAGCAATTAAAAAATTGTGTACAGGTTACCCTGTCCGCTTAAAAATATTTCAACTTTATCAATGTTACTTTATTAGACGAAAAAGCAGTGTCAAATTTCAAATTGAGGGATAAGTCAATTCCTGTCAAGCATCAACTCTTTGATATAAGTGGAGACCCTCATGTAACAAAAACCATTGCTAGGCTAAGAACATGTCATTACAAAGGAATGAAGAATAATAGGGATGGCAGAAGAACTTACAGGGATTGTGATAACTCTTCACATATAGAGCTAACACCTGCTTATATTTTGACTGTCCAGCTTTTCTTACTGCTCTACAAAAAATAGGGATTCTGTTTTTGTCAACAAACCTCTAAGTGGATAATAATGAACACATTGCCAGAACAGTCATCTGGGCCCATGATACAGTCTGATTAGGTCCCATCATGGACACATCAAAATATTAAGTATGAGTCTCGGTTCCACTGAAGACTTGACGTGTATCAGAGTTTATGTACATTTAATATGTGAAGAATAAAATTAAGAGATCTCAGGGGTGTTAACTTTCACTAGAGGACTGAAAATGTAACCAATATTCAAATAAATATAACTCTTTGATATTAAAATTAAATAGTTCGATACTTTTACACATTATTTATAAAGGAATGTGACTTTAGAAAAGTATAAAATGTTAAAAATATAATTATAATTTTAAAAACTATAAGCATATGAAAATGAGAAATATTTCTATAAGAAATATTAATTCAGTTTTACGTTGCCCATGCTATTTTCTAAAATAGTAGCTTTAATTACCAGCTATAAGTTGATTTATAAAGTTAAACGTATCCTTATTACACTGTAGTATTTTTATATAAGTAGAATAATAAATTATATTTTTTAAAAAAATACACACATTTTTAAATTTTTTAAAAAGAAATTCAATATTTTTCAAATATTTTGAGATACAAAATATATATTATTTTTAATTTAAGTAGGGTTTAAAGAGTGTGGTACATTTTATATTTCTATAAAGTCTTATACATCACAGGCTACTATTTTAGAAAATAGCGTGCACAACGCAAAAAAATTATAGCGCAAAAAATTACTTAATATTTTTTACAAAGTTATTACTTATATCCATATGCTATAATTTTTTTTTAAATTATGATTATGTATCAAACATTTTGTACTTTTTTGAAGCCACAACCCTTTGTAAATAATGTGTAAAAGATTCGAATAAATTAATTTAAATTTAAAAGAATTATACCTGTTTGAAAATTGTTTATAATATCACCCCTCGAGATCCTTTTAAGACGTTGGTGTGATGTGGAAGTTTGGGAAATGGAATATCGCCTCAAGTGCAGTCTTTATATCTTGACCGAGTTTCATAATTACGAAGTCCAGTACCAAGATCCTTTGTGTCTCTTTAAAGTGCGATATTAAAGATAAAGACGATGCTAATTTAATTTATCAATAAAATCAAGACTTTTAAGTTTGGATTTATGTGAGAATGCTGTACATTAAATCTAAATTATTTATATGTGCAAGTCATGAGGTCATTGTCAGGATTTCTGGGGGTCGTATGAACAGAGGGATGCTCACTAAACTTATCATGAATCAAATTTCTGAACGGGTGTGATATGGAAGAAAGAATCGGAAAGTAAACTTTAACGTTAGGGAAACAAATTACTATAAAATTGTGAAACTTGCGATCACAACCACTAATGAGGGGATAGTGGGTATCAAACCGAATTGTGTTTAAAATGAAGATGTTCTGCAAATAAAAAAAAACAGTTATCTGATCGTAATGCATAGAAAATTACATACGTTGTAACATTTTGGAATCTTAATTAAACAGCCCAATTTTGAGAAATTTACCTGGGGTTGTATGTAATAGTTTTCTTTCAATGCACATTGAAAATTCTGAAATCACAACTCACACAAACTACGTTAATTTTTACTTAAATAGAAAATGGTATTGTCCGACTTGTGACTACGATTAATAGTACTGCTATGTAAAATGACGTTAGTAAAAAAAATTCTCAACATTTCACAATTATTTGTGTTGACATTAGCTAATGATGTGATGGAGGGTGTCAATTTTCACAATTTCAAAATTCTGCTCATCTTCATTTAATATAGAATTAGAATTTATTCTTTTTCCCAGAACAGGTGTGAAACCACCTTTCACCTCGTGCCCACTTATCGTTAGATAATAGTATGATAGTAGAGAGAAATTTGTCAAATTTCTCGCACGTATATGTATTAGTTATAAATATCACTGTTCTTGGCAAATGTTTTAGATTTGGAGAAAATTTCCGGCACCCCATACTTAAATACCGTCTTTCACTTATCTTGTGCACAGTTTGAGAAAATTTATTATGTGAATTATAAAAGTAGTAAAATATCTTAGATTCCTGCATGATTCTTGACATTTAACTTTTTCAAACACTCTAATGGAAAAAATTTTTTTAATAAAGAAATAGAAATAGAAGTTGGGAGAAGTTTATGGAGGGAGCAAAAATACCACAAATCCCTATCATGGCTCTCGCTTGAATCATTATCAAAACATTTGATGCATTTTTAAGTAGTTTATTTATGATTAAGGAACACACTCATGGATAAAATAGCAGTTAATACTTATGAATAAAATAATTGGGGCATTTAATAAAGAAAAGGAAATTAACAGCTTTTTAACTTAAAATATAGCATAAACATGCATCGCAGTGAATGAAGTCATGAAAAATTATAAAAATTTAATATAGATGTAAAAATGAATCCTAAGAGACAGATAATACACATATATTTTCCAAAAAAAGAGCGCATTAAGATGGATAGAGATTTCGATTACGAAAATGGACTTTCGAGAAGAAAAAGAAATTGTAAAAATTTCGATTCCTTTTAATGCAGTAAATTTAGAAGCACACGAAACTAACTAAAAATCATGCTTAAAACAAACAAAAATCATAAGAAAACGCTGTTGGATGAAAAATGTTGATAAATCCTGAAGCGTCTGAAACGTAATCCAGACAAATATGAGTTCAAAAGAATTTTTAAAGTTTTTAATAAATTAAAAAAAATGATGCCCACAACTAAATCTTACATTAATTCCTCTGAATAAAAAATATTCAGGGAAGAAACAAAACTTTTCTTCAAATCCAAAGACACAGAAAATCGTAATAAATTTCGACATATTCATTCAGAATAGTTTCTGCAATATCCCGTTTTAAGGAGAAAATACGAGCACTTGAATGTATTTCTTTATTCGCAATAAACTAAGGCAGAGAGATCTTTACTGAAAACCTGACAAAGTGAACTTTATTCTTTACACATCGGAATCGCTAAACGAAACATTTACGTCTCGAATGGAAGCCATTACTATAAGACATCAAATCCACTTTGAAGTTACGAAGCCGCCGTCTACTGGTAGTTCGATTCTCACTGCCGATTTTGAGGCTTTCCATGTAGAAAGAGAAAATGTAATTCACGGAATTTAACAGAGCAAATAAGGAAATGTTTCCGTAAGTCCTTTTGTTTTATAGCGGAAATAAAGTGAAGTCAATGAGGTAAACAACGTTGGTGCCTCAAACACAATGGGACATTTCTATTGGACTGTAAGAACATTCAATGCATACAATTTATAGAAATAGTTTTACCAGATTAAGTATGAGAGGAAATCTACTTAAGATTTAAGTAAACGTTGAAATGAACTATTTCGATTAAAACACATAATTTTTTGGAACTAGTTTGATATCACGGGGCATGGCGCCACGCAATAAGAGGATCGCGCCAAGCAGTGCTGGTTGTTGCTGGAATGGAATCTATGACGGCCTAGCGGTAATTTAATGAAAAACAATCATTTTAAAGAATTGTTTGGAAATGTATTAAAATGTATTTCAAATGAAGGATATAAAAAAGAGATTGAGAATATCAAGATCAATCAGTAAATAATGAATAACAATATAATATAAAAAAAAGTTACATTCACTAATAACATTATGAAGTATATAATTATCTTATAATATAATTTAATAATAATTATACATAATATTCAAATAAATAGTATGATTTAATAAAATTATATATAATCGTATTATATAATTTAATAGTAATTATGAAGAAGAGTAATCACATCGTTTTGTAATAAAATAAAAATAATGCATAAGAATATTCGTATTACATAATAATTATAATAAATAACATAACATGTAACAATATTTATAAATAAATATGAAAAAACAATTATAAATAACGAATATTATATAATTAATACATATAGTAATAATTGCATTTTATGTATTACATTATTAATAATATAATTACACATAATATATACTAAAATTAATAATGAATATCAATTACAAAATACTAAAAACTACTAAAAACTACAAGTTCCTTCAACAAATTTCATCGAACAAGGAACGTTAAAAAAAGCATTTTTAAAACCTAAAAAGCAAAAATAAACGATTTATAGCGATAATTAAAAGTGCAACACACATTCTTTAAAAAAAATATCCTATATATTACTGACCTATATTAAAAATATCCAAATTCGAAAATAGCACGAAATAAACAGAAAACGGAAATAATAAAACAATTACACTAAAATTGGTTAAATTTTTAAAGAAATCGAATAAAAAATCGTCTGAAATGAATAGGGTTACCGCGGGAAAAAACAATTAAAGTTATTTCTAATATACGTTATCCCCATGACAAACACATCACTAGACGATAAAAATGTCAAGGTTACCTTTTTATAATTCTATCGCCCATCTTGGCGCACATATACAACAGCTTGGCGCGTGCCCTGTGATATCAAACTAGCACCATTTGTTTTTAGTGAAAACAATTGTTGGCTTTACAAAACATATATTATATTGTTTCTACGCCACATAGAGGACGAGTTACAATGAATTACGTGACATTAGGAAATCCGGAGGTGTGCCTTTAATCTAAAACAAGTAGGTATTTCAATTGTTCAACATCTATCACGATGAGTTGGATAACTCGCAATACTAGAAACGTATTTCTATAAAACGTTTTAACTTAATATGTATATTATTTTTTTTCGAGAAAGTAATTTTTACTGTATGAATATTTTTTGAGATATGGTTTGTTATTCCAATAAAAAAAATATTATCCCATGTCACATCTCTTATATTATTAAATCCATCGGTTTTAAAATTTTTGTTTTAATATAAAACACATAGAATTTTGTTACATTCCCCAGATAAATGTATTAAGCTCATTAAAGTAATTCTTTTATTGGTAATAAATTTATTACTTTTTCTTAAATGAAGGACTTCTAAAATATTGCTAAAATTTTACTCATAATTGTGATTTTTGAAGAAAAAATATCGAATATTTTTTTTTTAAATATTGTTGGGACATTTATGTTTTAACATGCTATTTTTAAAAAGTACCATGAACGCCTTCAGGTGAGATAAATTAGTTTTATGATAAAGTTTTGAAAACATTTTCCGATTTGTATTGTATAACCTGAGTAACACTAAAATGTTACGAGGAATTCTAATAATTGACGAACAACGCCGTTTTGAAGTTTTTATGAAATATTCAAGTCTCGATACGACCTATTTTAAATTTATTGAAAATAAAAAGCGAGTATTTATAAAAGTAATAAAATGAAAACGGTACAAAGAGAACCAAAAAAGTACTTGAAAGTAAAGAAAAAGTACAATAAAAAGAAAAGGGAATAAAATTAGGAAAGGGTTTTTTTAAAATTTTTGTAAAAATTACTGTTTTTAAATAAAATTTAACAATAAGAGGCATCGAACGGTATCTGTATGTACCCCTCTATCAATTAATTTATATACATGCATATGCATATATATATATATAGATAGATAGATAGATAGATAGATATGTGTGTATGCATATATATATATATATATATATAGATATGTATATTTATAGATATATATATTTATGTGTATGCATATATATATATATATGTATGTATATTTATGTGTATGTATATATATATTTATGTGTATGCATATATATTTAATTAATTGTAATAAATAATAAAAATAGTAGTGCATTTGTTCCAGTTTTTATCATAGAAATTGAATATAACGAGAGAAACCTATTTGAAGAAATCACATTTTATGGAATTCAGTGTTTTGTTTAGTTTACATTTGTTTAGTTTGTTACATTTTTGTTTAGTTTGTTGTTATTCACTTTTGTTTGTTGTATGCAGCTTTATTGTTCACTTAGCTAGAACATACATTTTGATGAAGAATTTTAATTTAGTGTTTTTGTTTGGAACTACAAAAGCCGTTACTATTATGTAACAATATTTGTTTGAAAGGAGTAGATGTTTACTGTTTTTCTTAAAGGAAGAAAAACAAGGGATAAGAAAAAAGTCTGTAGAAGTTGCAGAGACATTCTTCGAAATGTAGAGGAGCCTTTAAATCACTCATTCATGTGTTGAGAGTCAAAAACACTGTTCAAAAATCTTGATGACCCGTGATGTCAGGTTGATACATAAAATGAAGACAGTGTCAATCGAAAGTCTAAGAAACGTAGGCGTAAGACCTGACACGCAATGTCAATCTGATTATCTTGTTAGGGTTCTATTAATATTTTATTTTGAAGCTACACTAAAGAGGGTATTGGTAACCGGGTGCATGTTTCAATCACGATCATAAAATGAGTACAATTCTGTAATTGGCAATCCAATCTACAAAAGTGAGGATTTGAATCCTCGACTGATTTCACATTTCTATAAAGCGTTGCTTTATTTGTACTCGAACACAATAGACGTGTATGTGACCATGACCATTTGATATAATAAACCCCGTATTGTTTATGAAGGTGACGTTAATGGACGAATAATCATTCATAATCTGCTCATTTACGGCGGCCATGATTCCAACTCGAGAGTTACTGAAGTATTTGAACGGATCTTTCTATCTATTCATACTTAATTTTCGTCTTTGTGCTATACTTCCTAATTCTATTTTGTTTGTTTTTGAGAATTGGGAAAAGAGAAGATCCATCATATAATTTCGAGCACTGTCATCAAAGTTCAATTACTTCATTAGAAAACTGTTTAATCAGCTAAGACCTTCGACGTTGTTCTGAATAACATATGATGACTGAAAATTAATTGTCTTTAAACTCAAGCATTCATTGCTCCTTTGGTTTTTATAATATGCACCTTGAAAGGATATTTTTACATCATTTAAAATTGCAAACACGTCTGCAAGATAGGCTAAATATTGCAGCCATATTTAAGCATGGCATCGTTCAATTAAATATCTAATACCCGAACGTGTAAGCATTGTTCTATGGTTAATGGATATTTTTCGACAAGCAAATGCTATCAAATTTATATATTTTGCATTCATAAAATTTACCATTTTCACATAATCATTTAAAGCGACTTTTGTTACATTTTTAAAATTCTTTTTTTACAACTATAATTCAAAATTTTCCAAAAAGTTATGATTAAAATTCATGTTTTCTTATTGAAAATTAACTCTCATCTGCTATCAAGATATAGTTAAAATAAAATATTATTTTTTTGAAAAGCCAATGAAAAATAAGCCAAGTTTCAGTTTTATATTGCAAGTTCCCTCTAAATGGCTATAAAACAAACTGATCTTAGTATTTATCAAATAAAAGGTGAAATTAAAGAGGAAAACACTATTGATTGAAACTTGTAGAGTTTTTACAACAGTCATAAATTTTTTTTGCATTCTTTTATAATTAAGACATTTCTGCAGCTTACGATACATCAGCATTGGTATCTTCTGGAATTTAATCGACTTATTAGAAAATAAAAACAAAACTATTGAATTTGTAAGATGTAAATCATTGAATTTTGTAAGATTCTTCATCTAATTAAATAGAATCCAAATATTTATAAATCTTGTGACAGAGAGGTCTATACGCGACCATCTAACTAATCCTCTTGGGAAATCTTTGGGCTATCCATTCGCGTTATTCACAACCAGCCATTCTTAGGAAGAGACTCGTGATATGCAAATTAACTTACTACAAATAAGCGAGGTTTTCTAGTTTAGGGGAAGGAGTGGAGATGTACTCTAGATAGGGGATACTGATATTAAAGGCATAATATTTAGATTATAGAGGTTTGATTATTAATAGAAGGAAACCCTTAAAGTGACGATTGTTCACTAAGATTGAATTAAGATTAGATTAAATCAGATAAGAGTTTGATCTTGAATTAAAAGAAGGATACCATTTGTTAGTCGACTAATCGCGTACGCGTTATTGTCATTGTTCCACTTTCACGATTTTTATTCAGACATTCTCTTTCTTTTATTATTTGGAATTGTGTCTGTTCTTAGTGTTGAAATAAATAGATTGCATTTGAATCCTGTCGAGTGTTTCTTCCCCCCCCCACATATCTAGGTGCTCGCGAGGAAGGCGCGGGCCTCTTGCAATCTGTAGGATCAAGAGTAATTACAAGTCACATTTATAAAAGTGACCTCGCAACATTTTCGAATTAATATTTGTAAATTGCTCAGTAAATACATTGATGCAAACTAAAATTCCCCTTATTGCTGTAATTATGAATATAATTGGTTTTAGAAAATACCTCAGAAAGTATCTGCTTTTCCGTGCGAATTCAAATACGACTACAAGATGAACAGATGAACATACACTAGACCTCTATCTGGATACTTGAACTTATATCCCAATCAGTAAACTCGAAATTGTAAGAAAATATAATTAAATTTATTAGTCAGACGCTTATTTTCAAAATTGTAAACTTATTAACCTATAACTGACAATTAAAAGTTACACGATTCGCTCATCCATGCCATTGTCTGTGACGTGGGTGCGCCATGTATTAAGGAAAAGAAAAGGCATACACAGAAAGAAACATTTTTTTTCCGAAATCAGTAAATTCTTCGCAAAAACCGTCAAGATCATTTTTATTGCATTGCAAAGCCTTCGGGATATTTTAGCAGCGTAAAGAAAAAAATGATACTTTGGAAATGCAATGTTTTTAAACTCCACTACAGTGCTTCTCAAGCTTTCACTATTTGCGACCTAATATTCAATTATAATTTTCAACAACAATAACAATATATTGAATTCAATAATCTTATACTTTTAACACTAAAGCTACAGCACGACATTAACCTCTTAAGTGCCACCGATGCAGATAAACGTTTCACTGGACCAAAGCGGTAATTGCCCCAGACGTACATATACGTCTTTCCGATTTTTTATGTGCACTGCTGTCTGTCCATAAAATTATTCGGAAAGCTTTGGAATGCGTAAAAGGACCCTGACTGAAAGATTTATTTATTCCCCTTATTTCTTCTTCTCTCCCCTCCCACGCATCCCATACGCGCGCCTGCGTGGCAAACGGTGTCACCGGGGAGCGAATCGTGTAACGTTTAATCGGCAGATTCATTAGAAACCATACAAATTACCAAGACTTATATTTGAAACCCATGGGGTCTCTGGTAACTATTAAACTTGTTCTTAACTTAGTATAGTTAAATTAATTTTAAAATACATTGTGAAGTACTGAAGTGGGGAGATGAAGTATTTATGAGTGGATAATACCAGGGTAAAAAAAAAATGTCTATTTTATTTTTTATTATGTCAGAATATATTTTGTTTGTTAACTTTCTATAAATTAATAATTTGCTGAAATAATTTTTTATTTTCGACTCTTCACACACACACACACACACAGTCCCCCAGTCTCCCCTCGTAGAGTTATCACGCCCTCACCTTGGGGGAGGCATGTCCCACAGTTTGAGAAGCGCTGCCTTAATAAATTTTAAATTTTCTACAGATTACAACTTTATTTCTGCTAACTTTGTCAAAATGCGCAACATGTTCTTGTAATTCTTCCAGCCCAGAATCAATGAGAAAAATGCAAAAATGCTGAAAGCACTAAGAAACACGTTATGTATAAAAAATTTTTGGCAATGAGAATTTTAAAAATGTGTGATGGCACAGATCAAATGTTGAGATACCAACATCATATTTATTTACCTCTCAACAATTAAACACTTTAGGCAAGCGTTATAATTCTCCACCCTAACAATGACCCTTTTTAAACTGCATAGACTTTAAAATATCACGATACTGTAACCTTTCCCATCAAGTAATTATAAATTCTACCAAAGAATCCACCAACCTCTTCAGGTTGTAGAACAAATTACAATCACTTCTGGAGGCACATGGCTGTCATTAAGCACTAGAGCAAGTATAACTGCGCCACCCCTTTCCAAGAAGACGCTACTTGGCGGAAGAATGCCTTTTGTTAGAATTTGTTAATGGCATCAAATTCGTCTACGTACGAAACTTCTAGTGAGAACGTGCTCAAAGGCTTAGAATGTCTTCACTTAACAACTTTCTTTTTTGTGGTAAAAGATTCGTAATGGTTCCTACTTTAATGGGTTTTGTCGAGTTTAGAGTAATAGAGATTTTAGAATGGTTGATGTAGAATGTGTGTGTATAACATTTTTACGTATCTTTGCATGGATTTTAATCTAGATGATTTAATTTATTTAGTTATATTGAGTACAAAGGTGATTTCAAAATAGTTTGCTCTGAATTGTTAAATTAATGCACAAATTTACATATTTAACGTGTATATGTTTAACAAAATTACTTTAAATGTAATGTAGTGTAATATGACGTAGGTGACAAAAAATTGTTAAAATATAATTCATAGTAAAGTTTTTATTAGTAAAATAGTTAATAATAGCTAATTTAATGATCAATAATTTATAGTGTAGTATTAATTATTATTAACAAATTAGAAACATATAGTGATAAAATAGATACGGTAATTCAACAGTTATTATTGTCAATTTTATTTGTAATACGTTATATTACAACACATAAAAACGCGTATAAACATTTAGCAAATGATGTAACAAAAGTTAAAATGAACTGCGTAAAAAATTATTTTAAATAATGTTTTATAAAAAAGTTATCGCTAAAATTATTTATTAAAGACATGAAAGGGGCGTGTAGTTACGAAGAGAGATCTAAATACATATCATGCAGATTCGTATAAAAAATACTAATTTCAACTAATACTGCATAAAACGTAACTAAAACTACATAAAATACTAATTTAAATAAAAATCACACAGTATTAAGACTTAGTATTAAACATTTATGATGAAACAATTGGCTAATTCTACTGAGGAATCGAAAACAACTGAAGAAACATTAAAATTGAATTTTACTGTGTTTAAATATTTAATTCAGTTCTAAATGTTAATTGAGGTACTGACATAGTTAAAAAAATGCATTAAAAATTAATAGTACAGTTCCGATGTGTTAAAAGCGTAACAGTTTTGGAGGTTACATTAAGAACAGGCCATTTAAAAAAACAAATTATCTGCAACTTCGCAACCACCATGTGTTTATATTCAAAACTATATATAACTATAAGAATATAATCATGAGAGCAATTTATATGAAAAGTATATTAGTATGGTGTATAGGGATCTTTAAATGTCTATTAAAATTTAAATCTTGTCAGTTATCAAAACATATTGAAGAAAAGCAATAAAACATTAGCTATACAAACTACAACATTTGAAAACAATTTAAGATTCATTTACAGGTTGTTATTTTCTGTAAATTTTCCAAGAACTATAAAGGTTAAATTTATTAAAGTAACTTTCTTCCACATTTGGAGCCTAAAGTTTTAAAATTTGTATATTCTGTCTTTTAATACAATTGGTACTATTTTTATATGAAAAGAAACATGGAATCTATTGTAATTTTAAAATGTGCAAGTTAATCGAATAATTACAAATTGTTTAATTTGCTGGAAGTAATAAGGATTCGGCAAACTGAAATGACTAAAACATTGTTTTTACTTATTTTTTATTTAGTAATATTTTTTTGTATTATTATCTTTCTCGATTGATGTATATCTTTTGTATGTCAGAAAATTAGAAGGAAAAATTTCAATAGAAAAATATAGCCAAAAATCTATTAGGTTATTTCACCACTCCCCTGTTTAGATAAAAACAGCTAAGAAAAGCTTTTGTTTAAAAAATAGTTATTTTAAAAGAGTAATATTTCTCAATATCATTCGTAAAAAAATCTGTCATGACAGCAAATCACATTGTCCTGATTTTTCTTGTGCAATTAACACTTTCTAAAAATTGATCATTTATAAAAAAAAAAGAGAGTTGACATAATATGAAATGCAATTACTTTTAAGAAAATATATAGCTAATTTCTTGAAGTGTCATGTTGGGAAATTATTTGAGCTTTTATAATTATTTTTTCCGAATTATAAACTTTAAAGTGGTTTTTTGTAGATGTGCTTTTTTGTGGTTATGGAGCCCAAATGGCTCGCCTATTTGAATTGGAGCACTATCGGTATTGTGATTAGCCAATCCATAATAACGCTGTAATTTATCAATTTCAGCGTCTGTGTCAATGCGGTCATTCAAAGTGCACTTAATTTCTTCTTTTACTCCTTTCATTTTAGTTTTAAAGCTCGTAGTCGAGTACCCATCCGTTTCGACATTAGCTAAAAACATTCCAGTTTTTCAATATCTGTATCTCTACTGGCTGAATTTCTTTAACTGCTCTGGAGTCACCATCTCCCAAAAATTTGGTATATCGCAGACCATGCAAACTTTCAGAGCGTTGGAAGATTTCGATGGCTCCTGAAACTTCCATACTTCCACTATTTTCAAAATGATTAGTCTTACAGTTCTCATTATTCATTTTGTTGGGGCTTTTACAAAATCTTGATAAGATTGAAGCATCAAGCACTTTGCCGGTATAAACACTTGTTGCAATGACAACTACCATACAATGACGTATGCCCATGCTTTTGCCAAGTACCATCAATAGCAACTGGTATATCAGAATGTCCGCTGACATTTTAGTCTTCTTTAGCTGCAATTTGCATACTCACCGTAGCCACAGTCTCTACGGCTGTATCTAATCCGGATTCCTTTTATTAAATGTTTGCGATGGAGTTAGTAAAGTCTTAACTCCACACAAAGCTTTAGCGGAAGACTACACTTTTTCCAATACATCTCATTGCATATGAAAGCCTGGTATTGACTTCATAATACTTAGACTCTTTGTTTTCCATTACACGAAACCATGTGTATCATTATTTAGGAATGG